>VZRQ01000154.1:18224-36297 GCA_013397975.1 Machaerirhynchus nigripectus | reverse complement strand
TATATATATGTATGGTATCTGTCACTGTAGGATCATCACTGCATTAGGGGTTACTAGTCTGTCATGAACAGTCATTCATGTGATGCAGACTTTATTCCTACAAAGGTCAGAAGGGATGTGCAATGGGCAGTGCAAAGGCCCTTGACAAGAGAGGATTAATTCCTGGTTAAAGTAATGCAATTTGTCTTTGTTCCTGTATGGTGCTGGGAAGCTTTCAGCTTGTTGAGAGTCTTTGTCAACATTCACTTTGTGTTTGGCTTTTTGATGTGATATTTATCACCTGTTTTTAGACTAGCATCTATCTTTGGGTACTTTATAGTACCAGCAGTTCACCCCCCTCCCAGCATGAAAGGTCTTTTAAATTCTATCAACAGGTTCAGAGTCCCTCATACACTAAGATGTGGCGCAAAAGAGAAGCAGAGGAGAGACCTGTTCATTTTCTTACCACTTTGAGAGGAACAGAATTGAACAAAGTGTCCCCGTCCACTTGCCCTTAACAGGACAGCCAAAGCAGCATACCTCTTTTCTCAGGTCCATTCTGCATTATCACAGAACAGAGCTGTATTTCTTTCTTCCAAGGATCAAGAAGTAGGTTTTCTCCAGGCAGACTCTCTTTGCCTTGTCTATTCCGTTAGTTCTACGTGGGTCAGGTAGACCTATCCCTCAGCTGTGTCACCTGTTTAGGATAGTTTCCTCAAGTGCTTGGCTCCCAGGCTAATGACATGCATTTTTAACCCTCTGTGAGGCAGTAGGGATACTCATCTTTCAACCGTCTTGGCTTAATAGCTCTATGGGTTTAAAGTGTAGAATGCTCTGAAGATGCAAATAAATTTGGTACTTTGAATGCTTTCACTACTATGTAATGTAGAGCACCCTGAAGAATGTAGTCCTAAGGATCTTGGTGTATGTGCTCATATTTAGTGGCTACTCCCACCTTTGCTGCCTTTCTGTACAGCAGCACTTAGGTTTTGATGTTGACAAGGAAGGAAGAAGTCATTCTGTCAGTCTCTGGTAAATGTTTGTAAACAGCAGTACTGAAAACCTCTGAGATACCCACAAAAAATGCAGTAATTCAGCTTTCAGGATGAGGTTTCAAGTGAAAGTAAATAAACATAACAGTGTTCCCAGATAAGTAACTGAGCTAAAAAAATCCAGGATATGAACAGTTGTTCCACACTACTGCTATATATCGCACTAAGCAGGGGCTGTGTGTCTGTGGGGGTGTGTGCTGTAGGAACCTTGACAGCCTAATCTGACTTTACAAAGGTGTTGGATTAAGGTTCCTCGGAGGAACTGAAGTTCTGGCATTTCCTTGCCAGTTTTGAGACTTTGACTTTGCTGTCTTTTTAGAACCGGTGTGAGCAGGAAGACTGAAGGAAACACTTTCAAACAGGCTGTCAAACTCTCAGTTCCTAGGATGATTGTTTGTTCATGGTCTCATTTGCAAAAGTAACCAAGAGCTTCAGTTTCTGCAGCTTCCTCTGCAGTAGCTAAGGAACATCAGCAGTTTCAGGAATAGGACTGCTTTTTTAAATTCATGTGTGTAGGCCATTTCACACAACACTTAAAAGTGTCATGGTCCAGGTCGTGTCTAACAGAGCTGCCAGACAGCTGGCAAAGACAAAACAGTTTGATAACATCTTCCTGTTGGACATCATGTTGGATCAAAGCACAGCTTATGTCTATTTTCTTATCTAAATGGCTGTCATGTGTGAGAGGAAAAAAGCAGCACAGGAATGTGAAGTTATGCAGAGTTTGCCTATCTGCTGCTTCTTTTATGTTCATCCTGGGAAAGAACTGGAGAGGACTTGTTTTCTGAACATTCATCTGTGTATGGACAATTCATTTTAAAGGAATGAATTCAGGATAAATGTGTGTGTCTAGTAACACGTTCCACTGAAACATCTCTATGCATATTACAAATCCAGGAGTGGTAGAACAGCACTTGTGCAACGAATTGTGGATTGTGAGATAGCTTGTTTGTGGCAAGGGCCAGTGTTGGTGCTCTCATAGCCTTCTGCTTCTGAGGGTAGCAAGTCCTATGCTGGCAGTTGTTTCTTCTCTGGGTTACTAGAGCATGGCAAGTGGGAACTTAACAGTTCTTCCTTTACATTTTTGTAAGACATTTGTCTAACAAATAGTGTTCTGAACTTTGAATGTCTACTTGCTGCCCCGGTGAGTGCATCTTATTGAATGCAACTTCCACCAGCTTTCTAATGGAACAGAAATTGCAGTCTAGATTTACAGTTCAACAGAGCACTTGAGCTCTAGCTGGTTATTATGGAATTAGTGCTCTTGGCTCACTGTATCATTTCATTGCTGCTGCCTTTTCTGTTCCCAGTTATTTAATGGTACTTCTCCTAACGTGCTTATCCACCAAACAGTCTCACTTCTAGGAAAATCTGCAACTATCCTCTATATTTTTCAGGACTGCTTGCTAAGAAAGCTGTTGAAGCTGGTTTGACAGTGAAGCCATACATTAAAACTAGCCTGTCCCCAGGAAGCGGGGTCGTCACTTACTATCTGAGGGAGAGTGGAGTTATGCGTTACCTTTCTCAACTAGGGTAGGAGTCGTTTCCTTACTGTTGTCCTATGGCTTCTTAAATAAAAGCATTGTCAACAAATGATGCAATAGAGTAACTATTGCTCTGTACAGCTTAAAAGATATTGCAGGTACCTTATGGTGTGATCCTGCACGAGTGAACACGCTGTTGTGCTGGCTGGCTTTGTGCCAATGATGAAGGCCTCCTGTAGCTTCTTAAAAATTTATGTTCTTAAGCAAGAGAATGGGTTATTTTCAAGACTAATCATTTTGAAACAGTGTAAATCACACTATATTGTTGCTCCTCTTGCTAGGTAACACATTTCCCATTCTTTGTGCATGGACAGTCACTGCAACTGTAAAAACAGAGCATTCTCAAAACCGCTGTTTTAAGCAGCATTTCATTTGGTAAAGCAGTTCTTCTCCTGAAAGTAACCATTGCTAGCTGCTGAGTGGTTAAATGTCTCACTCCAAGATAGCTTTTTGTTCACTATTATTTTTGTGCTTTGTATAGGTTTGATGTGGTGGGTTATGGCTGCATGACATGTATTGGCAATAGTGGACCCCTACCAGAGTCTGTTGTTGAGGCCATTACACAGGTATGCAGTTTTTCCTGTGCAGCTCATTTATGTAAGTTGTTCTTTGCTGTGTGCTGTTCTGCGCTGTATTGTACTGTGTGTTGACTCCTCTCAGCTCTGTACAAAGTAAATTCAGTCTATATTCTCTTTTCTGTGGGAAATGTTTTGGGGTTGTTTGGAAGGAGACAGTTCTGTGACTGTCCAGTCATTGTTGCTGCAGTGCAGTGAGGCTCTGCAAACTTGCTGTGTGTGTGGATTCTGCAAGCACCTCATCTATCTTTGTCTCAAACTCTGTCTTATAGGGAGACCTCGTGGCAGTGGGTGTGTTGTCTGGCAATAGGAACTTCGAAGGGCGTGTCCATCCCAACACCCGTGCTAACTACCTGGCTTCCCCGCCACTGGTGATAGCCTATGCAATTGCAGGCACCATCCGGATCGACTTTGAGAAAGAGCCTTTGGGTAAGACAGTGTCAGGATGCTTCTTTTCACAGCTTATAAACTAAACTGTTCGGAATTAAGCTCTTCAGAAACATTTGTCCTAGGGAAGTGCTTTAAAGTACTAAGTACCTCTGGGAGAAAAAGTATGCAATTTTTAAGAGCCAGAGCAACAAGGAGTCAGTATGATGGAGAAAGAATCAGGCTTGGCTTCCCCCGATTCCACTGGGTCATATTTTTGGTTGTATCTGGCTGATAGTCTTTCAAGACCTAACCTGAGTTAGATTTTCCTTGTGCAGACAATCTTCAAACATCCTTTTCAGCATAAATGATTCTATAAATTATTCTGGAAGGCCATTGGAAGTCACAAAAGAAGGGTTATCTAGTTTGTGACACACTTTTCTGTGAGACCCTTGTAGGAGAAATATAGTGTGTCTTCTGAGTGTTATGAGGAGCATAGCTAGAGGACACAGTGGTAAACTTTTCTTCTTAACGAAAAATTTATGCAACAAGTGTGACAATACCATTTTGTACAGGAATAAATGCTTCGGGGAAGAAGATTTTCCTGAAAGATATCTGGCCAACAAGAAACGAGATTCAGGCTGTTGAGCGTCAGTTTGTTATCCCTGGGATGTTCAAGGAGGTCTACCAAAAAATAGAGGTGAATTAACCCTCTTGGCAGTAGTTTGATTGATGTACTATGCTATTCTAAAGATATTAAACAGGATGGTCATGATAATGAAATTAACCTTTCTCATCTATGGGTGTTGCTCTTGTTCTGACAAATATTCAAATGAGGGGTTTTTTTTTTAAAAAACCATCTGAATAATTAATTCATTCTTACAGACAGTCATGTGTAAATTGCTCCTTTTGATATTTTTAATGTAACATGTAGATGATGTGTTTTCAACAGCCATCCCCAGCTGATACTAGAAGGTGGAATACTCCAGCTTCACAGATGTTTGATTTTTTTTCAGCTGACATAAAATTCATTTGCATTATCTAACAGGATTGACATCAGAAAAAAACCTTGTACTTGGTAATGTCTTCCTGCAAATCTTTCTCAAGTGTTGAAACAAAATGTTCTTATGGCTGATATGTTAGGGAAGCTTCTTAAAACTACTGAAAAATACACTAGAGAATTATAAAGTGTTACTTGTGTACATAATACAGGTTATTCTCAGGAAACAGGATGAATGCCTCTTCTTTTGCAATGAAGTGAGGATTTTCCTATATCTTTTAATAGATAGAATCATTAAAAAAAACCCTCAAACATGATGTATATTGTTATGTGCATTTTCCAAAGTGCTCTAAGAAATACACAAGGCTTTTGCTGAAATCAAAGTTGTAATTTTACCTGGATTCTGAAGTAATTATGTTGCTTCTGAAAACTTAGAAATCAGTGAAAGAACTTTGTATGTTTTTCAGACAGTAAACAAATCTTGGAATGCCTTAGATGCTCCTTCAGATAAACTGTATACTTGGAATCCCAAGTCTACTTATATCAAGTCTCCTCCTTTTTTTGATGGTCTGGTATGTACATTCTTTTTCTTTGAATCAAGCCAAAGTGTGCAGTGATCTTGACTCATATTGAAGGTGAAGTGAAGCCACTTCAAGGGGCCTGAGAGGACCCATAAAAGCCTACTGAGGCCTTGGTTCTTAAAAGTTAGAATTGCACTTCTGTGTTCATTTTAATACAAAGGCATGGGTGGATCTCAATATTGTAAAGATTCCCTTTCACTTCAGGGATTTTGAAAAGTCTCCTTTTCCTTTAAAGTTGAAATGCTTCTAAATAGTCACAAAGCAAGTGAAGAAAAAGAACAGGAAATGAAACGCACAGTTCTGCCTGCTTGCATTTTGCACCAAATAGTTCACGGTTTGGATTGCTAATTCAGTGCCATTTAAAAGTAAATGGAGATTTTAATGCACACACTTGTCTAGGAATCCTGGATTTTCATGCATGTATGACACAGGAAGCCTTGGCTGGTTTTCTTGTCTCCTCTGTTTTCTTCATGCATGAACCTGCTGGCAGACAGCCAGGGCATCATATTTGTTCAAGAACATAAACATTTTTAATGGGATTGGTTTTTTTCTTTCTCCTAACTTGTGTAAAAAGGGAGACTTTATTTTGCAATTTCCACTTTTTTGAGAAAGGTAAAGGAATTATTTTTCATATATTAATTGTTTTCCTTGTATTTATGATGGCTTAGACTTTGGCTCTTCAGACCCCGAAAACAATAGAAGATGCTTATGTCCTGTTGAGTTTTGGGGATTCTGTGACAACTGACCACATATCTCCAGCTGGGAACATTGCAAGAAATAGTCCTGCAGCCCGGTATTTGACCAGCAGAGGGTAAGCACTGCTTCTTGTTCTTGTTGTGAGTTGGGAAGAGCAAACAAACTGCAACTACTGTACCATGTTACAGGCACACACACCTTCTGTCTGTTCACATTCACTTGTATACCTTGACAGCTGCCTGGACAACATATAAATTAAGAAAGAAAAGCATTTCTCTTTCTGCTGCTTCAGCAGCTCTCACTAAGTGTAAGAAGTAGAATAGAGTTGTGTACATACGGTATCACTGTAGAGCTAAAGACCTTTTAATGGAAATAGGGGAAGAAGATTACTTACTGCAAAAATTAGCCTCTAAGTGTATTCATAAATAAGGGAATCAAGATTTTTCCCCATATCAAAACAAGATGACCATCTTCTTTAGTGCCAAAAATAGGTTTTTATATTCATTTCTTCTAGCATGTGCAGCTATTTCAGAGAGCTAGGCCCTTAGGCACTACAGAACATACAGAAGTTTAGGTTTCAGTGCAACTGCAAAAACTGGCAAATCTATTGTTGTTGGAGTCCAAACTCCTATAAAATGTTCATTTTTTTTCTATAGCCAGTCTGTCAGTTTAGTACTTGGTGTTCAACTTAAGGTAAGACTAGGACTTATGAAGTTGACCTATTCAGTCTTCACAGGTAATAGAATGCTTTTAGTCTCTGATTCAACACTTCTTACAACTTCAGTGATGTTTTGAGCAACAGCACTGACAAAAAAAAAAGTCCTAACTCACTAGACCTAATAATTATGGAAAGAAAATGGATTAAAACGGTGTGATATAATGAAAACCAACTGCTCTGGACTCTTTGATCCCCCTGCTATCAGTTACTTGGAAATCTGAATAGTCCTACACGTATTACAAAACAGATGTTGTATGTCATAGCTGTGGTTTGGATGTAGCCCAATGCAAACAGTCTAATTTTCTGTCACATTCCAGTGCATTTTTTTTTTGCTGGTTAGGCTGGAGTGTCACCTCATTCTCATATTTCTGTTTGCAAGTGAACTTCACTTCTGCAGTTCTAACTTGCAGCAGAGGTTCTTGCTGTCTTTTAGATACTTAGCACAGTGCTCTGCCTTTGCTCCAGATGCTATAGTAATATAAATAACAAGGAGGATTTTCAGGCACCAGCTATTAAGAAAAATTCATGTTGCATCTTCTGACTTAATATGAATTATATCCTTGCATCACTGTCAGATACTGTTTTCTAGGGCAAGAGTTGAGAATGCTATGGAAGCTGCTTTTTATGACCAAACTGTAGCTATTTTTAAATTATTTCTCTTTTCTTTCAAAACATCTCTAAAGTAAAAGTATTGGCTAACTGGATGCTCCTGCCAGGGTGGCAACTATTTACCATACCTGCCTCAGAAACACCAGTTTATTACTTTATTTTTTTAGAGCACAGAGTTCTTTTAGTCTAAAACCAACAGAGTTTCCTTTCTTCTTTCCCTTAATAGCTTAACTCCTCGAGAGTTCAATTCTTATGGCTCCCGCAGAGGGAATGATGCTGTCATGGCCAGAGGGACATTTGCAAACATTCGCTTGGTCAACAAGTTTATTGATAAACAAGGACCTCAGACTATCCATTTCCCTTCTGGGGAAATTGTAAGTACACATGCTGCTCTAAACTGTGGCTCACTGACGACAGACTGGATTAGTGCTGGCTTTCCTTCTTACAGCGTAGGTAATTTACTTCAGTGCCTTTTAAGTAAAGCTGATTGAGGGGACAGGACTGACTCAGGGAAGCAGTCACATGTACCTATGCAATGTGGTGCTTTCAGGCATATCAGTGGAGAGTGTAACCACTGTAAAAGCACCAGTGGAAGGTGCAGGTTTGTGTTGGGAGTGAGATCAGACTAAAAGCCACAAAGTGCTATATGGTCAATATGGTTGAAGTGCTGTTTGGTGGAAGTTGTGGGCTTCAATTGTTTACGTAGGGACACTTTTTTTTCCTCCTGTCCCTGGAACTGTGCTTCCACTCGCAAAAGGCTTACAAAGCATTTGGCATTTTTATTCCAGCTGGACGTGTTTGATGCTGCAGAAAGATACAAGCAGGCTGGTCATCCTCTGATTGTGCTGGCTGGGAAGGAGTATGGTGCAGGAAGTTCCAGAGACTGGGCTGCTAAAGGACCATTCCTCTTGGTGAGTGGCTACAGTTAACTAGGAGGACAGTATTAAAAGTGCATTGATTTTTCAGTAAGACTAGCTTATGACCAACGTCCTAGGTAGCTCATTCTCACTTTTGGTAGCAAGAGCTATTTTGAAATCTCAGCTGCCTCCAAGAACCACAGCAGAGTTGCAGACGCTATTTAACATTAATAGATCTTGTTCCGACTGGAAGGCTTGACTGATCTTCATCTAGAAATCCATGAGACTGCACAGGAAAGGTCAGTTTCTTTCCTTCCACTTTCCATAACCCCATAAATCATAGTTCTGCTTGCAGCAGCATCCTTAAGCTCACTTAGCAAGGAAACTAGAAAATGTAAGAAAAGAATGTCAGTGAAAATTAAATTTAGCATGGTTTCACCATGGGAGCTGAATAGACATCCACATACAGCGACATATCTTTCTTTGCCTGTCCAGTCTTACAGCACTGTCCAGTGTTTGCAGCACAAACTCTGATTCAAGCTTTCTTGCATTATTAGAAAAGGTTTTATGAGAGTTGGTGTTTAAGTTCATCTAGGTTTTTGGAGTTTTTTTCTGGCAATGAGTTTTTGTGTTAACTGTATTAACACATAAAATTTTCAAAATTTGATAAAATGCACACTGGTGCCTATAGAGGGCAACACTGAATTAGGTAGTTATGGAAATGAGTAGTGGTGCTCTGCATTAGACATGTTAAAGTAGTATACAGGATTCCTGAGAAAACACATGTAAATTTTTTGCGTCAGGCTTCTTTTAAAGAGGTGTGAAAGTTAATGTACAGCCAAGTAATCCTGGACAATTTGCTGTCAAACCTGCTGACTCTACCAGTAGCTGGTAAGTGAAATGCAGGGGACCACAAATGAACCAGTTTTCTTCTTATAAGTACAGAAAGACTGTTCTGAACTATGAAATAACTCAATCTGTTGTGTATTTCCCAGGGTGTCAAGGCTGTGCTTGCGGAAAGCTATGAGAGAATTCATCGAAGCAACCTAGTAGGAATGGGAGTGATTCCTCTGCAGTATTTACCTGGAGAGGATGCAGGAACTTTAGGACTCACTGGACGGGAGCGTTACACGATTATCATTCCTGAAAAACTAAAACCACAGATGAATGTCCAGATTAAGGTATGAGACACCTAAGAGCTGAATTTTCTGAATCACTGTAATTTTACTCAAAATTAGTTGTCTCTTCAAAACCTATGCTGTCAGGTGGAGTTAGATTCTCTCACGTAAAACAGGGAAAAGAATAGAGATGGTGAAGGAGATTAAAACACTTATTCTAATAGGGATTAAACTGAAAGAGGCTAGAATTAGATTAGATACAATGAATAATTTGAGATGAGGCACTGGAACTACTGCCCAGGCAAGTTGTGGATTTTTTTCTCCCTGGAAGGGTTCAAGGTCAGGTTGGATAAGGCTTTGCGCAACTTTCTCTGGTGGGAATGTTCCCTGCCCATGGCAGCGGGAGTTGGAACTAGATGATCCTTAAGGTCCCTTCCAGCCCAAACCATTCTATGATTTACTATGATGGGATATAAAAGCAGGATGATCAAACTGTTTCATTTAACACAAAGCCATCCTGTATTTTGGACCAGTCACTCAAAATCCACTATAAATTTCTCAGTTATAAATGAAGTAGCAAATGCAATGAGACTGCATACTGTGTTTGTTATGGCTTGTTTTAAACCACTTTCCTCTAAGCAGCTTCCTGTAGTCTAGTGTGGATAGAAGTACTGGTGCCTGTTCACTTTAGCTTTCTATCACAATTTTTTAAGATGGCAAAACTATCCTAGTAGTCCTTATTTTACTATGATGTCAAGTAACATGTGCAAGGTTCTGCTGCTTGAATGACTTTCTTTGATCCCAACAGCTGGACACTGGGAAAACCTTTCATGCCATCATGAGATTTGACACTGACGTGGAGCTCACTTACTTCCACAACGGCGGCATTCTGAACTACATGATCCGGAAAATGGCATCCTAATTAAAAAAAAAATTCAAGCAAAAAGGTCCAGGTACAAGGCTGCTTCTCGTGAGCACAATAAAACTATAGTAATCATGCATTTCAAATTGTGAACCATAAAGTGAACAATTTTTTTCTGTGCATTGTATTAGAAGGCTTGTTTACAATGCTGAATTTTTCTGTGTATCAGGAAACTGGACACACCCATATAAAGTAAACAGCATTTATTAACTGTTTTGTATGGCAGTTGGCTTGACTGACCTTAGAATGCAGTGCAAAAGTCATTAAAATACTGATGGCATCTGTAGAACCATTGAAGATCATGTGCTGTTGTCATGTATTTGATCCACTTAGTTTAACTCTGAAGTTAAGTTCTATGCTCATGTCAGTGATCTAGAAATTAACTGACAGTATAAAAAATTTTTTATTCTTTCCTGATTACCTGACACTGACTTGCTTTCTTACTCAGTTAAATAGAATCTGAATCTAATACTGAAATTATTTAGCTGTTTAATAATTTTAAAAAATGTGAACTCTGTTTAAAATCTAAGCCTTTGTGGAAAGGTGGACTTATTGGGGATATTTCTAATGGATAAAATTAAATTTATTTTTAAAAAGTTTGGTGGTCTCTGTCATTTTATCCTTAGTACTGGGATGCAGAACAAAACTTCAACTTACACTCTTTTCATTGTCTCTGTAGGAACAGAATCATACAAGTCTTGACTTTCTGTGTTGTAATTCTAGTTTCTTTGACAAGTCTGCATGGAGATAGAATTAATACAAATATTGTCAGATACTGGCAGTCTTCTGTAACCTAACAGAGTATCGGCATGATGTAATTCCCACTGGTTTGTGCCCTCAAGAAGACTATCTCCACAATTTCAAGTTCCTTGTCAGCAATTTCTATGGCAGTTAGCAATCAGTAATTACATTAACGCACTCAGTGAAGTCAGTGACTGCCCAATCAACAATGCCATGTGCATACATGTACAGGGATAACAAATTTACTCAGAGATAAACAAGGTTATAGTACTAATTCTCACTCTTAACTGTATTTACAGCAACTGCCACAACAATTAACATAGTGGAGAAATTTTTTCAAAGTAATCTCCTAATGTGTTTTTAGTGCACTCAGGTCTGGCTGTTTCTGGATAAAAAACAACTATTAAAATAGTTATGAAAGAAGACACTTAAGGAGGGCACAGGGATGGCACTGTACTTGCAACAGGCTATTGCTTGATTACGACAGAGCTCCTCTAGTACATCCATCAGAGGCCCACCATGATCTTGCAGGGTCTGAAGTGTCTCTCATGAGGAGAAGCTGAGACAGCCAGCACTGTTTAATCCAGTGACAGGAAGGCTCAGGGATATCTCTGCTGTTTCTGTACAAATATCTGAATGGAGGGCACAAAAGAGTATGCAGCCAGGCTCTTTTCAGTGGTGCTTAATGCCAGAGCAAGGAGCAATGGGATCAAGCAGTGTGAAGCACAGGATGTTCCCTGTGAAAAACAGGAAACACTTTTTCGCTCTGAGGGACTAAGCACTGACTGGGGGAGATTGCCAAGAGAGGTCTTGGTGTCTCCATCCTTGGAGATGTTCAGATGCTGTCTGGACATTTGGACATGGTCCTGGGCAACCCCTTGGGTCACAAGATGACCTCTGAGGTCCCTCCCAACCATAGCTGTTCTGTGAACAGAGAGTTGTTAATACGGTAGTAACCTCAGTAAGAAATATGCAGTTTCAGGTTCAATTTTTTTAAAAAAATCAGGTATTCTCAAAGGCCAAATAGAGTGCTGGTGTTCTTCCCCACCCTCCCATCTCCACTGTGTACTGAAGGAAAGGCTTCTTGTATCAAGCTGAATTCTTATTAATGTGTTATCCCATCAGCCTTTAGTACTCATTTAGGCTGAATCCCGAAGTTGTTTAAGTCTGAAATCCTTGTCTTCAAAGAGTAGGAAAATACCAAAACTTCTCAAGTTCAACTTCCCAGTAGTTACTACTATCAACTGTGAAATTTAGGACTGATTCTTTTTTATGCCAGGAGTCCCCAAGCAGATGGTCCTTTCACAGAGCAATTTGATACTTAAGAACTGTGATTTTTCCATGTACTTTTAGTCTGACAGTGCTAAACCAGTCTTTTTCAAAAATATTTTGTTCGTAGTATTTTTGGAGGGGAGGCATTATCTAAACATAAATCATCTTTATTCATTGTTTTGTGTTTCCTTTTAGGTAAAAACTAAGTACAGAGGAAGTTACTGTAGGACTGAGATTCAGCCTTCCTGTACAGTGCATACAGGTTTCACAGTAAAAGGCAGGGACTGGGGTGGAACATGAAGTAGTGCTTACAAAATTCTTTTGCTTTTAATGCCACACAACACTTTACAAGAACAATGCAAGCCTCACTGAGCAGGATTTACGCAGTTTAAATTTATTTTTGAACTCAAAAATTTAGGTTTGTTTTTTTTCAACTCTTAAATTAGGTTTTGGGTTTGTTTTTTGTTTGTTTGGGTTTTTTTTTAACTAGTTCAGGTGTTTTGGTAACATAATTCTTGCACATACATACCTTACCCCACTGTCAAATACACAAAGTGAACTGAAAATGCCTTTTTTTTCCAGAAATACGGAATACTAAGCTTACTGAAGGTGTGTAGAATCAGCAGGTGCTTTAAAGCATACAACAGTATTTCATAACTGTAGCAATTTCTGTTTCTCCCAGAGAAGTCTGGGATCTGGGTAAAGAGGATAGATTTAAACACAGTAATGCCTAGACTTCGTAAGAATGCTAGATCAGCTCTGACAGGAAGCTTACAGTATTGCCAGTGTCTTGAAAGATTTTAAGTGACAATCCATGAGACAGGGCCTCCAGGTAAGTGCTAATCCCCATCAAAACTGAACCTCCACCCATGTTCCAGGGCACTGTTTGTGCCCATTAGGGCTTGTTCAGTTAAGCAACACAGGAGGGTGCCTATTCTGCAACTTGAGCAACAGCAACTTGAACAAGGTGCAGTGATTTGAAAAAACGTGCTACCATTTTAATCACAAGGATGAATCCCCAAGAGGGCTCTGCCCTACTGCATTTATTACTGCTGCAGAAGCATCTCCTATTAAAGACAGATTTCAGAGATGTACTATCTTCCTTACAGAAAGGTTACTGGCCATTTTTCTCTTAATTTTATATATCTGTGTCTAGAACATTAAAAGTAACTTTTTTAAAAATTTTAAAAGCAGCTAGAGTAGTGCCTGAAGTGCTAGTAAGCCATGTTGTCTGCCAGGATGTGCAATCCAACAAGTTAGCAGTAGCAATGAAGATGCTGATTCGCACCTCAATTCTTGAAGGTGTAGCCTGTCACCTAAAGTTGGATGCTTAGTTAGTCATCCAACTTAATCTTACTTTTTTTAGACCAGGTTCTTCATAGCCATAATGATTCAGATCTAGATGCCTAGGCACATTATTTGTCCTTCTAGTGAAACTTGTGGTGAAATATTTCATTATATTGCAAATACTGGTTTTAGAGGCTTTACCAGCCTTTTATACTCTAGCCAGATGTGGGTGGGGCCTAGCATAAAGAACAAAGGTTTTTATACATAAAAATTGATCATCTGCTATTTCAGCATAGTGCAGTAGAACAGTGTATCCATTAAGATGTTGAGTTCAGCTCATTTTCTTCATCAAAATTCTTCAAAGACAAATTAATACTGCTCCATTTCTGAAAATCCATATGTGTCCCAGTTTCAATGTTCTCTAGTACAAAGCTTTTGATTTTGATCACTGGTAGATTATCAAATGTCTTGTACTTCACTGTGATCCCCCAGTCATGCTGGCAGTCAGTATTTCGGCAATGCATCTTGCTTTTTTTCTCAAAACCATCAAACTGACGCGGTTTCCTGTGGGGCTTTGTTATATAACGCTCCTTGAACGCGTCACCTAGGACAGTGTGATGAGATTCCTGAAACAACACAGGCCAGAAACACTGAATGTTAGAAACACCATTCCTCATTTTTTCTTATCATTCCCCTTCCCTTTTCAAATACATATTCTCACTGTTAAGACACCTGATGTCACCCAGGAAGCTCACCTTCCAGCCCCTTTGGCTCGTTACTCTTTTTTTCCCCCCATTCATTGAATACCAGGTGCTAGGAAGGACCCAGGCCTGGCCTTATTAAAACCAAAAAAATTTACTGTGTATCCCCAGTCACCAGCTTACACATATTTGAACTTATTAAGCTTTTTAAAAACTGTGCTTGCAGTATTTGAGCCTTGTCCATGAAACTAAGCGAGTAATTCAGACAGTGGACAACTTTGAGAGACTCCTGCTTCCCATGATGGGTGATGCAATTACTTTGGAGTGCTAGAAAAAATAATCCCAACAAGGTAAAGGAGCTACAGTTGTTGTTTATAACACATATAATAAAAGATTAAAGAAATTAACAGCCTTATTTGAAAGCATATTTACAATCTGAGCTTGCATCTGAAAATGGTAGATCCTCCTGGAAATGCAGTTTGTAGGGAATATTTTAAAAACTGTGAGCAGTTATTTGCAGAGTACTGAGCAAAAACACTGAAAAGTTTCCTGAACTTTTGGATCTATTTGCACAGGTAAAGGTGATAAGCCAGGAGCACAAAATAGAATAAGTCAGAGGTGCTTTAGATAGCCCTTGTTTTTTGTCAAAGAAATGTAACCAAGTTTTCATAAAGCTGAGCTATTCCCAGCTCCTTGCAGAGGAGCAGTGAACACCATCTACATTCCAAAAACAGCTGGTAAAAACAAACAAAAATTTGGCAAGGGCCTGAAGGCAGACATGGTAATGCTCAGCTGTGGCCTGAAGCCCCTTATCACATTGCAACCGCACTTTTCAGAGCAGCACAAATAGAAGCAGCTTCAAAAGAACAAAAAGCAGAACTATAGAGGCTCAAAGTGCTCAGAAAAGCCTCTCTTCCATGATCACCACTTTCCGTGTGTAAAGAGTATTGCCTTCTTTTGTCTACAGAGAAAATAGTCACATTCAGAAAGAGTACCATCAAAATGTCCCTATGATAGACACAGAACCAATGTGAACTACCCCTACAGAATGGAAAACTTGTGAAACCACGTTTTACCTTGCTTTTCAAAACTCAAACTGACCCATAAGACAAGGACTTAGTAAGATGATCCCAGTACTTTGTGTAGGTAATTTTCAGTCAACAGAAATTGTGGAATAAATCTCTCAACATCAGAGAGAGTTCCAATCTGATGCTAATCAGGAAAGCAAATATCCAGCAGTTACACTAGTAGGTTATGCAGTTGAACATCAGGTGGTTTTCCACAACATTTGTCAGAATGGTTGCAGGAAACGGAAGTGATTCCTACCGTATCACATATTGCACACCTTGGACAATGTCAACTAATATAGTACAGAAGTAGTCACAACGGTTACTGTGGTTTACTGATTTACTCAGAATTTCTATTCTCCTCCAGTTTGCACAAAATAGCCTACTTCCACAATACAATGGTAAACAATGCAATTAATTCAATAACGCTGACTTCCCTGGTGTTCATGGATGTAAGTTCCTGTAGAGAAACATACCTTTATAATTCTGATGTCATCTGTACTGCAGACATATGCTTTGCATTTTCCACACAAAAGATTTTTTTTCCCTTCCACTATTTTATATTTTGTTTCATTCTTCCTGGAATCTCGTAGTTTCTTTTCCTTCATTTGCAGGTCACATATCTTTAATAAATAAATAAATAAAAATCAAGATCATTATGAAATGAAATCCCAGTATCAGCCTAAACATGACTTAGGGTATATAACATATAGGAACCTATTATTTAAAGCACACAAAACAAAACACATCTTGTTCTGGCAACTCATACCAAGAAAGAACAGCGTACATTTGTCAATTTAGAATGCAGGGCTAGAATGAGACTACGTGAGGGACAGCATTTATGCTGTTTGTTCCTTCCTCCCCTCTAGCCTCCAACAGCCCCTCTGGTCTCAAGGCTGGTAAGTCTGTGTGAAGACTTAAGTCATGTGAGACCCTACAGCACAACTAATGCTGCTAGTCTGGGAATCTCATGGTACGGAAAGAGAGCTACAGAGACCACAGAAACTGCAGGCAGAGAAAGAAGCAACAAGGCACAGCCTGGAGCTGAGAACCAAATGCAGAAATGGAATCCTCTGAGAAGAAGCAGGAGCAACCACACCAAGTCATTGAGGTGGTAGAAGAAATGTCACAAAGGCCAGGGGTCCTTGGGCATCCTTTGTTGCACAGCTCAGCCTCTGAAAGCTTGTCTGGAAACACAGGATGATCTGTGAGTCCTGGGGGATATGGGAGAACTGTGCACAAAGCTTTTTTATTAGTAGTGGCTGCCACTGGCTTATTCCAGTATTCCCTGAGCCCCAGAGAACACCACTGATACCAGCCATCAGTTGTATTTAACTCCAGTCACTCCCACTCTCTGGGCCTGGTCATCCAGCCATTTTTTTACCCAGCAAAAAGTGCACCCATCCAATCCATGAACAGCCAGTTTCTCCAGGAGCATGCTGTGGGAAATGGGTTCAAGGTCCTTTCTGAAATTCAGACAGACACCAACCCCACCCTTCCCCACATCCACTAAGTGGGTCACACAGTCACAGAAGTAAACCAAGCTGCTCAGGCAGGACCTGCCTTTCATAACCCATTCCAGGTGGGCCTGATCCCTGGTTGTCCTGTATGTAATGGGTAACATCCTGTATGTGATGGGTAGCACTCAAGATGATCTGCTCCATAACCTTCTCTGGCACCGAGGTCAGGCTGACAGGGCTGTAGTTCCCCAGATCCTCCTGGTCCTTCTTGTACATGGGTGGTCACACTGACCAACCTCCAGTCACCTGGGATCTCCTTGATTATCCAGGACTGCTGATAAATGCTATGAAGTGGCTTGATGAGCTCTTCTACCAGCTCCCTCACTACCACTGGTTGGATCCCATCTGCCCCCATAAACTTGTGTGTGTCACAGTGGTGTAGCAGGTCACTAACCAGTTCCTTTTGGATTATGGGGGCTTCATCCTGATCCCTATCTCTGTCTTCCAGCTCAGGGGGCTGGATATCCTGAGTACAACTGGTATTACTGAGGCAAACAAGGCATTAAGCACCTCAATCTCTTCTCTTCCATCTTTATCACTATGTTTCCCCCCATATCCAAAAAAAGAATGGGGATTTCTCCTTAGCCCTTGGTGGTGGTCCATATGAAGTTCCAGCTGGGCTTTGGCCCTCCTGATTTTCAGCTGCAAAACATCATGGTATCTTTGTATACTGTGTCCAAGATGGCCTCCAACTCTCACATCACCCGTAAGTCCTTCTCTTTTCATAAGCAACAGGTCATAAATTCTACCTCACACTCTTTTTTGCAGTTACAGTACAGTTGATATTCACAAACTATCAGTACACACCATCTCTCCTCTGCTGACCTAGCCTTTGTCAGAAATCAAGTACAATGAACACTTCCCTCAGTTTATCACTCGGCCCTATATAGAGCCCTAGTAGGTGAAGGCTGATGTAGATTATGCCTTTGAAATGTGAGTATGAAAACTGCACAAATCACAAACCTTTCTTGCAAATGTTGTTCCATCCCAGTTCTGGAGCTTTTCAATAGCGGCATTCATCATTTCTTCCTTATATATGTTTTGTTTTTCATTCTCAACCACTTCTGTTTTGCTTGTCACAAGGATGCACTTGCTGTCTTTTGCCCTTCCACGACCTATATAGCAACACATTTATGCTCTTTAGTTACCCTTAACAACACGTGCAAAAGTGACGGGTGCCGTAAGACTATTCAGGGCCTTCTGTACGGCTGCTTTTGTTTGCAATGTCCAGATTCAGATAATGCTGCTTCTGAAGAACATTCTTCAGTAACAAACCAGAACAAGATGCCTCCTTCCAGGCATCCTCATGGATACACCCTAGCCAGTATTGTATTGCCTCCTGCTTCTGTGGCCTCCCTGTGTTGAGTTCAGGCATGCTTTAAAATTCAATTTTTGTATAGCATCTTGCTGTCTTCTTGTTGTGTGAAAAAAAAAATATATATATATATATAAAGGAGAAAAGTTCATC
>VZRQ01000154.1:1123-18204 GCA_013397975.1 Machaerirhynchus nigripectus | reverse complement strand
TTCATCTCAGTCTTTCTTATTAGTTTTCATCCCTGCTAATTGGGGTCTAAAAATCCCCAAAACCCCACATATCACAAAAACCTAAGGAACTGGAAATGCAGTGCTGACAAGAACACAGACAACAACAGCAAGCACCTTCTCTTCTACCTGACTATGCCTACTGCCTGCCTGTTGAGTGAAGCTGTGACACAGGCAAACCAAGAACTACAGGGATCACATTCCAGTTTAGAAGTAGTTCGGTTACAAAAAGTGTTCACATTTTCTTTTGAGCTCCTACTCCACAAAAATAATGATTTTATGTGGTTTAAAACCGACATTCTTTTCTTTGCACCTTTTAATGGCTTTTTAATAATAAATGCTATCCTTTCATCCACAAAAGTCAATTCTGGGCCAATTATTTCATTACAAGACACAGATAAGAAAGTCACAACACACAAACCCTGAAAGTAGAGTACAGTGTAAGTAGAGTGGAAATCACTTCCCTTTAAATTATGATGTTAACTGCTTGGGGAACAGGATAAAATATTGCAGATACACCCTTAAAAGAGTAGACAGTTTTATGCTGTTTAGGAATGTGAAGCAGAAATCACTATTTAGTATGGCTCTTCACTCCCCTCTACTGGCCATACTGTAAAATCACGAAGTTTAAGGCCAAAGTCTTGACAGACTTCTCTGGACAAGCCAAGACGACAGAAACAGGGTGTCTTTTTCTTGGTCTTAAATATTAGAGATCTGCACATGCGAAGGCCTCATGTACCTGAGAGTAGCTGGGTTGGCAATAAACCACTGGGCACGGGAAGGCCTTCAGAAGCCAAGGCAATACAAGAAATTCCATTGCAGCAGTCCTTTGTAAATTGTCACAGAATGATTTGTAATGTTTCTGACAATAGTTCTTCTAGCCATAGTTCTGCTTGTATGTGTAAATGTCTGCTTGTGGTTATCAGTCCTCAACAGCTCAATAACCTTGTGCAGCACGGCTAATTTGCCTTGCAAAAGAACAGTCAGACAACACTGAGGACTCAGCTCTGTGAACAAATTTATCATGTCCCATCATTCACTTGACTTAGCTCTAAGGCACAGAGGAACAACAGAAAGGTATGCGTATATTACTACAGTATTTCCAGTGTGCCATTTAGTAGCATTTCATGTCCATTTCTAGGCCAAAAAAGGTTTCTAAAGTAATAGCTCTGAAATGCTTTACCTCTGACTTGGATCATTTTGGTGACATTACCGAAGTACTCATAGAGCACCACAAGGTTGCACTCAGTAATATCAATGCCTTCATCAGCAACGGATGTAGCAATTAGAAGTCTGATGTCTTTGTCATTTCTGAATGCATCCAGTACACCCTTCTGCATTGGCAGGGTCATACCTATAGAACCAAGAAACTGTGTCAGGAAAAAACCACTGAAGAGCTCTTTGAGCAAGATACCCACCCACATTTGCTTTTACTTAAGTGATTAGAAATTAGTACACCCTTTTGATCTGGAAAATTAAGTTTGATATGCAGCTGGGTCTGTATTATACCCACTGACCAGGGATTTCTGCTGATGTGTCACAGGAATTATCAACCTGACAAACACCATTTTAGACACAACACCCAGATGATCTTTATTGGAGACACCCATGCAGCTTAGTTAGTTAAAACCTAACTCTAAACTTAAGCCATAGGTAATTCATTTCAGCTGTAGCTTCCAGTCTATCTTAAAATGTCTTTGTGCTATCAAACACAAAATAAAAGCGGGATCTATAGAAGGAACAGGGACAATACGAGAATTAATCACAAGAAGCCATGATAGTGAAGTTTCTAAACTGCTTTTCAACTAGCAAAAAAATCCTGCAGAGAAGTGTCACTGACAGTGTTACTGCTGCTTTAACCAAAGGTTCTGGACAGAAAAGGCAAGCATCTCCTTAGGATCCATTTAAGGTCTTCCAGATACGGAAGAACGCAAGTGCAAACTTGCAGGACCTTCCTCTGTTTAAGGGCACAGAAGATGAACAGAGAAAAGCAGAACAGTTTTAGCAGCACAGCCACCACAGATTCAGCATATGTTGTATGTCAGTGCAGATCTGCATACCTGTTTTCTCATCTTTTCTTCCCCTACCCATCAACACATCCACCTTTATGTTGCTAAGTAGAGGGTTTGCTTCTATCCACTTCTTCAAAGCCTGGAGAACAAATCAGGGAGTTAGATTGCCTGTGCAGATGAAATGCTAGTTTGAGAAAGGTAGATCTTTCCTACATTTGCCTAGTGAATTAATACTTCTAAAAGAAGACCCATAAGCAGAAAACAAGGTGTAACTTGTGTGTCAGGAGGAATACTTTTTAATAGGTGAGAAAGCAAGGGTCACACCATGATGCCAGATTAAACCATGCCAGACTGATTTCCACTTTTCCTACTCCTGCAACCTAACGGCAGGCTAGGGAGCAAGCAGCCTTTCATGGCTCGAAAGTTTGCATTTTTCCCTTATAAACTAACAGGTCGCTGAATGCTACACCTCTGGGGTCAAAGGAAAGTAGTTGCTATTTGCAAACTGGACTTCCACTACACAGTGATAGCAGCACCTTCAAACTGCTTTTACAGAAGAACAAAATTCAGCCAAGCTACTGTAGGCTTTTAAATCTAAAATGGAAAGCTGCCAGCAGATGCTTGGTGTTGTTAGTTTGGACTTCAGCCTGCTTTTAATTTTTTCTGGTTTGCAATTCATCCAGCACGTCTGAATGAAAAGGACAGAAAGGGGGGCTGGGTCATATATCAGCTGATAAATCTGTTTACAGTAGCCAGAGACAGCTGATATTTGCAATGAATGTTTTAACCTCTGCACGCTAATGATTAGCAGCACATTTACTTCAAACATGAACCTTTTCTGGGAGCAAAGTACTGTGAGGGAAATAAGCATCATTCAGCCCAGATCCTTGATTGTAGGCAAGCATGAAATGGACCAGTGATAAGAAGAGTCCAGAGAACATCTGCTGCACAAAGTTTTTTCTTTTTCTTGATCAAAAACAGGTGCTAGGGCACAGACCTTCTTTAGGTCTATAGGAATCCTCTGAGAAATGTATAAATACCTCCTGATGTGCAGTCAGTAATGGAGTAGAGCTGCTGATTCGTAACACCCCTACCTTAAAGCCAAAACCCTTAAAACATGTCTTGTTAAAACTGAATTTAGGACTACAGTAAAAATCTGATGGCTTAATGATCAACTATGACATGCAGTTAGACGTCATGTAGAACATCATAGCTATACTGTGATTCTCAGAAAAAGAAAAAAAACTCCACTCATCCTGCCTCAGAGCATCAGGGCTTAGGTAGACACAGTAAAATAAATTAGAAAGATCAAATACATGCATATTTTTCTATTTCAAATCAAAATGGGAAGGGTAATAGATGAGGCATTTTATTTTCCCACTTCCCATTTTAGGAGCTTTAAAAACAAATGTCTTACAACTACTAAGGCTCTTGTCTTGGCAAAGAGAATAGTGCGAGTCTGTGGGTTATAGCGGTATGCTTCGTCCAGGATGCAAGCAAGCTCTTCCAGCTTTGGATTCTCATTTGACTCATCTTTTGAAAGGGCAGTCAGCTCTGGTTCCTTCTCTGAAAGAAAAAAATAAAAGAGGTTTCTGGAAAAATTTACCTTTTTCAATGCAAAAAGCAGAATTCCCACGCAAACCTACTTTAAAACACTACACACATTCTCTTAGCTTCTTTTTTTATTTTCTATTCCATTCTTCTGAATGCAACCAGGGAAATATGTTGGTTAAATGCAACAGAATCCCCAGAAAAACCAAAATCATGAATATCTCACATTTTGTAGCAAACTAACATGACAACTTCATGCATCAAAAGACAGCAACAAAACAAACTCAGTTCTCATGCTGCTGTTTTTCCTAGAGAACAACTGACACTGAAGGGCATACAGCCCAGTGATTTAAAATTGCACTTAAGACTGCAACTCACCAGACCACAGGCTGGAATATAGCCCACTGCTAACTAAATCAGAAGTCAGAGAACAGTGCAACCTCTCACTTTCAATCAGAAGGGTACAAGGGCCACCTGCCCAGACTGGGATTCATCTGGGAGCACTGGCCAGGATGCTAGGCAGTGCGCTGAGCAGTGTATGTTGGCTCACCTAATGCTACCAGCATCCATGATTGCAGACCATCCCCCTACTTGTGGGGCACAGCCATAAGGACACTGCTGCCTTATCTCCAAGCCAGGCATGTAAGAACTTACTACAGCATCTAGTTACTTATTTTGCTATTAATTATTGCTATTTTCTCAGCTTCTGCACTAGAAACTGACAGTCCCAGAAAGTAAGTCCCCCCTACCTGCCCTAACACTACACTTGTACCCATACAGACACCAAATCTTCTGAGAAGTGCAGTTTGTGGAAAAACAATTGCACTTACTCTGAGGAAAACACCTGGACCATCCTATCATAAGCTCTCTTCTCCCCTGCAACTGTCACAGGTACTGTGGGAAATACCTTGAAATTTGTCCGTCAGTTGCTTCTCTAACTCTGTATATGGTCCATTTTTTACATTTGCGAAAAAATCATTTAGGTAGGCTAAAGCATCTTCGATGCGGGCATCTTCACTGATAATGAGAGCGTCGTTGAATTTCTGCTTGGAAAGATAACATATGCATTTAGGCCTCATTTTCCATGGGCTGGGATGAACACAGATTTTATTTAGCTAGGTTAAGCGCTGCAAACTTGTGGTGTTCTTCCATTTCCACGACAGCACAAGCACTACAAAGTCTCCTCTGCTCTAATCTGTCCCTAGTGAGTGTCATAGACACAATTCTTTACACGCCTTATGCTTTAGCCTGTGTCAACTTGTTGCAGTCTTCAACATCCTCACTTAGTGGAGAGAGAGGCAAGCACAGTGACCAGTGACGGGACTCAAGGAAACAGCCTGAACTTGTGTCAGAGAAGGTTTAGGTTGGATATTAGGATATCCAGAGGGCGGTTGGGCACTGGAACAGGCTCCCCAGGGAAGTGGTCACAGCACCGGCCTGACAGAGTTCAAGAAGTGCTTGGACAACGCTCTTGGGCTCATGGTGGGGATGTCCTGTGCAGGGAAAGAAGCTGGACTCAATGATCCCTGGGAGTCCCTTCCAACTCTGCAAATGCTAGGATTCTAAATAGAACAATTGGTTCAAAATCTGCTTCTAGGTGAACATACCTGTATCAGAGGGAACAGAATGACTCTTAAGTCTGTATGGAAGGAAAAAGGAGACACACTTACCCGCAGGTGTTCAGTACAAATGAAAAGGTCTCTACAAATGTTGCTCTCCTTCTCCTTATCTTCCAGTTGCAACAGT
This sequence comes from Machaerirhynchus nigripectus, assembly GCA_013397975.1. Lineage (NCBI taxonomy): Eukaryota > Metazoa > Chordata > Aves > Passeriformes > Dicruridae > Machaerirhynchus > Machaerirhynchus nigripectus. The sequence goes on along the minus strand of VZRQ01000154.1, from coordinate 12,877 downwards.
CTGCATTTCTTCTGAGTGAAAACTACCCAGTGTTCATATCTCTGTGTCCCAAAGTAATTCTTGTTGATTTGGGAGATGGTATCTAGTAAAGGAGGGGAAAAACATTTGTTCATCTTGAATAACAAATAAAAGCCATTAGGAAGAGGATAACACTTTTCCCACTAATATTGGCTCTAAAAAGCATATGCTAATTTTATGATCAAATCACAGAACCAGTGAGGCTGGAAGGCACCTGTGGAGGTCTTTAGTTCAACCCTGTGCTCAAAGCAGATCACCTAGAGCTGGTCACTCAGTTCAAATGTACTTCCAAGGATAGAGAATCTACAGCTTCTTTGGGCAACCTGTTCCAGTGTTTGACCACCTTGCAGCAAAAAGTTCTTCCTGTTGTTAAAGTATTTCTGTTTGTGCCCACTGCCTCTTGTCCAGCTCTCAGAACCACCTGTGAAGAGTCTGGCTCTGTCTTCTTCACTCCCTGCATTTCAATGCATACCCAGATGTTAGCCTAAAGTTAACCCAATATAATTCAACTGAGGATGTGTGTACTTAACACACATCTGCAGGGACTTTAGTAATGAAATTAGAACTCATCCTGTAGGAAGCCTAGAGTATTCAGAAACCTGCATGTACATTGCTCCTTGCTTCACCAGCTACTCAATAGTTTATATTCATTCATGAAACAGTCCAGAAGCATATTGTCCAAGGGCCTGTCCTTGAGGCAGAACTAGGCAGTACCTCCTTGCTGCATAAATACTCTGCCCGAGTGCTTCACAGGCTTCAGTAATCAGAGGGTCCACCGAAGGGAAACCACTGTCATTCATGCAAGAGGAACTGTGATGCAAAATAAGCTTCAGAAGTGTTTGCTTACTGGAACGTGCATTTTGAAAATCTCTCTGTGTTTGTTCTTTGATCGGGCTTCTTGGGTTTTGGGTTGTTTCGCTGGACTTTTTTTGGTTGGGTGGGGGATTTAATTCTCCCTTCCTGCCCCAGAATACAGTTCAGTCTTAAATATCTGGGAAGTGGAGGGCAGGGGGCAAATCTAGAACTGAGCTTTAAGGCACTGCAGTCAGCATGCAAAACCCAGTCTAAGCACAGACAACATCCTTTAATCCAGAGCTGGAGAGACCAAGGCTGATCCTGAGCATATCCATCCATGGGTCTCTGCTTTGTACCCACTCCCGCTCTCCAATTTTTTATAAAAGCCACTTACTGGACACCACTTAGGAACTCTGCAAAAGCAGAAAAGATCAATTTATTTCTGAATGGTTACAGAATTAATCTCATGATCATGAAAACCATTTTCTTTTCACAATCATGCATCTCCTCTCTGCAAACCTTCCCACCAGAGTAGCCTGAAGCTGGAACCCTACTGACAATTGTTCCCTTTCTTGGGCAGCCATATGATCTCTCCAGTGGTGTTCATGTTCCACAGATCCTACTCTGAAACATTACCTCAAATGCTTTTCAAAGAAAAATAATGGAGACCTGGTAATAAGTCGAAATAACACCCAGAAGCATGAAGAGGACAGAGTGCTGACCATAACAGGTGGACAGGGCACCCCTAAAAATAACTCTGAGGCCAGAGAAAACACATCAAGTGTCAGAGCAGCAAGTGTGAAAATGAACTTTTGCTGTAAGGAAAAAATTACAACATTCGGAGTAATACCATGACTGTTTTCCTAACAGAGACAGACTTGGGTCTGAAGCATTTGGAGAAATGTTTAAATAAGAACATAAAGGTATCTCTCATCAGTGAAATCCAGCCCATTGCATTTTGAATTGCAAGCCCTTTTGCTTCAGATTCTTTAAATTCAGAAGGATTTGACAGTGTCAAAAGCACACCAATTTCAGTTGCATGTAATAGGCTGAAATGCAAGCAAAAATATTTATGATTGTCAAACTAATCACGTGTAACAGGAAAATAGTTGAATCTCTTATCTGTAATTTCTTATTTAGGAAATATTGGTTAAAGGCAACTAAAAATGAAGGAGAACAGAAGTGAAAAAAGAGTGTCTGTTCTAGCAGCTATAAGGATTCATACTGATTTAATCAAATACTGAACTGCAATACAGGCATATTACAGCATCTTACCCACTGAGTAAATCTTCCTCATCAACACCTCTGTCTCAGACATCAGACCTGAGATAATGTCTGCAAAGCGATTCTGAGCTCGCATTTTAACCCATCTGACATCTAGAGAAGAGAAATACAAGTCAGTGGCCTGAGTAAATAAAATATTTTCTCGGGAAATACAAAACAAATTCTTGTCTAGAAGAATGCTACACATGGTGCTCCACGCAATCACAGTCAAGTTTATTGTTAATGAGCATTGCAGAAGCACAGAAAAAGTAGCCCCCAGTCCTCACTGGCAGAACTGAATAAAAACCAAAGATGGTGCATGAACAGCAAAGAGAAAATACGCCCAATTGGGCACTGCCTTACTGCAGGGCAACAAGAGATTGCAAGCATAAACTTCTTTCAAGCTAGCAGGAAGCAAAGCTCCAGCTTAGTTTCAAGCTTTTATCTTAATCTAAAAAAAGGGAATTGGGTAGCTGCCATAATCATGGTGCTTTGCAACTCACAGGAAAATGAAAAGGAAGTGTGCTTACGTGTTTCTGGCTTGTTTCTGAACCTCTGCAGATCTTGTTTGTTCTCTCTGACAGTGGATATGGCCTGTATGTCAAGGTAGGAGCAGAGGGTACAGATGTGCTCTACAGTTTCGCTGATGCTCTTGGCATTACCAACTCCAACAGAAGCAGTTAAACCTACAATCTAAGCACACACATGAAGAGCAGTGATTGCTCCTTTGTCACACATGGAATAAAACCAGGAGACACTGTTACCAGTCACCAAATTGACACCATCTTCAAAAACATGGAAACAAAACAAGCACCAGAATTAAACAAGAAGCAGGCACAAAAACTTAAGAACCAAAACCTGTATGCAGTCCTTCCCTCTTCAAGGCACTCAGAGTATTTGAACTTAAAGTATCCAGCTGCTAAAATCCATAACGAGCTGTATTTGTCAGTGCTTATCATACAGAAGAAGAGCAAACCCACAGCCAGACCCATCCTTTGTGTTTATTCAGAGCTGTCTTCTCAGCTGGATGAAAATCTCATGCCAGCAGAGGTGGTGGTCCCATTTTACTGTCATAGAAAACAGCAACAGAGAGGTAATAAGGAGATTACTAAATTACATGCTTTCTTCCCAGTTCAGCTTTTCCATTTGCTCTCAAGTACTGCAGTCTTTGTCATGCTCGATCAGTCTTTCTTGGCAGCTGCAGTGAAGATGTAACATGGGAAAAAAGCCTGGAGGTGGCCAAGAATGAAAAAGTGTGCCAGATGCTACCGTTTCCATTTGCAGCCATCGTTAAATGGGAGTTTGAACCGGATCAGCACAAAAGGCAGGACTCTAGCCTTTGCTGAATGCATAGCAAAACAATTTCCTCTAATGTTTCCTCCACTGACAGGCTGGGCCTTACCTGAGGCAGCTGGTTTGCAGAGGAGTCAAATTTTTGATCGAGGTATCTGGTCATCAACACACTGTAAGGGTGGTTGCCTGTCGTATTGTGGCACTCATCAAATATCATCAGAGTGAAGATGGAGAGGGAGCTAAGGATCCCCTTCTCCATGCTATTCACAAGTATCTGGGGTGTTAGCACAATGATGTCACTGTCCTGTATAACATTCTCTACAGAGATATTTGCAACAATTTCACCACAAATTCCTTGAACAGAATACCTGGAAAGAAGATACAAAAAACAGGATACGAAAAAGGATATCTTTCTGGGCAAAGAAAGACTGAAAACTGGGCTTTTCAGCAAGCTCGAAAGGCGCTTACTAAATTACAAATGTCAAATAGTGGGAGCTGGCAGTTTGACCACAGAAGCTGAGAAAAAAAGCTGAGGGTAAATAACCGTATTTTCAACTACCATTAACAAAAATATATCATATTTGAGGAGTGATGAACTTGTACATTTAAGCTGCATTTGTCAGTTTACATGTAACATCCCTTTTGTGTACGTGTCTGGCATCACTGGACTGTTTCTGCCCAGCAGCCTCCTTTTCCCATAGCTGTAAGGATACACATATGGATGTTCAGTAATCAGTTCCTTCAAAATCAGAAGATATAGGTTGCTAACGCCCCTCTAAGCAATTTGCAGACCCATCTGACAGGCAGACTATAATTTTCTGACTAGGATTTGAAAAAACAAAGAAGTTTGGGTCCTTCCATTTAGAAAAGAGGGACTCTGAGAATGGCAGGAGGAATCCCACTGCTACTGCCTGAACTGTCTCATCTTTGGAAGCAGGGATGAAAGGAATCTCAAGAGAGGACACAACTCACCCTTTTCCACAAGTACAGAAATACTTTCACCATTTCCATAATGTGCAACAACCAGTGCTCAAACTCTCCAAAACCAGACTTCAGATTCTCCAAAGAAAGTCTGCCATGGCAATGCCATTCCTGCAGCTATGCATTGTCCTGATCTTACTGTCAAACACCCTTGTTCACCAGTAAATGCATTACATCTTGCTCTAGCCAAAGCTGACCTTTAGGGCAGTTTATTTTCTGTGGAGGAAGCTACCAGGTAGAATCACACTTACCCACTTCTTTCAAAATGCTGCCTGAATACATTTTTCTGTTGCTCATACACTGGCACTTTGGTTGCAAGGAAGACAACTTTTGCTTTTCGTCCTGAAGGAACGTTTTGCAAATGATGTTCACAAATCAGAAGTGCCACGAAAGTTTTTCCAGATCCTTCAAACAAAAACCACGAAAGGTGAAGCACTAGCACAAAAGGGTGCATTTGTAAGCAGTAGCTGAATGCCTTGTAACAAAGGGGAGCTGACAATGGGGCTGTTACACTTCCAGACTTGAACACATTTAGAACAGATCTGAACAGAAGTTTGTTGCTTACTCAGGTGGGGAATCATCCCTTTCTCTCTCTAAGTCTCAGTCTGTAAAGGCCATTAAGCAGTCACCGGGTACTAAAATCCATCTGCAGCTGTATTTGAATTCTTTGAAATCACTGAGTCTGTTTTTCACTCTTAGCCTGTGCTCTCACATCAGATCAGACTATGTATAGACACCAGGCCCTTTCAGCTTCCATCCTTCCCCATGCAGCCTTGCTCTTCTCACACAGGTTTGCCTTTGGCCCTCAGGCTTGCCATGCAGGCTCCCCAGAGCTCTTCTCTGTCCCTGCCTCTGTTATTCCACCTGCCTGTCCAGGGCTCAGGGAAAAATTAGGCTGTTTTGATGTTGTAGGCATTGCAGTAGAGAAGACAGGGGAGCCTCAGGCTAACTCACCCTATTTTTCCTTCAAATTGCAAGACAAATTTCTTAAATATCTGCAAAGATTAGTGACTGACTTTAACAGAAAATTCCACACTGAGGAGTGAGAAAGCAGAACTCAAACATGGAAATGAATGCTGAATGTGCTGAATACAAGCACTGATGTGCCAAGAGACACATCTGTTTTGCCAGCCTCTGTGCTGCCCATGGTCATTAACTGCAGGATAGATCTGGATCTACTGCAAGGAAGACAGCTTTTAAATACACGGCTGAAGAAGTCTGATTGATCCTTTACCGTTCCCTATCCTTCACAGCCATCTGCACCAAGAGAATTTTTCTAAGAAATGTCTGTTTCCTTACCTGTGGGGGCACAAATCAACGTGTTTTTCCCATCAATTGCAGGCTGTGCAAGCTCAATCTGGTAGCTCCGAGCCTTCCTTGGTTCATAAACAGATGAAGACTCATGGACCCTTTCTAGGATAGAACAATGTTTTTGTAAAGAGTGTTGCAATAAAAATGCATGAAATACGCTGTGCCACATATAGTTGCTATTGAAAATCATAAACGTAAGGAGTCCTTCCAGTCTATACAGAACATTCTTTGGCAGACAAGTCTTTTCACAGGACAGATGCACCAAACAAGAATTTTGTGTAGGTTTGATGGCATACTTTTGTTACCTCTCAACTGTGATTCATAAAACGAACTCATTTCAAGGTCTTGGCTGACAACTCTCACTTCAACCAGTCTTCTTTCAACTCAGAAGGAAAACAAAAGGGATTATTTTCCCCCAAATATACACACAGGATTTATTTTAGCCTTCTGCTCTACAGACTTTTGAAGTTATTACTCTCTTAAACTGTGGTTTTGCCAGAGTGTTCGGACTTATGTAACAGGAACTAGAAACTACTGGTGGAGCAAAATTTGCCATGACAGTCACTGCACAGATCCTTTGCACAGTCACGTTCAGCTCCCTAAACTGGTTAATATCAGGTCATGTGTGAATTAATTATATCAGCGAAGAGGTGCATCGCCAACAGGCTGGTGTTTGGGAAGCTTTTTTGATAATGTGCTGACAGAAAAACTTTTCAGTAGAAATGCAATAAATGAGGGGCAACCCCTAACATTTGCAATGCCCAGCATGAGATCCTTTAAACATTAAAACAGAAGACAGCTAAATCAAGTCAGAGATTACTAATTCCCCAGAACCTTCCTTTGTGGCACACTACATCTGTGTCCTTCGGGAATCTAAGGAAATGGAAAACACCAACCACAAACTGTTTTCAGTTCTTAAGTCTTACCTGAAAATGAAGAGAGATTTTCACTGAGATTATCACATTCTGCTTCTTCAGAAAATGTCATCATGGTTTCGAAGTAATTCTCAGAGGCATCTGTTATTTCACCATCAACATCTTTGCCACTGTCTGTATATTTGGGAAAAAAAGGATGTTATTGATCCTTAGGAGTTTAAAACATATTTGCTGTGACAACAAGGCGAAGGGGTTGGTTGCCGGAAGAAAAAGACTACATAAAATGATTCTGCATACAGGCTCCTTCTCAAGGAAAATGGATAGCACTGAGAGCCTTGGGTTTAGAACAACCACATGCTCAATGCATGTGTACCTATCCCTTAAAAATCAAAGGAGACAACAGATAGGGAGTAAAGTTTATCCTCTGTGTTTAGTGACAAGAAGTCACTGTGTAACATGGACATTAACCACAAGCATGAAAGATACCAAGGAATTAAAAGAAGCTTGGTAAATTCAAGATTCTGCTCTCCCTTTCTCCCCACTTTCTGAAAGGATGTAGAAATTGTAAGACTGTCTCTATCCTTTATCTTATACAATGATCAAAAGAGAAATTTTCCTTGGCCTTATAATTAGTACTTTCTCAAAGAACCGTCCCTGGGCCTTGCATGAAGAGTCTCTTTGCAAACAGAACATGTGATCACAAAGCACTGATTTTGGAATGGGAGAAAGAGCACATTTGCACATCAATCCAGCTCCAGAAAGCACACAACATCTGCAGTTAATTTCTACTAGCAACTCTTCTTAACTGCTGGCCGTAAAATGTTTCCAGTATGGACAACGTTTCTTCAGCAGGCTGACTCTGGCTTTGCTGAGTTGGATGCTAGAGGAAGCTGCCCCAAAAGACAGTGATATCTTTAACTTAAAAAATATAACTGTCAACTAAATAATATGTATAGCCACCAGCTACATAAAATAGTATCTATATACATGTAGGTACTATTCTTATGTATTATTTTACCTACACTTTAATGAATTTATTCATTATGTATAGAACTTTATGCATATGTAATAATTAATTATCCAGATACGAAACTACACCTTTTGACTGCATTAAAAAAAGAATTTAAAATAAGAAATACTGTTTAAGAAGCCACTTAAATATAGCTTATCCCTGTTGCTAACTAAAAAACCAATTCAAACAAGCACCTAGGGAGACAGCAAATGTAGATATGAAGATATACAGCCCAGTTTATCTAAAATAACTTTTTTAGTAGCAAAATAACGTATTCTGCTCTACATTCTCCTATGCTGCAGCCTACTTATATAGATATTTTTTAAGGAGGGAGAGGTAAATTCAGTGACAAAAGCAAAATATTATTAGAGACAATTCTGCACGTTTACGAAATATGAACATAATAACTTGGTAAGGGCTGCTCATCGATTTCTCAAAGAAAAAAGTATATGATTTTCTCTGTGGATCATAGAAGTGTATCACTAGACTATAACATTACTAATTGTATTTTATCAGAAAATATTGCATCTATCACAACTCAAGCAACCAAAAAGATGGCCAAAGTTGAATTACAGAAGAAGGGAAGGAAGAAGATAACGATTTGGCTAGTTTATGCCTTCAGAGGCTGTGCTGAAGTATCTTTCCTAACCATCTGGGAGGAAAAATACTCAAAAACTAATTTCTGCCTGTTTGTAGGATAGTACTTGTATTTAATTTTACACAAATGACATCTAAAATAAATTTTGAAAAGGTTTTTATTTTTAGACAATAAAGTAGTCTGATGGTATCCTTCTAAATTAGTCTGATTCTCCTGATAAAAAATTACTGCCTGGTACAAGAATGGGAAAAGAGCATCATAAAAACAATTCACAGTTTACCTTCTCTTATATTCCACAGTTCACTTGCATTGTAATATCCTGCATTATCCAATGCCAGCTGAAGACTTTTGGGCCAGTTTTCCTTATCCGAGCGATAGAGGCATTCAATGAGTCTAGTTATCCCGGCCGCTTTGCTCCTGTATTCACTGATCTGCACACAACACAAACAGAAAATGTTGCAGGTTCTGATCAAACCCACTGCTCTTTGTCTAGTAGGTGAATTTGTTATGTTTGATGTTCAGTTGAGAACTGCATTTCCTTCTCAATGAATAAAAGCTTTACGGTAAGATTCAGCTTCAGTTCTGCCAGTGTAGTCACACACTAAACTTAGCTGGACTACAATAGGTAGGCTATTTGTCTGAATATCTGAATACGGTCTGAAACATCACAGAGCTATTCTGCGAATTTCTGTCTGGCAAAGTCCTTGTAATAAACTCTATCTGCCATAAACCTCTGAAGCTTTCCATTTCAGAATAGGAAAAGAAAAAATTATAAAAATTATGGCAGACCTGACACCTGGTCAGATGCAATAGCTTTCCAAACGTTACGTATCTCCACAAAGAAACATCACTTTAAAAACAACGTAGTCGCTAACAATCCAGGAGTCACAAGGAGTGAGAATACCTTTCAGACTCCTTCACAGAGCATCAGTACTCATTATTAACCAGTCATAAATGATGAGCGCTGGGTAACATCACTTGTTATCAGTCTTCAATAACAGCACCAAGTTAGAAATGAGTACCAGAACAGCAGCTTCACATCCAAAGGCAGTGCAAATGCTATCAACTTCTGTGACACAGCATTTAGCTGATGACTTCAGACCTCAAGTTCCATTTCACACTATTGTGAACCCCTGCCTTTGAGTGCTGACCAAACTCAAAGCACTACACAAAGTTTCTACAGTTAAGGTAACTGGATATGTCAAATCCCATGACAAGCAACAATCAATTAAGGCAACATCTAAACACCAATTTCCCTACTTCCATCTGTATTTTTTGCAGCATTAATGCAATGTGAATGCTCTGCATTTGAACAGACCCACAGAAAGGGGTCTATTTCAAAGGCATAGCAAGGCACCCTTTCACTGCAATGTGGCACCTTCCAGAGCCTTGAGGTCTCCTCACATAAGCTGGGGCTCACGCAGACAAACAGCTGAGCACTGCCAACACCAAAACCACTCCACCCTGGCCCCCTGCCTGCAACCCTTTTACATGTCCCCTTGCCCACTGGGCCAGAGGAGTGAGAACGAGAAGTGCAGGTGTCACAGACAGCACTGCTGTGGGATGCTGCAGCCACACAGAAAAGCCTCTTCTAAGGAGAAGAAAGCAAAGTCCTTTCCCAGGGGATTGTGGCCAGCCATCCTCCTCATCCAGCCACCTGTCACACAGGCACTGACTCATCCCACAAGTGAGGCAGCCAGCACTCCTCCGATGCAAAACTAGGCAAATACCAGGATTTTACCATACCTGCAGGATCTCCTCACACTCCCTCTCTATCAGGCATGTGTTTATGTATGGCATGATTGCTACTGGATCAATTTCTAGCATTGTTGCTTCTATCCTCCTCAACAGCTGCCTGTGCAGCTCCAGTTTTTCCAGTTTGCTGAAGTCCCAGTTTTCGATTGCTTCTGCCAGTCCAGTGTAACCTTTAAGAAAATGAGACAAATCGTTACTGTGAATTCAATCTCTAGCTAGAGTAAGGAGGAACAACATGAAAAAACATTTCCTAGCCACACTGGAGACACACTGGACAAAATTATTTTGTCCTGTAAATGATGAAAATCTAGGTGAACCACAGACAATTTTTATCTAATAAGTGACTATTTTCCTTTATAGTACTCGTACGTCTACTACAAAAAAACACTATGCTAAAAGAGCAGTAGCACCTGCACAAACAAAAAAGAGCTACACAATGTCACAGGTACATCACCCAAGCAACTAGATCCACTTCTGTCTTTCAATCATACAATCCTTGGAATTCTTGCATGCCATGATACTCTTCCACAGGATTCCCAGAGCAAAGGACACTGCTCAGAATCACAAGATGCTTTGGTGGCCTTTTATTTACCAGCACTTTATCTTTTACTCTTGTTCTTGGCTCCACCATCCTTCAAAAATCCCTACTGTGATGGATTCAAGCCAGTCCCTGACTGAAAGCAAGACAGACGCCTGCAACCTAGACAGTCATCAAATAGCTGAAAATACTGTCCTGGAACAGACAGTGGTAGGGCAGCATATTTTAAGGACTTGTGTGATTTGCTGTGTAGGCTGCTGAAGTGGAAAAAAGCAGATCAGGGTCCCAGAAGAACTTGTGGACAAACAGAAGAAATTTGCCTAACTTCTTATTTCCTTTTAGAAGAGCCAGAGAGTGGTGTGGATACTTATGACCATAATGTCTTTAGTTTGATTATTACTTATCCCTGCATCTGCCAAAAAGAGGAGTAATCCTAAATTCTAGTCTCTGGCCCAGTTAACAAGTATAAGGGATAGCACTTTGAATCAGCAGGCTAACTGTTTCAGGCTTTTGCTGAAGATACACCAAACTGAACACTACCAGCAGGTTCAAAGGAGATAGTTCTAAAAGTCGACAGGATTATTACAGACTAGTAAAAGCTTGCTCTGGACCTAGTACTTGCTTTAAGGGATAAGTGGGCTACATCCAAGTGATAAGAAATTTTGTAATATTTGTTCACTGAGATAATTATTCATAATAAATGGTCAGGAAATGAAAAAAAAAAGAAGTAGCTTATGGCATGAGATTGTGGGGTTCAAGATATCAAATAAATCACCAACAGGAATCTATGCTACAATATACCTGTATAGAGGAAAGATGGCAGATGCTGCTAATTTTATACCTTCACAGTCTCTTCTTCTCCATTTTGTAAAGGAAATTGGGTAATGAACTTACATATCAAGTAGTTAGAGCTACTGTGGAACAATCATCTTTATAAACTACTAATGGCTACTTACTTCTTGAAACACAAGACTTTCAATGCCACTGAGTAATTTTTAAAAATATTTTTAAATAATTTAAGACTCTGTGGTTGGGTGAAGTTATCCCATGATACCAGCTAATCCCCACACACATCTTGAAACCCATCTGGCTTTTTCTTTCAGAGGATTTAGCCTCCTTTCACTGTATTTGGTGAGAACAATGGCTGTCTTGTTTCTTCTCCAAAGGCCCTGAGACAAACAACTCTCCTGTCAACGAGGCTTTCTCCATACTGAGAATTGTTCCAGCTGCTTCACTTCCCAACGGGCTTATTTCCAGACTCTGTCAACTTGCCTTTTCCTACCGCACCTCACCTCGTGTGACAGGACCGGCAGCC
>VZRQ01000153.1:13420-31527 GCA_013397975.1 Machaerirhynchus nigripectus | reverse complement strand
GGTCAGGGTTTGGTGGGAAGGGGTCAGGATTGGAGAAACCACTTCTTTGTAGCTGAGAATCCTAGAAAAGCCTGATTTCCCCTAGAACAGACGAATTCCCCTTTTTCCCTCCATGCTGCAGAGATCCAGTCCCAGCTCCACATGATGACCCATGGTGAGGGGGGTTTCACCGTCTTCGTTGGCCTCAGCGGCTCGAGGGAAGAGTTGGGGCTGGAACCCACCAACTACTTCATTTTCCCAGGGAACGACCTGGATGGAATGTAGGTTTGGCTTCACCTTAGACGTGCTTCGCTGAGCGCAAAGAGATGAATTCCTGGGCAGTGACTCAGAAAATGGGGATTTGGCCCTAAGGAGGGTTCGGGGGAAGGTGTGCACCGAGCTCCAGCTCAGCTCTTCCCTCTTGCGCAGGATGAAGCACTACCTGGCTTCATCCAGAGAAGAAGCTGCCAACAACATCCCTCTCCTCTTTGTCACCTCGCCATCAGCCAAGGACCCCACCTGGGAAATGAGGCACCCAGGTAAGGCTGACACACAAATGCTTGTGGGGGGCTTCAGAACTCTTGTTGGGATTTGGTGACCCCAGACAAAGAGTTTCTACTCAGCTATCCGTGATCAAAGCCGCTGAGCACGGGGCTCATGGAATGTGGTCTTTGGGATATCTGGATGAAGGACGTGGAACCCCAGAGATCTGGGGACATCTCCCAGGTTTGGGGCAGCGACAGGGTGGGATGAGGGTGGGCAGAGGGACAAGCATCCCAGCCTTGTCCTCCTGCAGGTAAATCCACGCTGGCCATCCTCACCTTTGCCAAGTACGAGTGGTTCGAGGAGTGGAAGGACGAGCAGGTCCACAAGCGGGGGGATGACTATGAGGACCTGAAGAAGACTTTTGTGGATGCCATCATGCAAACTGTCTTCAAACTCTACCCTCGCATTGAGGGCCGGGTGAGGAAACACGGGGTTCAGGGGTCTTAAACTCAGGGTTCAGGGGTCTTCCAGCTCCTCTCTGAGTCCCCTCTACCCACCCAGCACTGGAGCTGGGGCTGGACCTGCTGCACTTGAGGTCCAGCATGGCACCAACCCATCACTGCTGCCTCCTCATGGTGCAAGGGTGAGTGACCATGGAGTCATGGAAAGGACCTTAAAGCTCATCCAGTTCCACCCCCTGCCATGGGCAGGGACACCTTCCACTAGATCAGGTTGCTCCCAGCCCCATCCAGCCTGGGCAGACCTGGATGACCATCTCAGGATGATGCTCCAGAACCATCCTGGGATGAAACCTGGCCAGAACCACCACCCCTGGGTCTGCGAGGAAACCCATCCCAGCCCGTACGCCCCACACCCAGGTTCCTGGAATGGCCCCCGGTCCTGCTACCCCTGCAGACCACCCTGTCCCCTGTCCCCCTGCAGATCGAGTACCTCTCCAGCGGGACTCCCCTCACCAACCAGCACTACATCGCCAGTCCCCGCGGGGCGTTCTACGGCGCTGACCACGGCATCCCCCGCCTGCAGGACGAAGCCATTGCCGCCGTGCGGGCAGAGACAGCCGTGCCCAACCTCTACCTGACAGGTGACAGGGCCTTCACCAGCGTTCTCAGATGAGGACAGCTCTGGGGGAGCAGGATGTGGGGGGAGAAAGCCTTCAATCCTGAAATGGAATAAAGGGAAGGGCCAGTGCAGTGCTGTGGGGCAATGGAAGAACCGCTGGGAAAGTGGAGTTCCGTGGTCCCATGGCGAGGAGGAAAGGGCTGTGCTCCTCCAGCTCTGGGAGGTTGTCTCCTTGCCCAATGCAGGATGAGGCCCTTTTCCTGCTGGAGATGATTGGTCAGACAGGGAGAGGGTTGTGGGTTCAGACCCCAGGGATGGAGTGGGGGCAGCTGGAAGGTGGGGAAGGTGATGCCCAAACCACCACTGATGGTTGGCTGGGATGGAATGGGGAGTGAGGGCTGCTCACAGGGGGGCCACATCTGCTGCTGCCTCCTTTCAGGGCAGGATTTGTGCCTGGGGGGTTTCATGGGAGCCCTGCAAGGAGCCATCATCTGTGCCAGCGCCGTCCTGAAGCGCAACCTCTACGTGGACATGGTGCGGCTGAAGATGCGCCTGCAGGCCACCAGCTCCAAGAAGGGAGACTAAGGCCAGCCACCCCACCAGCAGGGACCCCTGCTCCTCAGCACATCACCCCTAGCTCACTCTCAGCTGTCACACACCTGTAGCAGATCTGTCTCTATGCCAAGCCGAGGGGTTTCAATCCAGGACGATGCCGTTCCCATTCCCAGACTGATCATGTTGGACCTCACCCCCACAAAAAAAATGCCCTTCCACCATCATGTCCACTGCTGGTCCCTGGCCATGAAGAAGGTCCCCAAGAGCTGCCCCGAGCAGCTGTGGCCAGGAGAGAAGTCAAGATAACCCCAAAACAGGTGACACCAGCAGGTACCAGCATGGCCCAGCAGGTCCCACGGTACCAGCAGCACCTGTGGCTGCTTGATCCCATCAGGATCATCGACCTCCACCGGCAGCCCGCAGAGCTGTCTGAGAGCAGTGGCACTTGCAGGCTGTCCCACGCTTCCAAAGTCATCCCTGGCAGCAGCAGGATCCCGTTGCCCCCAGCATTCCCAACATTTGGGTGCTGCTCTCCCCCCGTTGCCCCAAGGCATTGGTGGCACAAGCACACGCTCCTTCAGCAGCAACAAAATCCTTCTGTCTGCTGGCAAAAGCTTGGGAATGGCATCAAAGTCCTCTCCAGAGGGGAAGTACATGAGACTGGAAGTAATAAAAGAGTGACAGTGATCCTAGGATTTGTGCCTCATGATGGGTCAGCAGGGCTGGGGGTTGTGAGGGAGAAAAGAAGGGGAAGCAGAATGTAAAGTGGAACGGGAAGGGAAAGGGGAAGGGACAGCCCCATCCTTGTGTACATATTGCTGGGGATTTGTCCTGCACCAGCCAAGTTTTGGGGAGGAATAATGGCAGAATGGCAATAAATTGGAACCCAAGTGAGGAAAAGCAGCTGGGCAGTGTGGATTTACCTTCCTCCCACCTCCCTGGAGCGGACAGCCATGGGAAGAAGGAATTCCCTGGTACTGGGGGGCATTGCTGTGAGCGGAGTGAGCCTTTGTGAGCATCGGGGCACCTTGGGCTGTGGCTCAAAGCCCATGAAACTGACACGAATTTTCCAGATCTGATCACAGGGGAAGTGCCCAGTGCTCACCAAAAACACCCAGAACATCTTTGTCCAGGTAGAGCAGCTGCTGCGTGAGAATCTCCCCACTTTTTTCTAGGTTTGAGCAGAACTGGACTGGCACAGCACGAGGTTTTAAACTGCTGCCAGTATAAATCTGCTTTAATTGTGGATTTTGGTACCTCCTTGATCCCTTCCTCACTCCCCAGCTTCCCACCACAACCCTCCATCCCAATTCTTTTGTGCTCCATGCCTCTTTTTTAATGCTGTCACCGATTTTGAAGCCTCCTTGCTCACTGCAGCCCCCCTCTCCCAGCTTCCCACCATCCCTACACGTGTCCCTCCTTCAGGGTACAGCCTTGGTCATTCCCAGCATCCCCATTCCTCCCAGGGGTTTGTACCCTTTAGACTGCTGGGGCTGAAATCACAGTTTGCCATGACACAGGACATCACTGGGAGCGAATGTTCCTCCCAGACAACTGGATGTAGATGAACTCATAAAAGTCCACTTGAAATCCCATCATGGTGACGTTTGGGGACAGCAACCCCCCATGATGGGGCTGGGAGAAGCTCAGCTGTGAGCTGTTGCTGGGGTAGGAGAAAAATAAAACCCAGAGCTGGTTCCTGAGCAGGGAGTAGTGTGACCCAGCAGGGAATAATGTGACCGTGCTGGGAAGGAGCCCTGGAAATAGGCTTGAAGGCTGATCTGGCAAAGAGGATTAGATCACCGAGCAAAGAGGGAATTCAGTGATAGGATGGAACCTGCAGAGAAGGTGAGCTCTGCAAAGAGAGATCACCTGGAATCAGCCCTTGGGGGATCCATGCTGGAGTGCCCTGGGCTCAGCAGTGAACTGGGGAGGCTGCTCTGGGCACCTCCAGCAGTTGCAGCCCCACAGCCCAGCTGAGACCCCACCTGCAGAGCTTCCTCCAGCTCTGGGTCCAACACCAGAGGGATGTGGAGCTTCTGGAGCGAGAACAGAGGAGGCCACGGAGCTGCTCCAAGGGCTGGAGCCCCTCTGCTCTGGAGCCAGGCTGGGAGAGCTGGGGGTGTTCACCTGCAGAAGGGAAGGCTCCAGGGTGATACCCAACCTTCCCCCAGCAGCATCCCAGTGGCTCCCACAGCTCCAAAGAGACCCAGACCTGCCTCTCCTTCTGCTTTTCTCACCCCAAAGAGCTCCAACCTTGCAGATGCCATCTCACTCATTGTGGTGGTTTTTTAATCCAAACAAACCTTCCCAGGCCATGGAATTTGTCTTGCAGAGGCGAAGCTGATGTGTTTGCTTGGTTAGTGCCCTGCCCCTCAGAAAAATACCTGCTAGCTCAGGCTCACGTGTTTGCTCAGGAAGCCATGCAAGATTCAAAGATTTCAGCAAAGAAGATAAGATAAAATGAAAACCAGGGGTGGTTAACAGGGTTTGCAGGCTGGGTTCACCGGGGATCCGGAGTGGAGGTCAGGGAGCAGATGTAGGAGCATTTCACAGAACCATGGAATCACCTGGGTTGGAAAAGCCCCCTGAGACCATCAAGTCCAACTGATCGCCCAGCACTGCCAAGGCCACCACTGACCCGTGTCCCCAAGTGCCACATCCACACGTTTGTTAAATCCCCCCAGGGATGGGGACTCCAGCACTGCCCTGGGCAGCGGTGCCAGGCCTGGACTGCTGTTTCCACAGAGGTATTTTCCCGGTATCCAACCTGAACCTCTGCTGGCACAGCTTGAGGCCAGTTCCTCTTGTCCTGTCCCTGTTCCCGGGGAGCAGAGCCTGACCCCCAGCTGGCACAGTCAGCCTGCACAGGAGCAGGAGGGTTGAAGGGCACAGGCCCAACCCCAGCCCCCCTCAGTGCCCAGTTTCACCCAGTTGCTCATGCATTAAACCTCCTCCACCCTCGGGCCTCTCTGCTGAACTGCCTCTATCGGAATGTCTCAGCAATCCAGCCCTGATAAGTAGAGCCCAACCCAGCTGGCAAAGCATTTCTGATTTTGACATTATTTCCACTCATGGACTTTGACTCCTCACCCCTGGTGTGCTTCCTGCGCCCAGGGACAGGACCTGACCTGAGGGGCTGCTCCTGCCCCACCACCCCTGCTCTGCCTGCCAAAGTATTTTGGGACCTTCCCAGCCCCCTCACATCAGGGTGGGAGCAGGCAAGGGGTTCAGCGAGCTCTTGGAGCACAGTGCAGTGGTTTTTTTGGGAACTCACCCTAAGGACACAGAGCAGAGCAGTGCTTTGAGCCCCTCATAGCAAGGCTTGGAACAGGGGGGTCTGGAAGGTCTTTCCCAGTCCCACATCCCCATGGGAATTTTCATTTGACCCCCCATTTTCACCCTTTTTTACTTCTGCAAGCTGTCAGTAACCCCATCCCCAGGAAATCCAGTGGCCCCCCCAGGCCCCAGCCTGGCCCATTCACCATTGCCCGGACCGGAGCGGAGAGGGGAAGGCGGGATTTCCTCCTCTAGGGAAAAGGGGTGGGGGGAAAGGAGGGAGTTTCTTCCATTCGCGGCAGGAAACACTCCCCAGAAGTACCCTCGTCATCCACTGGGGATCAGGCACCTTCTCTTCCCCTTCCCACTGCTGGCTGGAGGCAGCCACACCACTCTCTTCTCCAGTCTCCCAGTTGCTGCTGCTCCAACAAGCTGGGATGTCCTGGGATTGCCCTCTGAGACTCTCTGGAGGAGAAGGAAGAAATTCAACAGGAGAGCTCACGACTCAGCTCTGTCCAGAGCAGTTTAATCTCCTCTTGGGCCCTGACCTCACACCACCCCATGCCAGCCCCAGTGGAGCAGGGCTGATACTGGAAATCAGACTAGAAACTTCAAATTCGCTCTGGCCCGGGCCTGTCTGGGCTCCTTCCGGCTACACACGGAGCTCTGAGCACAAAGAGCTCCACAAAACCAGCTGTTTGTATCAAAATCAAATTGGTTTTGCATACAGAGGAACACCCTGCACCTTTGGTGCCAGGTGTCAACAGAAACCATGCAAAGAACACGAAGAAAACAAAACCAAGAGAGAAGTGAAAACTCAACATTTTGGGTCATTTTAAATCCATTTACTGACTTCACCACACAGAAAATAAAAAAAAACAGTACAAAGAACTGTAAAAAATTCTGATCCTTCCAAGCAAGGTGCGTTTCACTGCAGCAGAAAACAAATCAAGTGCTGGTTCAAGCCTAAAAAATAGGAATATTTGGCAAAAAACCCCTCTGTACCAACAGACACCATTCTTGGAAAACACGTGTGTCCGAAGGGAAGAGGTTCTGCACACCCTGACCCCCTTGGAACACGTTGCATAAATACCATAAACTCAACAAAACTGGGAGCAATTCCTTGTTTCGGGCAGCCCAGACTGTTGGTAGAACACACCAGCCTCGGGAAGTGCTGGCGGGAAGATTTTGGGGGAAACCCCCCCATTTCAGCCTGGTGTGAGCTCTGCCTCTCCCTAGACCCGTGAGGTGTGTCCTCATTACCCCAACAAGCTTGTGCTCGGCTCAGCCTGGGATCGAGGTGTTTGAGGTCCAAAATACTCCCTCCCCTGTTGGCAGTAGGGTGGGATTCCCACAGCCTGGAGCAAGAGAGGGTTTGAAACAGTTCCCAGGATAGAAAAATGAGTAGATGGTGGAAAAAAAAACAAACCACCCTTTCTAAATTATCATTCAATTAAAAAAAACAAAACAAAACAAAACAGGACAAAGCAGGCATAGAGCACTCACACTCCAAAAAGCACACACACTCCAAAAATCCCGGCCGGAGCAGCCCAGGAGCACACAGAATTCCACACACTGGAATAGGGTTTGTCTCCCCGCTGTCACCAGCCAAAAGCCAGTGTGCCCCTCCCCAAGCCTGCCCTAGAGCAGCCCCCCAGCCCAGCTGATCCCACAGCAGCTCTGGTGCAGGGTGGTTTGGTGCAGGAGGTTCCCACCCTTTTCCCCGAGAGCCACATTCCTGTTTCCCTTTCCTTTCCCTTGGCCCTCCTGCTCTCCAGAACAACTCCTGGAAGTCCTTTCAGCATCCTAGATGTTTCCTAGGCAAACTCTGAGAACTCTTTAAAGCCAAGAGGGACTTTCATGCTCCTTGTGCTTGCCAAGAGCCAGCAAAAAGGGAAAGGATGATTTTAGGGTCTGGAGAAGGTCAAGCCCTCTCTCCCCTCTTGGAATGAAGTCAGAAAATCAAAACTAGAGCTGCAGCTTTCAGTGACCAGGAAACGGCTCTGCCCTTGTCCAAGGTGACCACAGAGCAAGGAGCTGATTGTTCCCAAGCTTGGGAAGGCCAGAAAAAAGTCCCCCAGGAGAGAATTTAACCGTCCTGGGATTCTTCCCGTGCAGTCAGTGCGGGCAAGTGCAGGACTGGCACACGGCTGGCACCTGCTGTGGCACTGCTGGGTGCCCATGGGAGGAGCTCTGGGTTCCTCAAATCTATTTTTTTCTGCCTATACTGGAGAAATCCAAAGCAGGAGCCAAGCAGGTACTTTGTGCCCTCCCCAGAAACATCCCAGCTCAAACAAACCTCTTGGGAGTAAAACTGCAGGCATGAAAACCAACTCACAGGTGAAACTGGGGCACCAACCCCTCTGGCAGCCCTTGGTCCAACCAGAACCAGTCCGACACAGCTGGGGGCCTGAGGGACTGGGAGGTTCACTCATCCCAAACTCCTCAGGGATTTACATTCCTTCCTTCCTACACCTGACAAGGCGGAGGAAGCAATCTTCCCATCTGCACTCCTGACACCGACAGGGCACAGAGCTTCCCCAGTCTGACCCCCTCCTCCACAGCACCACACCACAACCAACATCCCCAGTGCCAACAGCTGAGCTGGGAGCACTGGGAGGGAAAAGAGGTGCACAGAGCACAAAGGGTTTGAGCTACACCGCAAAAACTGCTTCAGCACAGCCGAAGGTGTGTGTGAAAAGGGGAATCTGGGTGTGAAACTGGAAAATTGATCAGGGAGAGAAAACCCAAACCCAAGACTGTGGTGGATCAATTCCAAGCAAGCGCAAGAGAACTCATATGCTCCCGACTTGAGCATCCAAACCCAACAGATGGAGGAGCAGGAGGAGACCAAGGCAGCTCCGTTCCCAGGCAAGGGACAGTCCCATGGCTCATTGTGCAGCAGATCCTTAATTTCACTCCCCCAAAAGGAGGGGTCAGTCCAGCAGATGGCAAATTCCATTGCATTGGGACACAGAAGTTCTGGGTGTGCAGTTCTGGGACTGGCTTTTCCACAGCCAGACACCCAGGGGGAAAACAAGGCAGCTGGGAAAGGAGAAATTTAGGGAAGTGAGAGGTTTTATCAAGGTGCAGGTGCAAACAAAAAGCATTTCCCCTCCTTCCTGTGGACTGAAATCCAACTGTGGCAGCACAGCACTTCCATCGCCGGCTGTCATCATCCCAGGAGGAATCTAGATCTGGAAAGGCAAAAGGAAAGGTTGGAACTACCTGAAAGCTCAGAATTACTCTGCTGTTCTGTCTAGACTTGAGTGGGCTGAGGAGCTCCCAGAGCAAACTCGAGCTCTTGCCTTTGTTTTCCTACCTCTCCTCTTCCTAAGGCAGAAGATAATTACAGGCATGTCTGCCTTGAAGGGCTAGAGGTGGAAAAAGGTTTCAAGGGAGAGAAGAAAGGGATTGCTCCACAAATCCTACCCTTGACCCACTAAACACCTCTCTGACAAGTCATTTGGATCAGTGACAAAGCCGTTCAGCACAGCCCAGCTCGAGAGTGTCCCACCTCTGCCCCGGGTCAGCTCTGCCAGCATTTCTCAGTGTTACTGCTTCCATTTCCTGGCAAAACCCTGCTTCTACACCAAACTCTGCTTTCCAGACTGAGGTGGGGCTTTAGGACCCTTTCTATTGCAAAGAGCCAATATTTTGTATTTCCAACGCACACCAGCGATGCCAACCCCCACTCTGGGCTGGCTCTCACCTTTTGATCCAGTCTCTGATAATCACCAGATTTGGGCCGCCGACCAGTTTTTGATCTTTTTCCTTCCAGAGCAAAAGCAATGATCTTTGGAGAGAGAAAATGGAGACAGGGTGAGTGGGACAGCAGCCTCCAACACAAGCTCACCTGTGGTTTTTCATTCACCTGCTCCTACAGCTCCTTTTCCTGTGACACCTGGGATATGTAAATGCCAGTACTCGACCCCAGTTGAGATGGATAACGAGGTTTGCTCAACAAGCAGAAAACAGTAAGAATTTGTTTCTTTCTCCTCCCTCAAAACCAGCTTTATGTGAGGAAAAACAACCCCAGGCTTGTGCAACCTGCTACAGAAAACTCAGTAGAAAACTGTCACAGAAAACATGTAGAGATCTCACACCCCTTCGTGTTTTCACCTCTCAGCTAAAAATCAGCAGCACAGCTGAGAACACCCTGTTTCCACCAGGTCCAACCCCTTTCCTGGCCACAACTCCCCTGCTCCTCCCACTGCTCTTGGGACCACATGAACATGAACCAAATTGGTGAGAAACCAGTCAGGATGAGGGGAAAGGACTGAGTGGGCCCCAATCCCAACCCTCAGGGCTGGAGCAGGGCTGCTCACCTTCCGTTTGTTGTGGTAGGCCACGTACAGGGCCGCGACAATGATGGCCGTGGTCACCAGGTAGGCAAAGAAGTGGCTGCTCTCCGAGCGGGCCCTGGGCAGGGAGGGAACACTCTTCTCTCTCTCCTGATTCATGGAGCTGTCACTGCCCTCCTCAGCCTCGGCCGCGTCCTCTCCAGCGTTTTCTTCATTTTCCAAAGAGCCGTCGCCCTCCACAGGGTTTTGGCCCTCCTGGGAGGTCTTTTGATTGTCCTGGCTGTGAGGCTGCTGGTCACCAGCACTGCCCTGGGTCTCGGTCTGGGTCTGCTGCCCACCAGCGCTGCCTTGGCTGGTGTCCCCATTTGCCTGCCCATTACTGGCTTGGCTCTCCTGGGTGCCAGCCCCGTTCCTGTCATTGCTGCCCTGGTTGGTGCTCTGGTCATTGTTGTTGCTGCCATTTGTGTTCTTGCTGCCCTCATTGCCACTGCTCTTGTTGTTGCCAGCCTTATTCTTCTCACTGCTGTCCTCCTTGTTGGTGTTCTCTCCCTTGAGGCTGTCTACGTTGTTGCTGTCCCAGCCGTTCTTGTTGGCATTGCTGTCCTGCTCGTTGTTCTGCTGGCTGTCAATGTTGTGTCTGTCAGTCTGGCCACCAGTGCTGCTGCCTGCACTGTCCTGGCCACCATTGTTGCTGCCTAGAGTGCCCTGGCTACCAGTGCTGCTGCCATTGCTGCCCTGGCCATCAGTGCCAACATTGCCTGTGCTGCCTTGGCTACCACTGTTGCTGTTCTGGGCTCCATCCCCTTGTCCCCCGCCTCCTGCATTGCTGCTTGCACTGGTCCTGTTTGCTTCTTGGTCATCCTGAGCAGCCCTCACGCTGCTGCCTTGGCTGCTGTCATTCTGTGACTCCTTTTTCTTCTTCTCCTCCTCCTCTTTGCTGTCTCCAGTCAGATTTTTGCCCGTCTGGTCATCGTTTGCCTTCTGGTTCTCATCTGCCTTGGTCTTGCTACTCGTGCCTGTGTTGGGGTTGCCACTGTTGCTGGAATTATTCTGCTGCTGGTTTTGGTTGTCTGGGGATGTGCTCCCGTGTTCCCGGTTGTCACCTGCTGCAGCTGCCGGGGCTGCCTCATGCTCTGTGGAAGACTGGTGATCCGTTTGCTGCCCCGTTGCTGTGGGCAAACACGGAGAGCAGTCAGTCAGCACTGGGGGGCCAGAGAGCTGGAGAGCAGAGGGGAAATCCCCCGAGAGAGACGGTGGAACCCACGGGGGGAAGAGGAGAAACCCCACAGGAGCCGGGGGAACCCACGGGGGCAGGTGGGAGCAGATGGGGAGGGGAATCCCAAGGGAGAGGACGGACCTCAGGGGGGAGAGGTGGAACGCCCGGGTGACCGAACGCGCCGGACCACAAGGAACCCCTCCCGCAGGAGGGGCCCAAGGGCAGAGGAGGCCCCGCAAACCAAATGCGGTGCCTGACCCACCCTCGGCCAAGGGCTTCACCGCCCTCTCCTGCCCCTGCCACAGTCCCCCGGCCGCTGTCCCTCCACGACCCCTCCCCAGGCCCGCTCGGCACCCTCTCCCGGTGTGCCACCGGCCCCTCACCCGCGGCGCGGGCGGCACAGAGCCCCAGGAACAGCAGGAGCAGCAGCAGCGGGCGCACGGCCTCCATGGGGAGAGGGCCCCCNGCAGCCCGGGCCGCTGTGGGGTCACAGCAGCGTTTTAGGGTAAAACCCGCCGGTTTGGGGTCTCTTTCCCGAGCCTGAGAGACCAGGGCGGGGAGGTAGTGAGCAGCAGCCCCAGACGGGCGCTGGGAGTGCACTCCCGGCTCTGGAGTGGGCGAGGCTGGGGGGCAACAGGCAGGAAATCAGGGCTGGTTTCCTTTCCTTCGCTTCAGGACAGCTTTGGAGAACCTGCTGGCTTTGGAGAACCTGGTACTTTTCGTTTTTTTGTTGGTTTTTTTTTTTTGGTTTTTTTTTTTAATACTCTGTTATTTTTCGGATTTTATTTATTTTTTGGATAAGCTGTTATTTTTCAGATACTGTTTCATTTTTTTGATAACCTGTTGTTTTTCTTTTTTGGCCCAAGGGGACATGTCCTGTTCAACAGCAGCAATTCCCAGCAGCAGCAGGAAATTGGCTGTGCCTGTCAGCGGGCACCCAGGACTGCTCAGTTCTTTCCTTTTATCTGGTTTAGGCTGTTAAATCTTCCTTCTCTGGACTAANGGCGAGCGGGCCCCTCACGGGCGGCTCGGCCCGCAGGTGCCGCTCCTGGGCACGGATCTCGCGAGAGCGAGGGGAGCGGAGGGGACGGGGGGGAGCGAGAGCGGCCGCGCGCGGAACTGAGCAGGACGGGGCGGGGCCCCAGGAGTGGGCGTGGCTTATGGCCCACGGGGACGGAGCGTGAAATGGGTGGGGCTGTGGACGTTGGGGCGTGGCTTGTGCCGGCTGGGGGCGGGGCTTAGGGAGGCTGGAGGCCCATTGGGAGGCGCTTGCCGCCCCCTGGCGGGTGCGGGGCCGGCTGCAGCCCGGGCCGCTGTGGGGTCACAGCAGCGTTTNACTTCCAGGGATGGGGCAGCCACTACATTTAACCTTAAAACACAGGAAAAACATCACATGGAAACCAACTGAATCTCACACAGTGAGAATAACTGGGGAATAATCCTGGGGAATAACTGGGGAATAATCCTGGAGAATAACTGGGGAATAATCCTGCCTTGGAGTGTGGCGAAAGATGTGGTTGATTTTCTTCTCTCATGTTTTTTTTTTCCCCAGTCTCTGGGGAATCTCAGTTCAATTCAACACATTCCAACAATCCCTGCTGCTCCGCTCTGCCCGTGCCAGCCTTCCCAAGGAGACCAGAACAGTTGGCCCAACGCTTTTTTGGGTATTAAACAGAGAACTGAGGCTGTTTCTCATGCTCAGCTTTCACTCACCCCCTGGAAGTCAAGAGTGACTGAGCAGAGGCCAAGATTTACAACAATGCCTCTGGGAATGGAATTCTGCCCAAAATACCATGGATGAGGCTGACATCAGCCCAGAGCCTGGTGGCTTGCACCAGGATCCAGCACTTTTCCTGGGATCAAACAGGATAAACAAGGACCAGTGACCTCACCTCCCCTCAGGTCCCTCACAACATGGCCCAAGCCAACGTGATGGCAGCTGCCGGTCCTGAATCATGGGATTATGGCATGTCCCAGGTTGGAAGGGACCCACCAGGACCACAAGGGTTGACTCCAACTCCTGGCCCTGCACAGGACACTGAAAACCTGAGCACGTTATCACCTGAACAACAACTCCACATCCCAACTTCAGTTTTGGGGCGTTCCTGGACTGGTGCCCTCTATTCTCATAAATCAATCTGGATTCACTTTTTGGGGCTGACTCTTTCTGAGAACAGCCACCAAGAGCAGGCTGGACACACAAATCTGTCCTTAGTTAACACTAATTGGGGTGTTTTAACGTGTTGTCCCAAGGTCTGGTGTCAAGACAATAAAGTCCTCACCTCGTCCGATATGTCTGCATCCCCCATCCCACCCCTTCCCCCCGAGGGCTAATCTGGTCAGGATAAAGGATCAAAAGGAGAAACAATTAGCAAATGGAAGAATTTAATGATGCTAATTAAAATGTATTAAGTGTAGCCACTGCCTCTGCACCAGCTGCTTTGGCAGGAGCCCGGAGAGCGTGCAGCACCAGCCTTACCCCGGTGCAGAGTGGGATAACAGGACATCTGGTGCGCCCTCCCCTCCAGCCCCCGAAAAAAAGAGGTTTGAAGAAACCTCGGTGTTCGTGGTGGAGCCCCTAATTAGCTCCATCTCTGCAGGAGACCCCTGGGACCTCATTAGGCTTTTCAATTANGGAGGGCGGGGAGGTGGCTGCAATTAAGCGATCGGGCAGAGGTGACAGAAGTAGCCCCATGTCCAAAGACCAGCCGGGAAAGCTCCAAGCTGGCTCCCAGATGCTCCCGGCTCTCCCAGGAGTCCCCAGGTCTGGCGATGAACCCCGCGGTGGCGGTGCCCGAGGGGCCCCTGCCGGCTCTGGAAGGTTTTCAGCCTTTTCACAGAATCAAGGAATGGTTTGGGCTGGATGGAACTTTAAAGGTCATCTCCTTCCAACCCCTTCCACGGGCAGGGACACCTTCCACCATCCCAGGCTGCTCCAAGCCCCGTCCAGCCTGGCCGTGGGCACTTCCAGGGATGGGGCAGCCGGTTCCACCCCACGCACGGCAATCCCTCACCTGGACCCACCCCAGGCAGGGGACACTGGGCACTCCCCGAGCTTTGTTTCGCTCTGGGAACGGGCAGCAGTGATGGCAAATGTGATTTACTGAGGCCACAGCTGCTCATTTCCAGTCTCAGCTCCACCATCCACACGGATGCTCCCAGCTCTCCTGCCCGGCCATGCCTCGTGGGGACCCCGTCACGGGCATGCCGGCCCCTCGCCCAGCCGTTCCGTGCTCTCAGCTAAGGCACCATCCAGCTGTCCCACCTCTCTCCACACTGTGCTATCCCTTCCCTCTGCTGCTGACACTCCATTTCATTCCCTCCTGACCTTTTGCCCTTCTCTGGGTGTGACTGGGATACACTCTGTGAAAAGCCAGTCACTGACAGAGCGGGAGCGGGGAGTGTGCGGTGGCAGTGCCTCATTTCTCAGGGGACCACTGGGCCTCAGGCCACAAAACCGCGGGGCTTTGGCGCAACTTTGAGGAATGGAATCTTGTAACTGGGAAATCACGGAATCATGGGACAGTTCAGGTTGGACAGGACCTCAAGGACCATCCAGTTCCATCCCCTGCCAGGGGCAGGGACTCATCCCACTCTCCCAGGCTGCTCCAAGCCCTGTCCAGCCTGGCCTGGGACACTGCCAGGGATCCAGGGGCAGCCACAGCTTCTCTGGGCACCCTGTGCCAGGGCCTCCCCACCCTACAGGGAACAATTCCTTCCCAATATCCCATCTCACCCTGCCCTCTGGCAGTGGGAAGTCAATCCCCCTTGTCCTGTCCCTCCAGGTGCTTTTCCCAAGTCCCTATCCAGCTCTCCTGGATCCCCTTTAGGCACTTCCAGAGAGCCAAACACTGCTGGGGAGTATCCCAGGCCTCCCACGTCCTGGATTGCCCAGCTCCATTTCACTTCCTGGCTCTGAGGACAAGTTAAATCATGGCAAACATCACCTAAAACTTGTCCAAAACAGAGCAGTGGGGCCACCAGACCTCCTGGTCACATCATTCCAAATGGAAATGCGCTGGGTATCCAGGTTTTTTCTGCAAAAAAAAATAAACCCCAGAGTTTTTCTTTTCTAGAATCATGGAATGGTTTAGGTTGGAAGGGACCTTAAAGACCAACTTGCTCCAGTCCTCTCCTGTGGGCAGAGACACCTCCTGTGTACTTCCCAGAGGACGAATAAAATCCCAAAGGACCAGTTTTCCATGGACAGCCACTCTGAATCCAGTATTTTTGTCCAGCTCTTTTGCTGCAGGCACGGTGGACATATCGATCCCATGATCTGTTCTACCCTGACAGCTCCAGTGGGTCCACCCAGGACTGGAGCAATGCATCCCTGGTCTCACCTTCTTCCCCAGGAGCAGTGAGGCCAGGAGGGTTTGGTGACCAATTGCTTCTGGCAGGGATAATCCCATCCCGTCTCAGCTCCGGAGCACTGCGAAAGCATCGGAACAGATGTTCCTTTTCCGTATGGGAAAACACTGAGTAAAACAAAGGAATATTCTCCTGCTGAAGCCCAACATCTGTTTGAAGCTGTCTGGCTCTGGTTCAGATTTAATTCTTGTGACAGGTCTCTTCATGCTTCTAATGTCCCATGAAATCCAATTCAAGGAGCTGTTTGTCCGCAGCCTGCTCCTGGTGTTGGGGAGAGCGGGGCCGCATGTCGTCCAGGCGTTCCTCACCAAAAACCAGTTTCTTGGAACACTTTCTGTAAAAAAAGCTCAGTTTTGCCTCTTTTCAAGCGACAGCCACGCACATTTTGGGTGACACCCTAAATCCCCTCTGCCCCGGTGCTCACACGACTGCGCGACACGTGGCCGCTCCTCCTGGGTGCTGCCGAGGAGGAACCGTGCCCCATTCCACGATTTACACAATTTTTTTTTCTTTGAAAGCAAGAAATTTAAATAATTTGGAGTGAAATGGAAACACCTCCCAAATTTGGGGTTGTCTTGGGTGTGACAACAATCAGGATGCTCCGGGCACTGGGAGGATTTGGTGGCACCAAACATCTGCGTGAGCTGTGCACGCTGCTCGCGGCTCCCAGCTCGCCCGGGCCCTGACGAGCAATGACTCTGGAGTTCTGGGATGCTCCAAGCTGGGAATTTCAGATGGTCCTGAGCTGGATGGAGAAGCCATGCTCCCGGAGCTGGAGGTCCCACTGCTGCTTGCAAAGGCATCAGGAGCTTTCACAAGGTTTTGGGAGCGGGCATTGGCCCCAGGCATGTCCCCGGGGCTCAGCCAAGGGCTCACATCTGTGCCTGTAGTTGGGGCCTCATTCAGGTGTCAGTTTTTGTGGTTCTGCCCAGCTCTGATATGAAAATCCTCAAATCCAGGTGTCATCTGCTGCAGATGTGGATGCCACACATCTGGGAAACACAGATAGATCCTCCTTAGTCACCACGAAGTTCCCTTTCCCCTCCACCTGCAGACAGGCACCTGCTGCTCCTCTGCTTCCTTAAAAATGCTTCCCTGGTAGCTTCTCAGCACTGGAAAGGAGAAGAGAAATGTCACAGCAGGAGGAGAAGTGTCACTGATCCCCCAAATGAGCCAAAGCCCCACCAGACCCAGCAGCTATGGGATGGGCTCACCCATCACCAATGGTTGGGATGTTGTTGTTGAGAACTGGGGGACACTGTGGTCTCCAGGATGCAGGAGGGCTGTGGGTAGAGAGCAGGGAACAGGGCAGGAAATTCCAAAGGGGAATGGAACAGGCCTGTGAACCCCATAAGTTAGCTCCAGGCAGGTGGAGCTCCAAGTCAGTCTGCAACAGAAACAAAATTGTGAGTTCCAGGGGGAAAGTTGAGGGCTTTATCCTGCTAAAATACAAGGAGAGGGAAGAGTCCTGAGAGGCCCAAGTATTGAACTGACTGAGGACTCCAGATGGCTTGAAAATCCATTGGGTTGGTTCACTGCTGGTCCTTTTTCATCCCAATCTTTTCATCTCTGGTTTGGAAGAAGCAGGCACAGAGGACCCAGTGCACACCAGTAACTCCCACTCCCTGGCTTCTCGGGCACCTCCTGAACTGGTTCACCCAATCCCCCCGTGTCCTGATGCCTGGATCACTCCAGCGAACCGCACACTGTTGGTGAACACCGCAAAATCCCCCTGTGCACATCAACAGAGGTGTTCAGGGGATGCTGGACCTGAGGAGCAGAAGTTCCGTCCCAAGGTAACTTCCCAGGAAGGTGGCAATGGGTAGGAGGTGAGCACTTCCCACACAGACCACACTCACACGGTGAGTTGCAGCTGTAGTTTTATTTCCTTTTGTGAAAAATAACAGGATTTTGAGGTGATAAAAACACAACCCCTCCCAGGGCTCAGCCCCAGACCCTGCCCACCCCAGCACGACTGCAGGCAGGAGCAGCACCGACGGAGCAGCATCCCCAGGGCAGGGGTCTGGCTCCCTGCCAGGACAGAGCGAAGGCGGGAGCTGGGGATGGGAGCATTTGGGAGCAGCTGGAGGCATTCCCGCTCCTGGATCCGGGATGGAGTGCCAGTTCCAGTCAACACCTGCCGTGTGTGGTGCTGGCATCACCATGCGGGCGTCGTCCCTGTGCCGGTGTCATCCCTGTGCCCCACGGCAGCGATGAGCACTCAGTTCATCCCATGGAGATTCCCATCGTCGGCAGCTTGTGGAGGGCCTATTTTATTTTTTTTTCCTTTTTTTTCCTTATTTTTTAATAAAAACAGTCTTTAGGTTGACTGCTGGCAGCAGCTCTGAGCAGAAAGCCCCTTCCTCCAGAGTCTGCTTCCAAAGAGTTCAGAAAGGGTCAAATATTGACCAATAATGGTTTTGGCTGCGTTTGAATCTTGATTGTGGCTTCTGTAATGTACAGAGGGGAGGGGACGGGGGGGGGAAGGGGCAACGAGGCTCTTCCTTAGTCAGCAGGCTTGGTGACCAGGGAGAGGGGCTGCGTCTGCAGCACGGCCAGGGCGGCCGGGAGGGAGCCGGGGGGCGAGGGCAGGAGAGCCGTGGGGGGCACCGAGGCGAAGGGGATGGGTCTGGAGAGGAGCGAGGGCGGGCTGCCGAGGCTGGAGGAGGAGGAGGAGGAGGAGGAAGAAGAGGAGGCTTTGCTGGTGAGGACGGTGGAATGCACGGCAAGCTGAGCCCTGGCCTCCGGCTTGGTGGTGAGCGAGAGCGGCTGGGCCTGCTCCGAGTGGGTGGCGGCCGGCGCGGCCGGCGAGGCCAGCGCTGCTGACGGTGTGGCGG
>VZRQ01000151.1:339916-519440 GCA_013397975.1 Machaerirhynchus nigripectus | reverse complement strand
AAGGTTTATTCTGGAGGGTCCAGGGACGAAGAACCAAAATGGGGGGCAGGGCACAGGCTTAAGTATGGGGTCCAGAGGGCGGGCAGAGCAACAGGGCCAATGGGCTGAGGGCCAGGGGATGGAGTAGGGGTAAGGGAGCCAATAGGGGCAAAGAGAAGGAGGGGTTAAGGGAAGGGAGCCAAACGGGGGTGTACAATCAAAAAGAAATTTCTAGATGGTGTACATATAAGTGGTAAAAGGGGGTGGAGAACAACAAGCCAATCCCAAATGGGGAAGATCCGTACGTAGTTATATTGGGTGCAAGGTCCTCTGGGAGTTCACCCTGACTTGGAGGGATGTCTTGTCCTGTGGGCCAACCCACTAACGTACTCTCTTTGTTTTGGGTCTTATTGACCGATCAGTGGTGGCCTCACAGGCTACAGCAGAGTAGGATTTGTGAATGTATCTCTTACTAGCACCACAGTAAGAGAATTAAAAAAAAAAGAGTAACATATTAGAGGACCGCTTGGGGTTGGCAGAGCAATTAGATCAATTTTTCGACCCAAATATCTACACTTGGGAAGAATTGCAATCTATTTTGGGGACTTCATTTACTTCAGAGAAGAGACAAATGATACGAATTGCAGGGATAAGAATTTGAGATAGAGAAAATCCAACTGATGTTCAAGGGGAAATACCCACTAAACAAAAATGTTCCATATTGAGACCCAACTGGGATCAGAATACAACTGAGGGAAAGAATAATGTGTCAGACTATAGAAGGTTGGTGATTAGGGGAAGAAGCGCCACCAAAGGGGCAGAATTTTGAGAAGCCGTTTGAAAATAAACAGCAATGGCATGAGCCGCCCACTGCCTGTTTACAGAGGCTTAGAAAGAATATGCAGCAGTACTCAGGAAGAGATCTTGAGAGTGATACAGGTCAGGAAGTATTGAAAGTAAGTTTCGTTACTAAAGTGTGGCGAGATATAAAGAAGAAATTGGAGAAAATAGAGGACTAGAGTGATAAAGAATTGAGTGATTTATTGAGGGAAGCTCAGAAGGTTTATGTTGGGAGAGATCATGAGAAACAGAAGAATAAAAGTTAATGGTACCCACTATATACCAAGTAATGAAGTGGCAACCTGGGAATGGGGTTGGGAGGGGAAGAGGAGTAGCACAAAGAAGTGTTCAGCCTAATGTTAGGAGACTCCAGGGAAGAGGATGGGAGATGACCACTTGGTAGACAGGTCCCAAGAAGTGCTTCTATTGTGGAAAGGTGGGACATTTCAAAAGAGAATGTCCAGAATTACAGAGGAAGGTTAAAACTTCCAGATGATGGAATCAGGAAGTGATGCACAGGATTAGGAATGTCAGAGGCGCTATTTTTGGGGGTCCAACTACCTTGAACAGTAAGGAGAAACAAGGATTTAATTTCAATCATGATTATTAACATTATATATTTTCCCTATTTTCAGAACCAACCTACCCACCCGCGAGCATGATCCACTATGAGCTAGTGGCATGCCTGAACATCTGGCTCTTGCCAACATCAGCTGGATGGATCATTCCCCAGCCAAAGGCCAACGTTTGGACAACTTTAGTGAAGGCCCTCAACCAGTCAGGACTATGTGTATCTATGAGCAGTGCAGAAGACCCTATGTTGACGTGTGTGGTTGGGATTCCCCTTCTACCAAATGAATACCCTTTCACTGTTAAAAAACCTGACCTGGTCCGCTCCTGGGACATGTGGACAAAGCTATACCCACATGCACCAGAGGAACCCCAAAAATTGGCCCTACTGGGGTCCTCAAGAGCAACTTACTGTGTAAACTTTGATTACAAACTAAAAACTCATGAATGGCTGCAACACGAAAAAATTTGGAATCCTTATATAATGGATGTTACCCCACATGATTGGGCATACCAAAGTCTTCATTGGTGCAACTATACAGCCGCAACACCAGCTGAGTCCACTAAGAAACCCAGGGTACTCCCAAAAGGAGTATTTTTCATCTGTGGTAATTGGGCCTGGGCGGGAATCTACTCCCATCTAAATGGAGGACCTTGCACCCTAGGGCAATTGGCGCTTCTGACACCAGACAAAAAGCAGATTATTGATTGGAAAGACAAAAGTGCAGAAATTAGGCGTAAAAGATCAACTGACAAGATAGACAAAAACTGCAAGTCAGACATAACATCATGGCCCCGCTCCAAAATTGTAGTAGCATCGTTGTTTCTTCCCTGGGTCGCAGCGGCTAAGGCTTTGGGAGAAATAAAGCATATCGAATGCTGGCTAGGGAACACGCCAGTTACACTTCCAAAGCCTTAAGTGAACTGGCGGACGAGGAGACCACCAGACACGCCACCCTACAAAACCATGCTGCCATAGATTTTCTCCTTCTTGCCCACAGGCGTGGATGTGAGGAGTTTGAAGGACTCTGCTGTTTAATTTGTCATCACACATTTGTCACACCACGATTCAGAAGATCCAACAACAGGTCCATCAATTATGGCAAGAAGGAGAGGACTGGTTGGGGGAGTTGCTATCTGGCTAGGGGTTCTCCAGATGGGCAGGATCAATCCTATAAATGTTATTATGATTGTTTTAATTACCATTTTGATTCTTGTGTCCCTATGTTGTTTTAAACAAAAACAGAGGAGATGTTGCGGTAACCCAGCCCATTGCTAGGTTGTGGCAACCAAATGCCCAGCAGGCCCTGGCCATCCAATGGGTTGATGAAGGCGGGTCAGCAGATAGGACTGAGATCTGAGACCGCACCCCTTTGTCTAGAAGATTCTGTTAGGTTCAACTTCTCATTGGCTCTCTGTTGCAACTCTCTCTCATGTATCGTTCCCGTTAGTTGTTTCCCTTACTGCTCCTCCCCTCTTGTTGTTCCCTATTGGTTGCTTCCCTTCTCTCCTCCCCTATTCCTGATATATAAAATTCCCTGTCCCCGCCATTTTGTTGTTCTTCATCCCTGGACCCTTCTGACAATAAACTGTCTGGAACCCTCACGAAGAACCCCTCTCTCCTCTTTGCCTCTGGGCGACGCCAGCTTTTACTGTTGAGCACTGGGGAGCGCTCCTCAGCTAGGAGCCAGCACTAAGCTCAATCATCAGCAGCCCAGCTAGACGCCTTGGATGTCTTCAGGAAGGACGCTGCGTCCCTTCTGATTGAGGGTATGCCCTGGACAGTGTCAGAAGAGCCCTTGATAAATTTAAAATTAGCACCCGAAGAAGAGTATATATTCAGGAGAGGGTGTAAGTCCCTGAGTACCCAACCAATGGGAAAGGGGACAGGGATCCCGCTTGGCCGTGAAAGGGTATAAAAAGGTTGCCATTTTAATGAGGTCCCAAATTAGGACCAAACACACCCAAATTAGGTGTGTTTACCTCTCAGAGGGGAGACACACCTGATCTAGCTGAGTCATTGATATCAATAAATAGCTTTTTGGTTTGAAGACTCTGTCCCCTTTAAATTCTATCAAAAAGCAAGCTACTTCTCACAGGGATGTGTCTCCTCATGTTAGTTAGATTTAAGTTTGTTAGTGGAAATTTTTTCATACCTACGCACAATCTTTTCCCCTTTCTGCAAAAGAAATCCAGTGTGGGAAATGATCCTTTAAAACAAGGCCATTAAAAAACCCAAACAATAGAGCAGGAAAACCTAAGCAAATGAAGGCATACATTGCTGAGGCTGTCTGAATTCTACCTGGCCATCCCCAGGCGAGGTTTCGGTTGTTATGAATGGATTTTTAAGGTTGGCTTTTGCCATACGTTGTATTAACTGTGAATCATATTATAAGTTATATTACGAATTATAATGTTGTACAGTGTTGTATATTATGAAATTATCTTTCGGAAATATCAATGGAATAATATATGTGGTTGGGGTGGTTTAATTATATGAGTTTGATTTCACGGGGGGTTTGGCCATTTTCTGTGGTAATGCCCCTTCTGTGGGGTTTTGCAACGGGGAACAAGCTGTTGCCAACCAGACTTCGAAAGCACCACCATAAGAGGAATAAGGACTCCAACCAATGAGAACCCCGATCACCTCAGAGACAGAAAAGCACGGGCAACCGGAAGATTGAGAAGGGGGTGCGGCTATGCAAAAACCATAAATTAGTATGCATCAGGCTGGTGCAATTGCAGGGGTATAAAAAGCCGAACGACCATTTTGTAGACAAGCCTCTGGTACCAAGCTACGCTCCCAGTGCTGCCCCATTTTGCTTTGTGGACATTTTATAGTTGTCAATAAAATTTTAATATCTCATTTCCATATTGGATCTGAGTAGTTTATAACACGGTGAATCTCATCACTAGCAGGCTACTCTGCTGAGCATATGCACAAAGCAAATAACCATGAACATGTAAACAATGTATAACTGCATTTACCAGCACACTTAGTATCAGAACGGTGATCTATAGTCCAAACCAAAGACTTTTCATTCGCAGTTGCAAGCAGTATTGCAGCAAACACAGTTCAACAAACATACTGCAGCACAGGAGTGGTCTCCTCCAGGGGCACCTGACTTAAGTAAATTTTAAAGTCCCACGCCTCACACCTCAAGAGGTACCTTGTTTTAGCTACTTCTGCTACAACCACGGTGTGATGTCTCCGAGGGGTACCTTACTTTAATTAATTTCCGTGTTCAGTGGAGGGAGTGAGACTTACTGTCATTTTAATTTCAGTTCCCCAGTTTTTTTGCAATTCCTTCAGCAACAGTTTCTCTCTGTGCTTTGCAGCAGCAAGCAGAGCTCAAAGGTGGTCGGCCTCAGTCCTGAGTTGACAATTTTCAATCCTAACTTTATCAACTTGGATTCTCAGGTTTTCTCCTTGCCTGTTGTTGGTGAGTTGCCTAATTCAGCCTCAACCCCTCTCCCATCTGTGTGGGAAGAGGCTTCTAGTTTCTGTGTGTGGCATTCTCCAGTGCATTCTTGTATCCACCTAGGTGTACCGGGGGGGCACACTCAGGCTTATGTCACATTTCTCTGCAGTCACCTTTTCGGGCATCTTATTTGGCCATCCCAGCACTAATTTCGTTAGCCTATCTGTGGGGACACCATCCATTAGCCTTTTCATGATTTCCTTCTGCTGACCCTTGGACCATAGCACCTGTCTTGTGAAGGGGCGGTCCTGTCCTCCCTGGTTTGAATAGGGGGGGATCCTAGGCAACAATCTTGGGCTAATTCAGGTGTGTCTCACCCCATGAGTCTTGGGCTTGCTGGTTAGCAGCTTAACAGGTTTGTACTTTTGCCTGAAGTTTATTAATTCCTGGGTGACCTCTCCCCAAGCCCACACTTGGCCTTCTTGAGCAGGGGTGTTCCCTGCAGAGGAGGTTGTTAGGTCTGTCTAAAGCAGCAGTGACTCTCTCCACGGGAGCTAAAGCCTGGATATTTCCCTGTAATTGAATGCCAGTTGGTTTCAGGGAGTTGGGAAACCCACGAATCAATGGGATAATCCTTTCAGGGTCCACCAGCACCATCATGAGGTCTGAAAGGTGCCCTGAATAGGCACCAATTTCTGGTCGTGCATCATTTGTATGCACGCCACTTTTTGGACGCTTTCTACCAGCTGGTCAGTAGTTCCCTCTATAGTAAATGGGTCATCGCTTTCTGGGGGTTTAACCCTCTGGCCTAATAAGCCTCCCTCTGGGTTAGTGACCAGGGGGGCTTGGCAGTCCCTGGTCATGAGGAACATGCCAGCATCCCAGTATCCATTGGCTTCCTTCTTGTTTTAAGAGGAACTGGTGCCCCCAGCTCAGAGATACTTGGCCACACCTACTCCATCTCAGATTCCCTGGGGTAGTGACTGAAATCCCTTTTTAACTTTGGCAGTTCAGGGGCCATAAATGGCACTTCCTTATAGTAATGAGAGGAACTTGATCCTGGTCATTTTCATACAGGTATTCTGTTTTTACTAAAGGGTGCACGCAGAGTGTGGCATCTGCCTGAAGCTGTGTCTCTGCTAACTCTTTCTATGGATAAATGGGAGCGACTGATTTGCTTCCTACATCTTCTGAGCATGCTTTGGCATCCACTGGCTTGTTGGATCCCCTCACTAACTCCTCTCATAAAACTCATAAATTACTATTCTGTGCCTTTTCTTCCTCTAGCCTCCCTTCCAAGTGTGCAACTCAAATGTGTAAGGATTGTACCAGTGCCTGCAGAGACTCCATTACCACGGTCTCTCGGCTGCTGCATGCCACCTGTTCTTCCATGGCAGCAGCCAGTGCAGCCCCTAGCACAGCACAGATGGCTGCTTTGCCCCTTTCTGGTTTAGATTTTGCTTTAAGCTGCAACGCAACAGTGCAGTCCAGAACACTCTGCCAGACCAGGCACAGAGAGCCTACTCCAAAAAGTTTCTAGGAAATCAAGTAGGGGTCTAGACGCGTTACTGTCCTGTTCTTTCTCTCAGGCAATGACATCCGTTTCTAGAGCTTAGCGGTTTTTGGGGCGGCCAATATTTTGGGGAGAGTCAGACCTTATAATTTCCCAATGCCTGAACTAAGCACTCCCAAAACCACTCAATAGATCTCCATTACACTTAGTTAAGGGCACACTACTTCCTGAAGGGAGATGCACTTTGTAATCCCCAAGTGCCCCAACCACACTCTGCCAGAGCACAGATCATCTAGTTTTCTAAAGGATCAGTTACAGGCACAAAGTTTTTCAGGGAGGGCCACACCTTTCCTGTTTCTCCGTGCCCGTATAGAACACTTCCTACAATACACACTAACAGGTTCAAAACAGATAAAATATTTTTCACCAGAGGATCCCCCTTCTGACACTGTTAAATGTCCGCCATGGGGACTTGTAAGGGTTTCTTTAAAATTAATGCCTAGGGCAACATTAGATGCAAACAAGGTCAGTACTATATCTGTGAACCATTTATTAATGAGGAAAAGTAAGTGGCTGTAAAAGACGAGGATAGAGAAGGCGGGGAAAAGGGGAAGAGACAGACAAAGAGAGAGAGGGCACTTACCAGCTAGACTTGGCGATGTACCGTCGATGTTGTGTGTACTGCGAGCTGGGGGAGTCTGCGCAGCTCTTGGGAGGAGAGGTGCAACTTCCACGGTCCGCAGGCAGCATGTCTCTGCATCAGCAAGTGGCGGGATGCTTGGTGAGCTGGCACTCAAGCAGGAGAAGGCGGTAGAGCAGCAAGCAGCATCATGACAGGATCGCGCCAGGCTGCAGCAGGGTTGCGGGCAGACAGCTGCGGGAAAAGCTGGATAGGAGAGCAGGATCATGTACAGGGACTGTGGGGCAGGAGAAAAAACTGGGCAAGAAGGGTCAGCAAAGAGTGGGTGAGAGAGGACAAGGGCTAGGGCCAGAATCAAGGCTAGGCTCAGGGCTTGGAAGCAGTCAGTTGGGCAGGCGGTAGGTGGCAGGGGGCAGCTAGCCTCAAGCAAGTAGGGACCAGATTCAGCAGGCTCTGGCAGGCTGTAGCAGGCTTCTGTGATGCACTCCATAATTGTTCATATACTGTATAGCTCCTCCCATGGTCCAATCACTTGAGAAAGATTATTGCATAGTCTGGAGAGTCTTGCCACAGCAGCAAAGGTTGCCCTCCCTCTAGGGGGAGTAGTTTAGAGTCTAGTAGAGTAGGCTTTCTTCTCCTGATAGGCTGCAGGAAAATCTCCCCAGAGAGAGAACCCTTTCCTATTTCCTAAAGGGGCTGCTTGCTCAGAGACAGAGTTCTCAGTGATCCTCTGCCCTTCATGAGGACTTGCTGCCTGTGCACGTGCTCGCATGTCACAGCTCCTAGAGCGTGTGTCCTTCTGGTACTTTTCCATTCGACATCTGTCTTGGTTTGAAAGACAGGTGTCTGCCAAGGAAGGTGGGAACCTCCCTTGGAATGGAGAATATGACCCACTTCCCTCCGAATT
Source organism: Machaerirhynchus nigripectus (assembly GCA_013397975.1). NCBI lineage: Eukaryota > Metazoa > Chordata > Aves > Passeriformes > Dicruridae > Machaerirhynchus > Machaerirhynchus nigripectus. The sequence continues at coordinate 511,569 of VZRQ01000151.1, read as the reverse complement.
ATTATAACTTTGAAATTACGGGGCTTTCAGGCAAAGATGTGGGAAAAGGAGTAACAGTTCTTTACTAGCATGTATATATATAGTAAAGCAAAGAAACAACGGTGGCAGCAACAACAAACAGAACCAGAAACCCAGCAGCAGCCCTCTCCCGGCCGCAGGCCCGTTCCCCATCGCTGCAGCTCCGCTCACAGCCGGCAGGGGCGCTGCTGGCTCCCGGCCCGGCACGGCGGGTGCGATGGTTCCCCGCGCCTGCGGGGGGCGCGGTGGCGCGAGCGCGGCCGCCTCTCTGCCCGTGGGTAATGGTGAGCGCAGCCGGCGGAAGGGATGGAAAAGGGGCTTGGTTTGCAAACACCCAGAGCAGCCGATCTCGGTGCCCCTCTTGAAAACGAAATGAGCTGTAGCTGGAACCTCGGAAGCAGCAAGCTGGAACAGCAGAGGTGAGCAGATCCTGGAGTAGTAAGCGAGATGTATCAGAAACCTCGCAGCTGTAGCAGGAGCCGCGGGGTGTCACGGCAGGCAGGGGGTGTGGGCCTACAGTGTAGTGAAAAACCCAGATCAGTGGCAGAGAAGCAGTGGGGCCTCCTAGCCCCTTCCCCCCAGTCCAAAATTTTGCTGTAACTCTGTCCTTCCCAAGAGAAAAAGCCTCAGGTAGGAGAATAGCAACCAGATGTACTCCTCTCCCTCCTATGTCTCTCTTAAGTACTGGTCGTTATTGTTTCTTAGCAACAAATGGGAGAAAATTCCCTAAGAGAAAGAAAACAAAAGGAAAAAATCCTACCCCCAACAACATCAAATACCAGGTTTATAACCACAGTTCAAGAAATAAAACTAAACAATTCTGAGGCATTATTATTTCAAAATTTAATCATTACCTCACAGCACTGGTGGTAACAGCAGGAATGGAGGAGGAAAAATGGGAACCTTTGCAAGAATTAAATATGTTAAATGTGGCCACTCAGGACTTAAAAGATCTCTTCAGAGAAGCTGGGAGTCAAGGAATGCTAGTGACTTGTGACCTGTGGAGTGCATGCCTTTATCACCACCCCCTACAAGACCCACCCCAACTTCATCTGAAGCTAAAAAGGCTCTATGGGAGACATGGCAAATAGATTATTTAAGTCCTTTCAGGGAACCAGAAAGAAAACAACATGTGTCGGTTGGGGTGGAAGTAGTTTCAGGTCTTGTTGAGGCTGAAGCAGTAGCATGGCTTATTGGAGAAAGCATAGTAAACGTGCTGAAGCTATGGTTCAGTTACTTGTCCAAACCCAAGTCTATCCAATATGACAATAGTCATTTTACTGCCAGGGTGGTCTAAGAATGGGATAATTTGTGGGCACAAATTTGTAATATAATGGAAGAAAATAGTTCTTAAAAAGATCAAGGAAATTGTAACTAGGTATATAACAACTTTCACTTAGGCTGTACTGTGATTGATTGGTGGTACCCACCATTAGAAACTAATGAATATTAAGAGAGTAAGAGTATTTTGAAACAGACTACAGTGGGATCCACAATGGTGGGTTCCTTTTTTTTTTCATCCTCTCCAGAAAAGTTCCAATCCGCAGGCTGTTCAGAAATCACTGTTGCCATGTGCTGTTCAGAAATATTTAAATCATTGCTGCTACAGGCTCTTATCATAAGATTTAAATAATTGCTGCCATAAATAAAACTTCTTGTTTGTTTTGCATTGTTTCACCATAATTTAGCTCAATGACTGCCCTCTAGGGTCCAACATTTTGTGGCTATCCCAGACCAGGTGGCCCAGGATTGCCCTCTTGGGACCCCTTGCATTTGTAAAAAAGCACTGGGTATATTTTATGTAGTCTAATGTTTAGTCTTTTCTTAACTGAGCATGAAAAAATACAGATACACAGCAGGCAGATGAAAACCAGCTTGTAACTGCCCCAACCAGCTAAGCTTTTCCTACAGATCTTGCTTACCTGTGGTTCTGGGATGGGAAAGGCATACAAAACAACAAGAAATTATCAACATAATCATTAACTACGTGACCATTTGGTTAAATGTTATGCAAACTGATTCACATTGGAGGCTACTCGAAGGCTACCACATCACTGGGGCAATCCTCAGAGAATTGCAAACTATCATTGCAGATAGCCCAGCAGCATTCCCCAAAGTTCCTCTTTTTTCACGCTCTCTATAACACCACAACTGCACTTATAAGCCTTTTTTTCCATATGCGTTTTTTAAGCACCAAATACAATGTTCCAAGGCTACGTAAAAGATGACAGCTGAAACCAAAGTTTCATGATGTGCATTTTCTCTCCATTTTCAAAAAGACCTGCAAGGGGCTATTGTTTAAACACTTAGCTTCCATGTCCTGACTTTCATTCTCCTCATAATGGAACCATTTTAAGACGAAGTAGTGTTTGCTCTTCAAAGTTTGTGTTCATAATCTGTGGCCTCTCTCTTTTGCCCAGGGCTTGCTTTATCTGGTAAGATCCAGTCTCTGGATTCTCTGTGTCTTGCACCTGAAGTGTTGCAATTTGTTTTCTTTTCCAGCTGAACATAAAGTAGTGGTGTCTCATTTTTCATCCCAGCTTGCTTTCTCTTAGCCTTTTCTTACCTGTAAAAGTCGTGGGGCAAATTCAGCAGTTACTAGATTCTGGCAAAGTTTTCCTGGTGGGCACTTAAAGTGAGTAACAGTTTGGATAGACGTTTTCCCTTACTCAATTTATGAAAAAAATAAGTTGAAGAGAAAGAATGATTAAGTAGGTTTGAAATGTGTAATGTGCTGAGAGTGACCTTGGGAAATAGCAAACTTGTAGTCTGTAGATGAGACTCACATCTCAGTACAGGAAAGTAAAGAGAATGTGTGATTTAATTGCAGTCACGTTTATTTGCAGTTTCTATACACACTTTCTAGGTAATCAAACTTTTCCAACACATTTTTTGAGAGGGGTTCACAATGAAACTGTCACCGTTTTTACTAAAAATAAATACAAGACTTAAAGTGTTGCACAGCTCTAAAATATACAAAGGCTTGGATTTAATGTAAACTTTGAAAACATTTTACAAAAGAAACCATATTTGCAACAATTTAAAAAGTTCGTATTTACAAATATTACAAAAATACAAAATGGATGCAAGTCCATAAACCATTGTCTTTTCTGCCAGCATGAACTGGTGCTAGTACCAAAATAGTTACACTGTAACCTTCTTAATTTTTTTTTTTAATTCTTTAAGTCATAACCTACAGTATTTCTCTATCTGCCACCATTGCAGCAAATGCACTCAATCACTGACCTTTGGCAAAAGCAAACATATGCTTTATTTGCTACAACTATCCCATGCCCTCTATGCTGCCACAACAACAACAACAACAACAGAAAGGAAAAAAAAAAGAAAAAAAAAGAAACAAGAAAAGGGGGAAATGTTATTTTTCAGAACACAGCTGTATAACTTAAGAAATCGTTTTCATAACATCAGTGCAAGCAACAGAACAGTAGGTTGAAATGACGGTTCAGCTGTTATCTGGTGCACGTACTGTACCCTGTCTCAAGAGGTGGGTGGCGTTCCCTTCGCTCTATGGCTTGTCCTCTGGTGCCTTAATGGCACGCCTGCAATGCTACAGGGATCTCCGCCATTCATCTTCCTCTGACTCCCACGTTTGTTATGAACTCTTTTCTTCAGAGAATCTCTCTATTTGGGTTTCAGTCTGCTAAATTTAAACTAGAAAATTAAGCAAAAGAAGACTATACTCTAATGGGATTGTTCTGTGTTTGTTTGGTATTTGAAGTATTGCCTCGCCATTCTAAAAAAAAAAAAAAATTAGTGTATATATATTTATTTAGGGTCTCTATGAAATTATTGTTTGGTAATAAAAAGTGGTTTCACCAAAGTCAATTCAGCTGTATTCTCAGTTTCCTGTTTTGAATGACTATTTAACTCAGGATTATTAAAATCTTGTAAAAATGCTCCTGGTAAAATTTTTGTGGAAAATGACTGAAGATGACAAACTAAGGATTTTCTGCCCAGTATCTAAACTTCCTTTTCTCATACTCTCCAGAAGGTGGTTTGTTCAATGCTAAACATTTCCTCTTAAAACATTCTCATTCATTCACTTCACTTGTATTCCGACTTATTTTCCTAACTAAGCTACTGATGTGATTAGCCTTTTGCTTCCAAAACCTTTCTCCCACTACCTTTTTAAAAACTATTTTAGACAATTTTGCAGCCCTTCAACTGATGGACCAACCCTCATCCCAACACATGTATCACATGCACAGTGACTCTGCCTCATCAACTGAATGCAACCAGGCTACACAGGAGGACAGTAGAAAACCCTGAATAATATATGTTCTGTGGTAAGCACTAGAGAAAATCAGATGTGAATCTTATGGGGGATAACGTTTCGGATCTGTTAAACTGTTCTGATTTGCTTTGACTCCTTAAAATTGTAACTCTTTTAGGTAGAGCCTGCCTCTTTAAAACATGATTTGCCTTCTATTAATAACTCTCAACTTTATGCGTTACATGATTAAAAGAAAAAAATCCAGTAGAAACCGAATTCACACATCCCGCCTCCCAATCACTGACTTATGCTTAAAGCCAGCTTTTAGCTGATTTCTTTGTACCAAAGAACGCTCTTTCTGCCATCCTACTTGACCTGTCCTACTGCACACCCCATTCCTCCTCCACTATTTTCTCTGCACTAACCTTTCCTCTATTCCAAACCATATCCTACAGCAACCAACACCAACTGCATCAGTTTTGGATAAAGAGGGCCTTGTCCTCTAAGTAGCACAGATGGGGCTACATCTCAATGGAAATGGTACCCAAAGGAGAATCAGGCCTGTTGGTTTTATTCTGTTTAGAAATTAAAAATATAAAGCGACTCACGGGTTCTTGTGGTTTTAAGATGAGAATATTCAAGTAACTTCAAGTAATTCAGCTTTTATCTCCCTGCCTTCATTTGTATCAAAGCAGCTACTTTGATTTGTCTCCTTTCCCACCCCACCCCAGTCCCCGACCCTGTTCTGTGTTTCCGGTAAACCCAGACAAGATCCCTACTGTACGTGGCTGGCACAGTGAACTGGAGCTTTCCCCTTCCCAGCTCAGCAATGAATATAAATAATGCATACACATACCTATTTCCCAGCTACGTTTTCACAGTGTCATTTTTGTAAATACTTAGGTAGCATGAATCTCATCAGCACAAAGAGAAAGCTTCATTGAAAACTCATTGCAGATATTTACTGATAAATTGAAAGCGCTTCTTGCATGCTTATAATTTATTTGTTTCCTTTACGAACCAGAAACTAATCGTGTTTAAAGATTATAGTTACCAGGTTATGACTGTGTTATGTGTCCCAATAGCCTAATAGGAATATGAAAGTTAAGTACTGTTTCCTCTCAGATCTATCCTCTCTGAAGCGATCCCTGCAAGAATAAAGGCCCAGGGGAGGCTGTGGGATGGGACCCTTTGGGGCTTTGCATCAGACCCAGCTTTGTTCTGTCAGAAGCACACTCATCTTCCCCACCGATCCTCACGGTAACCCTCCCAGCTGCGCTTTCCAGTTAGCTTCTTTGGAGCTGCCTTAGAAAGACAAATGGTTTCTTTAATCCCCTCACAGTCAGCCTTTCCCTTTCCTAAACTAAGGTGGAAAATTCCTGCTTTCCACTGCTCAATGTCATCCTTCAGGCCTGTCACACTGAAAGTGGTTATTGGTGGCCATGTTTTATGTCTGATATGAAAATGGTATTCACAGAATACAGTTATTACAATTGAATTCATTTGTCTTCTATAAACAAAGTTGTTATGCAGTAAATCTTTTGCCACATCCATTTTTTGATAATTCTATTTACAAATTTTTATCAAAAATATGATATTTACATATGTTTTGTTAATTTCTTCTAAATTTTGTTTCAGCTCATTTTAGTGTAGAAAAATACCAATTCTCAAGAGCATTTTCTTTTTTTTTTTTTTCTCCCTAGGGAAGCACTACAGTGAGGGATTTGTTTCTAGATGGGCAGCTTCTGGGAAAAAAAACCCACCCAAAGTCACCTTTAACTCTGTGGAAAGTGTATAGCCTTGAAATCTACAGTGACAATGCAAATGAGAGTGGGATAAACCAAATGAAGCCAAAAGAAAATAGAACAGACATAGCATATCTTCATCCTTTTAGAAAATGTAATGTAATAAATAGCTACAGCTGTAGTCCTTTTGTTTCCCCAGCGTCTTCCGAACGCAAGCACATCTAAGCATTGATATTGCCCTGCGATTGTTCTCTTCTTCTTCTTTTTTTTTTCTTTTTTTTTTTTTGATTGCTACAGCATTGGCCTCTTATGTTGACATCCTTACAGAGCTCGAGTGGTGTTGGCAGCCTGGCCCTGGCACCCACGCAGACTATGTAGAGCTCTGAGAAGACCGATCATCGTGGGGGCTGCCGTCCGAGTTTTCAGTCTCCCCCTCGGAGATGGCCTGCATGGGGGTGTTGTACAGCCTGCAGCGCACGCTGTACCGGCTGCTGCTGGCTGCCGGCGGCGCCCGTGACCGCCCCACCCGCGAGGATGCCGACATGGGGAAGTTCTTGGAGGAGAATCCTTCCGTGTTGACCCTGGGGGAGCAGGGGGAGAGCGGGGATAATGCATCAGGGCTTGTTGTGGGAGGAGACTCTTCCATGCTTTGAAGGGTGTCTGCCATCAGCTCTCCAGGAGACTTGGGCAAAATAGGACTTTTCAGAATTTCTGTGGCAGACATCCTGTAGCTGGAATCAGATCGGCTGCCCTTTTTAAGGAGCAGTAGCTTAAACTCCTCATTGGATGTGTTGGACTTTTTGGCATTCCTGTATATGAGCCCGGGGGACCTCTGACTGCTAATGGGAGTGCCCACACTGCTGGCTGGTGGCATGTTGCTGGTGGGCAGTGTGCTGCTGGTGGGAGGCTGGCTGCTGGTCCCAGACGAAGCTCTCAATCTGTTTCTTACAGAAAGGTCTCCAGAATCCTTTCTCCCAAGAACTTTTCTTTTTGATCTGTAAAAACATAAAGGAAAACTCTTTCATATGTTATTTTTGTAGTATAATGCTTAGCAGTGCTCTGGAGTTTTACAGATGCTTTCATATTAGCCAGAGTTCTCTTAATCCCTCTGTCAAATATTGGAGGCTGTCAGTGACTGATGGCACTGAGCTACGGAGTCCCTCTCAACATTACCCAGCTCTTCCAAAACTGTATGTACAACCAGCTCTTTGTAAAGACAACAATGTATACAGAATCTTAGGTAATAATAATACTCAGAGTAATCTATTCAGTATCAGAAACTTTAATTTCAGTTGTGATCCCAAATTTCAGCTGACTACAAAATACTCTAAAATTGAAGAGATGCCTTCTCATCCTCCTCGCTGCAACAAGTCATTCACCAGAACAGAGCTGGTGGACTGGTAGGCAGAAGACAGGAACCACTGCAGGTAGTTTTTTGGAAGAAATGTATGTTTGTTAGAACAGCCTGATGTTTTTATCTGTAAAGTATCCCACACATGCCATGAAGATACTCAGACTGCACTCCAGACCATAAAAAGCATGTTTTAATAGCTGCCTTTTAGAAAACTAAACTGAGTTAACTAGAGAAGGTAGTTTGAGGACAAGACTTAAACATGGAATAACCATCCTGCAGCTGTTGTTGGTGGACGACTGTGCAGGGGTGCATGTTAACATTTCCCATTGCCGCAAGGTTAGGTCACCTGTGAATGACTGCAAACAGATCCTCAGTAGTGCGGGGTTTGTTTGGAGACACAAAGACATCCTCAGTGTCAGCCTGTGACTCCTCGCTCAGTGGAGACATGATGGACTCATCGCTTGGAGAAGACTCTTAAAAAAGGAGAGAAGCCACGTTATGAGTCAGACTCCACTGCGCTTTGCAACAGCACCTCCAGTTGAAGGCACCAGCTCCACTCACACCGGAGTGGCTGATACTACCATACAGCCTTTACCCTCTAATCTAAAAGTTGTGTCTGTTCCACGTTGGAGCCCATAAAAGGGGCACTGAACACAGGATCTCCCATTTACAGCATAGCTGTGATAATAAGACTCTTCTGTACCCAGGGCCAATACTCCTCCCTTTTATCTTTTCAGCTGAAATGCAACACAAGGGAGGAAATACAGTCTGAATACTTTGGAAAAGTGTAAAGAGCTCTGGGCTGGCTGGCCAGCTAACAGACATGGGGGGCTCTATGCTTAAACCCACAGAGGGAAGCTGATGTGCCACTCTGCTCTGTGACTCCACTACCATCCTGTCCAAAGCCGCCTGATTTGGTATGACACGGAAAGAGTTCCCAACTGACCTTTCAGCGAAGGCTCGTCTGTGCTGCCCACTGTCTCATCTGCCCTGCTGTCATCAGAGGCACTTTTGGTTGGGATACCTGATGTGATATCGTTTTCCTGCTTGCAACTCTCTTCACTGAGTGAATCCACTGCTGCCATTTCTGTTTCGTAGCTGATATTCCCAGGCACATGGTGGCTTACATTGGGTTGGTGCTTTAATTGATAGGTGATGGTCGGTCCTTCAGCCTGAGCTGGGCTTTCACCCACAGGCCCAGCTTCCACCCTCCCCTCGCTGCCTGCAGAGAGCTCTTGCTGAGCCTGCACCTGCTGAAGATTGTGCACTGTTTCTCCTCCCTGGACAGGGTTCTTTGTTTCATCATCACCTGTAGGGACAGCTGAGCCCTTCTGAAGGCCATCCACAGGGATGGCACATGTCTGATTCAGAGAGCTTTCTGGTAAGTGTTCAGCGGCCAGCTGTGTTTGGTCATTCCCAGGTTTGATTTCAACCAGGCCCATGCTTGCTGAAGTTACAGCTTCTCGCTCACAGCTATTCTGCCCGCCAAAAGAGGAGCTTTTCTCTAAAGGCGGCTTTCCAGGGCCTGCTTCTGCTGGGGAAGTGTCAATGTACAGCATTATGGCCTCATCTGTAGAGTACTGGCGTGATACTGGTTTCTTAGCTAGCAGGGGCCTCATTTTGCCTGGAGAGACATCAGTTGCCATCAAGGTGGTCTCCTGTATGCAGAGCAGGTCTGGAGTACTGCCTTTATGTTTCACTCCTTCGGGCTTGTTGACTGCCCGGAGGTGGACAGACTTGAGAACGGAGGGCGTGATGGCAAGGGCAGAGGGAGGGCTGGGTTGCAGGGCTTCCCCGACCGCGCTCTGCTTGCTGTGGCTAAAGGTATGCAGCTGGTGCCTGTGAGCGAAGGGCTTGCTCAAGACATTGTGAAGAGCACTTAGGTCAAGGTGAGTAGGAGGTATAATTGGAAGTTCGAGGTCTTTGCTCACCGAGGCGGTGCCGTCTTTTGAGAGTGGCTGCTGCAGCGATGACTTCCTCTCTGGTACTTTCGGCTTCCTCTTGCTCCCCCCTGGAGACAAGGGTCCTGAAAAGAAAGCTGTTGGAAAAGAAGAGGTGGGCGTCTCTGACTGGCTGGAGTACCCACTGGAGGGTGAGGCTAACCCCGCCAACTTCTCTGGGGAGGCCAGCTTAAACTCATTATCAACAGAGGGGAGGGATGGGGTTGTAGCTCGTGACCCAGACTGAGACGTCTGGGATTCAGAGCTCTCTGGTGACTTGATGCACTCTATAACTGTAGTACCCGTAGCAGTGCTTGAATTGGACAAGGACCTGTAAGGATCACTGGATTTCAAGTCGTTCAGAAGCCAGAGATCTGCATAGTGAGGTTGTTCAGCACCTTCATCTTTAAAGGAGGGGATATCGGCGGTGTCAAACGGAGTGTCCTTTAACCCTCCATCACCCTGATTTGTCCAGGGAAGCTCCTGCTTGGCTGGCAGGTTGGGACCTTCCACTCGGGAAGGTGTGTTTGAAAACTCAAGGGGCAGCTTCATCTCCCTGGCAGTGTGAGAGACATGCTGCCCACCACCGATCTTTGGTTCTTTCTTGTCAGGAAGGTCGGTGCTGCCCTCTGATTTCCTCAAAGATGAGCTGCGTTTTGGTGGGGCTGGCTTTGCCTTTGGTTTCTTCAGTGAGATGCTCTGCCGTCCCTGCCTCCTGTGGCTCATGCACTCCTGCCAGGCACAGTCAGCTAGGCTGGAAGTCATGCTCCCAGTCTGGCCACTCTCGGAGCCTGGGGCTGCATAGTTGCAAATATAGCTTTTATTACCCTTCAGACCACAGTCAAAGTGCATGGAGGTATAGTATCCTTCGGTATCCACAGAAAAGTGAGAGCTAGTGTCTGCCTTGTCAGAGGGGGTCTTTTCGAGGAAGCTGTCATAAGTGGCCATGCTGGTAAAGCTGGGGCATCCCAGGCTGTCTGCCTTCGGGCGCTCAGGGCTGAAATCCTGGCGACAGGAGGCGTCATGGTGATGGTGCAGGTAGTTCCACTCACTGTCACTCGTGTTGCTGTTGTTGGGGTCATCCAGTAAATCTGCCACAGTGGATGTGAAGGAGCTCGCCCTGTGGCCCCTGACCTTGTCTGTGTGGTCACCAAACTGCTCTGTGATGAAGACACTGGAGTCCTCATTGGCATTGGGAGCGGTATTGAGCGACAGCTCGGAGTCACAGTGTGAAGAGCCTGTCAGCGGAGGAGAGGCAGCAGGAGGAATGGTTTCAGATGTCTGGGAGGGACACGTGGAGCTGCTTCCACTCCAGTTGCCACTGGAGGACTGGTGGTCATCTTTCTGGTCCATGTGACTGCTGAGCAGGACTCCTGCTGTGGAGATGGAGTGAATTGGGCTCCCAAAGGTGTCTGAGTTGGATGAAATTTCACAGCTGCCTGAATCGACCATCCTTGACAGCCGCGATCTCCCCCTCTCGCCGATGCTGTGTTCGGGGCTGTGCAGGTGCTGAGGACAGGTTAAACCAATGGGCTGGCACTCCTGTGAACCCTGCTTGCTCAAGATCTCCTTCCCCTTTTTTGGGATCCTCTCCTGACCAGCCAGGAAGTGCTCTGCTTCGTACCCTGTGCTCTTGGTGGTGGCATCCTGATGGCCCTCACTGGCCCGGGCGCCCTCACGAGGAAGGCTCCGCGAGCGGATGCGGTTGCTCACGGCAGCAGCAAAGACCGCATCCCCGTTGTCCGCCAGCACCAAGATGTTGCCAGCGGAGTGGGAGAGGGAGGCGACAACGCTCTGCCCCCGCTGGGCACGGATCCGTCGCCGAGAGGGAGCAGCTATCAGGATTTCTTCCGTCTGGCACTCTGAGTCCCGGGTCCCCAACCTCCTGTTGCTGGAGCCAGAGAATTCCGGGTTTGTGTGCACAATCACATTGCGCTCTCTTGCCACTGGCGACTCGTCTGAATCTAGGACACACGGAAAGCTGGGTGAGTGGGAGGGAGCTCCACGTTTCCTGGCACGAGACAACCCGCGGAGCAACCCAAGAAGCATTATCTGCTGCACTGTTTATTTTTTAATCTTGCTGAGCATTGGACCCAATTTAAGTTTGCTATAAAGAATTTATAAGGCAGACCTCCTGCCAGTGAGGTAGGGAAATTCACCTAGTCTGCAACATGACTTCTGCAATGCGTTCTCAATGTGGAGCTGAGATTGCTGTGGTAAATATTAAAACAAATACTAAGTTTTCAGTTTTTATGACTCTATTTCAGCTACTTAAAGACAGTTTTCAGGAGTGGCTGCTGGACAAAACACTCCATAAGCTTCTAAAAATAATCCTATTTTGCCTACCTGTCTGTTCAGAATTTCCATTATCTGCTTCTTTACTATCAAGAATATTTGCAAGACAAAAGGATCTTTCTTTCATAGGTTCTCTGATTGCTTGTTCCCTATGATAAATGCATCCCTTCTGCTTCCCATCAAGTTTCATGGCAATGGGCCGAAACACCAGAGCCATCTTCAGGTGCAGATGAACATTAAGAAGTAACAATTCTGTTAGTTTTGTTTTGAGTTAATAATTTCACACTGAATTTGCCCCCAACAGAGTTGCTCCTAATTTACCTTGACAAAAAGTGAGGTAATTTGGTAGATTTAAGGCAAATATTCTTGGTGATAAAGAATAACAGGAAGGATTTGAGGAGTGTGATTAATAAAAAGAAGGTTTAGCAAAGCTCCCATAGGGTACCAGCAGCTGTATCTATGGTGGATATTCAACCACTCATCTAAGTTATCCAGTTGTTGTGACAACTCATCATCGCTTTGCTGAGTAACATCTGTCAGTTCTTTACCTTAAGCTCCCCTGATGCAAGAAAAAACTTTCACTTAATCTAGTTACTTTTTATGCACATAACTATGGGTTCATAACAGAAATAAAATGAAAAAGAAAAAAAGAACTGATTAACATTTACACAATAAGAGCTGAACATGTACATCTATATTACTCAGTAAGCCCCCCGGTCCTTCAAGGCCATATGGAGTAATATAGCTTTGCTTACTGTAATAAATCAAAAGAACAGAACATGTCATTCCTAAACTCCACAAGCATTTACACTTTAAAGGTTTCATTTCTTTGGAAGGCTAGCTACCAGCTCATATCCCTGCAATTTAAGTTGGTTAGAAAGCTATCTACGGAAGATTTGTATTTATACTACACCTATTTCTTGTTGCACTCTTCTGGGGATGCCAGAGATGGTTTTCCTCCTCCTCAACTTTCGTCTCCGCTGTAGTACAGATTGTGAATGAACAAGAGAGCAGCGTATACTAGCCTCTCTGTCAAAACCAACTCCTGCAACCCATAAATAGGTCTCATTAGCCTTTAGAAATAGTAAACAAATTTTCATGGCTGGAACACAGTGGAGGTATGTGAGCTTGGATTAAGCCTGTGAATAAACATAAGGGAGCCCTTATGTAGCTCTTATGTAAATTTTATCACAGTATATCACAGTTTTACATCTAATTCCAGCTCCCCCTCAGCAGCCTGGTCTGCCAAAAATAACAGAAGGCATGAAAAGAAAAAGAACAGAAAAAGGAAAGAAAATCAGAAAAGCAAATAGAGAGCTCTTGGTAGCAGGGCATCTTTCTTATAGCTATTTATCCATCTGTCATAGGGACAATGACAGTAACTTGTCTGCAAAGCATTATCTGTTCAGCTGTAGCCTGACTTATTTTAAGCAACTGAGCGTAAGAAAACATTTTAAGGTTATAATGCCATATTGCAGTAGTTGGGTGCTTCTTAGGAGACCAATATGCCAAGGGAGCTAACATTTCAAAAAGGAAGGAGACAGCTAAAATGGGGCCAAGTCACCATGCAAGTTTAGAGAGCATTCTCTGTGACAATGACACATGGCCAAAAGTGACATTAACAGGGAGCTGCTATTTATTTGCATACATCAGGAAGTGGCCTGATTTTCCCATGTGCGCAGCACATGGGGTGGGAGTCTGCTCAGGTCACGCAATCAAGAACCCTCGGTTTTGATTTAGAAGCACAAGTTCTTGAGTACATTTATGACCACTTTCCTACAGAATAGGTGAGAATTCCTTGTTTTCTTTATGTTTCCATGGCATTAGCACAGGAAAGTGTTTTTCAGTTTGATTTTACACTATCTAGTCAAAATAGAGTTAAAAGGAGGCTGACCAGAAGGCCAGTGCCTATCTGTGCTGGCTTTTTGCACAACTGTACACTCACTCACGCTCTCTAAAGCTGACATGGGACAGGTTGGAAAAAATGTGCCAGGTCCATAAAAACACTAACATAAGGATTGCTGGTACAGTGGTTTGTAATCTTAAGAAAAACAAACAAACTAAACCAAACAAAAGGAAAAAAAAAATCCTGATAAGAAGCTCTATTTTAATAGCGTATAATTATAGAAAACATAATTATACACAGACATACACATACATATTACATTACATAACAATGTAAAACATTAAAAAGTAACTTTCTTGTAAAAGTTCTTCTTGAAATCTACTACAGTGAAATAGAGGCTTCAGACAGATGTCCTGTAACCACCAATGCCCCTGGAATAAGCAGAGGAAGAACTTTCTTTAATATGGAACAAAAGTGCTGTAAACTCCAACAACAATCATTTTCAAAAAAGTGAACATTTCTCAGGGTTGGGAGAAGCTTAAAAAACAAAAACAGAACTAAAAGCAAACTCTTTGAAACAAAAAATCAATCAGCATCATTGCTGGTTTTCCAGCAACTGTGAGTTAGCCGAACATGCTCTGTGTGCCAGATGCACGGGGGTCATCTCCGAGAGGAAAGTGGAAGAGGGTATTTCTTCCCCGTGACGCATACAAATTATTCCCATTAGTGCTAATGAGAATGATACACATAAACATCCAGAAGATTACATACCATTCTTGATCTGTAAAACTGATCAGTGGAAATTTGGTTCCAATGTATGGCAGGTGGAGTCTAGGCAAAAATGGCTATTACTGGAAAAGTTAACATTGGTCCCAGACCTAACTGTCCTCTGGCTGCCTTAGGTGATGTTAGCCCTGTTAGAAAGCCTGCACTGGTTAGGGTCCTATATTGAAACTAGAAAGAGCATAATTTTATGACCAGCTTTACCTTGTGGAAATATGCCACATTGTCTATGACTTTCCGTGGGGATTTCCAGCGGCAGTGCCCAACCTATGACTGTGATCAGCTGGCTCCCAAACTGCAGCTCAGCAGGGTGTATGCGGGCAGTTCTGCTGGCCAGCTGCCTGTCCTCCTGTGGCCAGAGCACTGTCCCAGGGAAAGGGACTCCTGCTCCTTGATGCCACCTCCACAGGCAGGCAGAGCTGGTGGCACTGTGCAGTGTCACCTCCTCTGCCAGGATGGAGGGGGAGTGGGACTGTGTTGCTGTCACTGGAAGAACTCATGCAGCTGATGGTGGAGCAGATGGGGACTTGTCACCGTGATGCTGTAAGACAGACATGCTGCAAGCCCAAAAGCCTTGGTTGTGAGCTGAAGCTGGACTGTGGGCATACAGCCCTCTCCAGCACCATGGTGAATCCTACAGCCTGTCTTGAAGGAAGGTTTGTGCAACACTGATTGACATGGGGAAGAACAATGGGAGGTGAGGGGCTGTGCCCTTACCCCAACCGCCCAGTTACCAGGAAAATAGAATTAAATACAAATATTTTCTTTGGAGAATGAAGGTTAACTGAAAGCCCCCTACTTTTTTCCTGATTATTTACATAGAAGTCTATAACTGTAGAAGTTAGCCCACTTTATGCTCTTAAGTTATCAAAACTTTTTACTTGAAAATATTATTGAGGAAAACTCATATCAACTTTATGTTTACCATAGCCCTCTGGAAGGAAAGAAAGAGAAAAAGAGAAAGAGAAAAAACAGCCTGATTTTTGATTCTGGAAATAAGTCTTCCATCACATTTAATAAGTGATATACCTGCTGCTTCTATAAACAAGTTCTTCTTCAAATAAATCTAGTCAAATATATCCAAATGTTACAGATAAAAAAGAAAATACCATTACTATACCTTCAGCATAGCAGCATGTAAAGAGATCTCAGAGCAATGACTTGTATGCTACACATTCATGCCTTGCATGTTTAATGCACTGCAAATAGTAGCCTACATTCTCTAGTTTCTCTTCTCCTGCTACACATGATAATCATATGATTAATTTTGGTGGCTTTCTGCATTATTTCAGTCAGCTACACTCAAAAAGTTATTTGAGGTCTTTGTTAATACAGATTGTAGGTTATATACACAACAAAAGTACATTGTTTGTACAAGGAACTAGGGTTATGTTACACCATATAACATGACTGAAAATATGGGCCACTTTAATCCTAGATGCAGCTTCGGCAACTCCAGCAGTCACGCGTAAGGGTTGAATTTAGCCCACTGTCTTTCAGAAACTAAATCTTCAAGCTAGGGTCTTTGCCCCCAGACTGCACAATCCCGTGACTTCAAATAAATTAAACAAAATAAGTACTTGACCTCCCTTGAACCATGCAATAAATACAAAAAGAAATAGAAGAGATTTGTACCAGTGACATTGATGGGGATAATGCAAGAAGAAATCACTTGGGCATCTTGTTTCATTTTCTCCTCTGGAGTTGGGAGAGGTAGTGCTTTACTCCAATTGGTTTGTTTATCCAGTGTAGAAGGGATATTATGTATTGGATTTTTCGGCCTCTGCCCTAACATGACATCTGTATCTTCGTCCTCTGGTGGATGGGACTGCAAATGAATACATTCAAAATCAGTGTCTCCCATTCAGGCACACAAGGCGAATTTTGAAACAAAGCAGACACACAAATCAGAAATCAATTACAGGGATGCAGGAAGGAATCATTCTAGCTAAGTCACACGGCACCAGCCATTCTCCAATGGAAACTTAACATCCTACTAATGGGAGAAAAACACCTCAACATACTGGAACTCAGCACATTTACAGTGACATTTACAGGCCATCTCCTCTGTCAGAAAGGGCACATCCTGTGTGGATAGCCATGGCAAACGTGTCCTCAGTTACCACAAGCATTAGACATGTGAGTCCTCATTTGCAACTGCAACTGGCCTCATATAACCATTCATTCAAGCATCAGAAGGTCCAAAGTTTTAAAGACCCGCTCCATACTTCGGAGAAACCATTTGCATTTCATTTGTACAAACGCAGACCAAGAGCAGACCATAGTACAACCATCCAACAGCTGTGTGGTGGGAAGTGGCAGGTGTTGACAGTGTTGGGACAGGGGGATAACAACCAAAGAAAAGAGTAGCCACCACCAGAAGAAATTCAAAAGATTGTTTAGAAACCATGCATATTTTTATAGCGTACTACAAGAAGTACTAGATGCTGAAGATCAAGAAACAGAGAGAAAAGTAAACAGCATGGAAGAAACACAGATGGTTTGTTTTCTTTTGGAAGAAACAACAAATCCCCCAACACCCTGTCTTGCAAAGAGAAATAAAGCAAGTGTGTTTTCATGTGGTGCTGGCTGCCAACTTGGGTTTGGGGGTTTCTTTGTTTGAAAGAAAAAAAGAAAAGTTTCTGTTTTGTTTGGAAGGGACAGAGGGGAGAAACACTTACCTTTACCTTTTTCTGCCTAGTTTCCCTCCCTTCATCCATTAATACATTCTTCTGTAAGCTGTGACACCTGTTTGGCCAGCTCAGGACATCTGTCTGCCTCTCATTTTTTAAAAATGAAGTGCAATCCCTTTCAGACTGGCTTTCTCTTCAGTCTTGAATTCCCGGCTGCTTAACTGCTAGCCTTCTCTCCTTTATGCCTGCTGTTTACACTTTATTTGCCAGTTTTAGTTTCGGTAGCAAACAGGGCAAAGATAAAATGTTGCTCTACATTGCCATGGCAGAGCATTGAGCAGGCGGGTGTTGAACACCGCAGGACCATGCCCTGTCTGCCATTGTACTTCTGCCATTCCTCCGCCCAGGCTCCTCGCAAATCCTGGGGGAATTAACCATCTCAGGCTTGCCTAAACAGCATTTACGTCCCGGCCCCAAAAGCATTAAAGATCTTTACTCGGCAGCTACTATTTAAACTGTTGGAGGGCGCTTACTTACCTTGCCAGTGTCAGCTCCCGCAGCACCCCCAGACCCAAGACAACGCACGTTTCCTCTTCTCCCGCCCGCAGAAAACCCCCTTTTCCCACGAAGGATTTCAGTCAAACATTGCAGCCTTCTTTCTGCCTGCAGCTTTTGTGCCGATTCCCGGCAGACGTGAATAGCTCATATAAACTTCAAGCACAAAAGACTTTGTTTCCTAGGTAACTCCCCCCCCCGCCCTAAGTTTGATGCATGCATGCAAAAAAACCCACCCTTGCACACACGCACAGGCATGTGGGGACACACACCACACACACACACACACACACACACAGACAGACACACACACACACGCCCAGGCTTCATTTGTTGCCGAGTTCATCCTTCCCTGGATGACAATGAAGTGCTGCATAAAGCGGGCAAAGTGACCCTGGCTGCCAGAGCTCCTCCTCTCCAAACAGTGGCATCACCAAATGGCCAGAGAATAAATACCTGGTGTTGGTGTGGCATTGTCCAAACCATTTCTTACCATTTAGGAAAAAAAGAAGGGGCAGTTGCAAAACATGGCAAGAGAATTAAATACAATTGCTAATGTTATCGAGTCTGTCAGAGTTCAGGCCTTTTAAAGGAGGTGATAGGGGGAGGCAGCTTTGTGGCCTTGAGCTCCTGAAACCCATTCAAGGTGAAGAATGAAAGAAAGGGGAAAAAAGTTATTATTGTGTCTTACTGACATGAGAAAAACAGAAATGGCTTCTTTTAGCGCAGTAAAGTTAGCAAGTGAAAAGCAAGCAAGAGGAAGGGTTAGGATCTGGAAGGGAGAAGAGTGAGACAGGGCTGTTAATTGAGGATTGCTTGTTTTTCCAGTACCTTTCTACTCCAGGGGGTCATGTGGCAACACTCAATTGGGGAGGGCGAACGGGTGCTGTTAAACTATAAATGTGAAATGTGGAAAAAAAAAATTAAAATTAAAAACATACACAAAACGATTCTGGTAAAAGCACATAATTTCTGTCTGGATAAATTAGCATCAGAGCCAAAACGAGCAGAGATTTTCACCCTGTTTCCTACTGATTGGTTTGGACCCCTGTGAAGTCTGTGCTGATTTTGCACACTTGAATTAGACAAAACTGCAGTGAAATTGGTTCAAACTTCTTGTACAGACATGCTTAAATTGTCCCAAGAATGCCTTGTATTGATTTGGTAGCTCAAACTTGTGTTCTGCCTGGAGCTGAATCAGTGCAAGATACATATCCAATTACATTATAAATGTAAATTATTTCATAATAGAAGGGAATTTTTTCCCATTTTTTTTTTAGTTTTAAGGAAATGGATATAAATAATGATGCTGATGGTGATTTATCAAATTCATTGACTGCTGTGTGTTTCTGATGATACCGCTACTTCTCTAAGGTTGCAATCATTGTGTCAGGGTGACAATGGCCAATTGGCTTTTTGACACTTTTTGTAACACTTGAAAGGACAAACAGTGATGGCCACAACATCCTGGTTATTGCTGAATCCTTGAACCTCCAAAATCCTCTTCTGTCAGAAACTCCGGTTTGTTTATTATAATGTCCAGTTCTCAAAACCAAGGAGTGAAGGACAACTGACCCCTTTTGAAATAGGAAATCAAACAAAAAAAAGAGAGAAAGAAAACAGGTCTGTTGAGCCCCCTGGAAATCTCCAGCATGTGTTTCCTGGTGGGGATTATTATCTCTCCCTGCATTAGTTAGCGGACTAATAATGTCAAATAATTGTATGAAAGTTTTTCCTCCCAATCATTATCAATCATTATCAACACTGCTGTGACAGATGAACTACAAACCTCAGTTTGAAAGACTTTGCATTATATGGTCTCCTCTCAAGAAAAAAAGCTGTAGTGAGTCTCAAAAGGCCTAACCCTCCATCTCATCCTATTCTCTTCCTAGACATACAACATATTTTCCCTGGTTCCCATGTACCCGCAGGAAGCCTCCAGATGAGCTGTCCATAAGCCTTACAAGGAGAGCAGAGTGGGGAAATCAAAACAGAGCTGTTCCCAGTGAACATTTCTAGCAGCTTAGTTTCTGCCCAGGCCAGTGAAAAACCAGTGCTCCCAAGCTGGGAAAAGTCCTTATCTCAGGAGAAACACCTCTGTTCATGCAACAAAGGCTGTGGAGGTACTGAATACATCAACCATTTCAGTCTACTTACTCCTCAGATACCCAAGGATGATTTCATGCTTGACCCTCTGACCAAGTTTCCAGTCACCTACTCTAAGCAGACTGACTGCAGTTACCAGGATGCTTGAAATTCAGCTTCCTCATGGAAGGTGCTAGAGGATCTCTGGGGAGGGTCAAGATGCAGGGAGACTAATGCTTCTGAGGTGACAAGAGTTCAGGATATGAAAATCTTTGCAATATCCCATGGCCTGTGATTGTCAGTGCACAAGGAGAAGAGGACAGGAGGGACCTCCTGCCCTGAGCTCTAAGCACAGCTACATGCACAAGCCACTCAGGGGCAAACCTGTCCAGGAGAGAAACAGCAGGACCTCAACGTTGGTCTCAGAGATAGCAGTGTGGGCTACAGTCAAGACGAGCAAGATCTGGTAACCCATCTGCCTGTCCTATGAGTGTAGCGCTTTCCTACCTCACCCGTGTGCCACTCTGCCAGGTGCCTCTGAGAAAACACTTGTCTGGTTCCATGTACCTACAGCCATCCTTTGATGTGCCAAAGACTCAGTCCCTGCTTAAGCATGGCAGGACAAACTTCCTAGGTGGGTTCCTATCATTTGAGATAGGACAAAAATTAAGGTGACTGGCAAATTTCATTTTCTGCTGTCACCGTTGTGCTTCTGAGAAAGCTGGTGTTACCACTGCCTCACCAAGGGGTCCTGAGGTCACTTAGTGCCTGTTCCCACATGGTGCCTGTCACTGGGGCAGCTGAGGCACAGAGCTGGCACAGAGCAGCAGCCTCAGAATTTCAAACACCTCCATGATGGGGGAGGGAGCGAGCTGCTGCTTTTCATAAGTTCTCATTCACTCAGAGGATCAGAATATCTCTAAATGTCCTGAGTAAACACATAATTAAGCAAGAAATTATTATAAACCCAAGGCTGTTCAGGTCTGATGGGCAAATCTGAAGTTAGGCAGTTTTAAAAGCGAATTTCTTTTGTGTGGGTGTGCTTGGCAAACAGAAACAGTGATAATCATTCTGTTAAATACAAAGCCAGAATACTTTAAATGTGCATTTTTCTTTAATGGGCTAAGATTGCTCTGAAACTAAACTGGTGCATAATTGCTTGAATAAGGACTTGTCACTGACATATGTGAATATTTTTATTTCCTGAGCTATCCCATCAGCCTCACTTGCAGAGGTGCAATTGTGCTCATGAAACTGCCTTGCAGTAAAAGTCTTGTTGCATGTGCACGTGATCTGATTTCTCAGTGTTCCATGTCACTTCAGTGTGAAAGTCTTTGGTTTCTGTGCACTACAACAAAATAGTCAGATGTCCAAGTCTGAACTAGTCAACAGAGCTTCCCTTGTAGAGAAAGAGATAGCAGCTCTGCTGAGGAGCAATTCAGCTCACCTTCCTTCAGCACTTAACTTGGGGTGAGATGAAGCACCCCTGAACACTCTCACCCTGATTTTAGGAAGAGCATTACTTGCACATATCTAAGTCAGGACTCATGATTAACCATTTTAATGAATTAAAACCTTAAAATATCATTAAGACAGTGACAAAGAAGCAAATCAGCAGTCAACAAACTTGTCAGACTGGCAATTTTTGAGTCTGCCCCATTTATTGTCCCAGAGCTGGGATCTGGAGAAGGAAATGAATGGGTCGGTAACAGGACAAAAATGCCACTTCTGCCCCTCTTCTCTTTTCCATCCCCCAAAGCTCTGAGACATGACTGTTGTTCAACATCTTCAACATATAGGAAAGACTGATTCAAGAAGCCTAATTTGTGTTAAATCATGTACCTAGCCTGCCTTACCTATAGTGATTGCCTTACAGGAGATTTTGGGATTTCAAATTTAGTGCATAGGCCCTATGGAACGGAGTGCAATGGTAATGGGAAAAACATAAACCCAAGAATAAAGAACCAATTTTTCCTCAGTTAATTAATGATTGAGAATGCTAAAGCCTCATCAAGAGCATTTATCCTCAACATGTTTGTTGAATTTAGACATGGCTGAGTTGATTCCCTCCCCCTCAGCTGTGTTTGATCAGGCAGGCAAGGTGTTATCTCACAAGATAGGTGACAGAGTCACAGCCCCCAGCAGCACAGGGCTGGCACAGCCTTGGTGAGGGCAGGAGGAGGCTGGTGCATGCTGCTGCATAGCGCTATTCTCCAGAGGATTATTTCTGACTCCTGCTGCCTAAAACCTGCAGCTAACAAAAACCATAAGGGATCGGTATGATTTCCGACTTCAGGCTTCTATTGCAGAAGGTGGGGGAAATTTCCCTTCCAGGATAACCTAATGAATAAAGTGGGTTATAATCACCCAAGCATCAGCTTGTAGCTTCAGCATCGGCAAGCTTTATATATTCTGTTGTCTCCAGCAAACAGAACATGCATACAGTTTGTTTTCACCCTATGGGAGCACAGAAATAAGATGTACAGTACATCTCATTTGAGAACAGTCATTCATGCACTGAAAAGGCAACATGTAGAGTAAGTGTGAACTAGTGTTCAATCCCACGTTCACATTGAGTACAGTGCTTACTCCTGGGGCTCTGGTTGAAACCTCTCTGTCTCCCTCTCTGCCTGTGAAATGGAGCACCTGCTGCTTCCTTAACTCACAGGAGTTAAGGAAAATTGTATTTATTTACATGTTAGAAAAACTAAAGGTCTAGAGAAAGGAGATGAAATACTAATAAAAGGCTACCAGCTTTCCAGTATTATCAGAGCACAGCTGACTACTTAATTAGAAATTTGTAACTGTACAGCAGCTTTCTTACACAGTCAACTGATGCTGAAGAGAAAATAATGGGAATATTTCTGACCATGCTATTTCTGCTGCAAATCACAACCCTGCTCACCTGCCTGCTCTCAATGTTTATATTTCTGTATGTTTCAGTCTCCTCAAGTTTTTATTTTATCTACTTGTGGGTGTTTTCTTTTCTTTTGGAGCATCACAAATGCAATCAGCTAAAGTACTGACAATCCTTTAAGGATTAATGTATTGCTCCGGTGTTTTGACAAGGTAAAGACAAAACTAAGACATGTTTTGTGACAGAAGTCATACCACACATGGCATTTCAGCAGACAAAGGTATAAAAGGAACATCCCACAATACGGGGTAGTAGGTATTAGGCTCACTGCACAAATAGTGCTATACAAGTGCAGTCTGATGAATAATGTCAGGTAAGTTTTATTTCTAACAGCTTCAGGCAGGATTTGCACACAGAAAGTGCAGAGCCCAGTTCATGCCTGTCCCTCAACTCAGTTGTTTCTTACTGAGGCTCCATCTGGCTTCAGCACAGAACTGTGTGAAAGTTAGTATATTCAGTTGTACTTCCTTCCCTTTGTTGTACAAAGCATCCTAAAGCAGACCATACAGAGTATTTTTGAAATGGCAAGGAAATGGAAAAAAATTACCCGATGCATTATTTTCCCTTCACATTTGCTCTAGCTGAGGCCTCAGGGAGAGAAAAACCCTGTCTGGAAAAAACCCTTCTGCTTCTTGTCCCTTACATTCCAACTCAGATTATATTATGAATAAACTGACACTGAAATTTGTGCAGTTGTGAGCGTAAATTTCCAAATATTGAGTTCCTTGCTCCATCTCCTTGGCTTTATTATAATAGTTGTGCCACACAGGGATTGAGAAAGTGTGGTCTCATAATGTTCTGAACTGAAATATTGAAATTACAGAGCCTTGCTGGCTGGACTTGGGGAAACCCAAGAAAAAAAAACTGCAGAAAAAATTAAAGAGAAGTCTGAAATGCAGTTGGAATGACACAGCATCTTCACACTCAGTGACTGGCCTCAGCAGTGCTACAGGCAGGGTTGTCATGGGAACATGTGTAAGAAATATTTCCCTCATTTTAGCAAGTCCATAACCTTTTCATACTCTCCTCAGATTATTTTCGGTTTGGTTTGGGTTTTTCTTCTTTTTCTTCATTGCCAAAAAGGCCCGAGTGAATGATACTTTTAAATGTGTTTGGTTGTATATTCCTTTAGTGTAGAGACAGACTAAGTATGCCAGTTTTTCAGCTTTAAAGATGAATGACTGGAATGGATAGGAAAGTTAAGTCATGTCTGCAAAACCATGAGGAGAATGGAGGAAGGTAATGAGAAAGCATAGCTTACTCTTTCTCATAGTCTGAGAACCAGAAGGGATACGATGAAATTATGAGGTATTGGGTTTGAAACAAACAAAAGCTACATTTTCATTCAGATTTTTAAAGTCATTGTCACAGGATGGTGTTGAGGCTGAATGTGTAAATTTTCTAAAAAAATTGGAATAAACAAATCTCACAGTCAACACAGAGAGGTTCTTTTATTATTCTGTGTTTGATCTCTGACTCAGGAACTCTGTAACCAGTTTCTGTATGAAACTGGAAGGATAAATCATGGGACAATACACAGAATAAACCATGTCCTGTTCTTAGCCTCTTTCCTGAAGGATCCCCTTCTGGCCTTTGGGCTAAGTGGACCCTTTCATCAGGCAAATCAGGGAATTTCCTGTAACAAGAGAAGACATGAAAGAGCCTATGCCATTTTGAGTTCTCGACTCTTTCTCCACAACAAAATGATCTTGTGATGGAACAGTCCAAAATGTCTTTCCAGACCCATTTACACTGGCATTGCTTGCTTTGAACTTGAATTCGTCCTTTCTTGGAATTTGTGGGACTTCGGCATCTTTCTCCCTGTAAACGTAGCTGTGATTAAAAGTGAATCTTCATCTGTTGTGATTGATTTTCTCTAGTTTTACTATACAACATGCAAGATCCTTGGAAGAGCTCATGGCCACCTAATTGGTAGCAGCAGCCAAAAGGTACACATGTAGGGAGCCTTGACTCATCTTAGATACAGGTGACCTGTTTTCTCAGTAACTTTCAGTAGCGGTAGTTCCCACAGGCCACACAGTGGTAATTTGAACATTCCTCAAAATTAAGTTTCTTATTTGTGTATCTTAATGCATGCATTTAACTTAGATAGTTTAGAAAAAAAAGACACTGTAACTTTCAAAATTTCCCCAGCTTCTTGTTGATCCCTTTCCTAATTTAAAAGAAACACAAAAAGGGGGGTTTTGGTTGTGTATTGTTCCCTTCAGCACCTTCCCAATGTGTCAGAAGAGTGGAATACACAGCACACTGCTATGCCATGAATAAGAATTCTTGTGGATGTAGCATCTTTAGTTCATTGACAGCTAGATGATACCATAAACTGGAATCAGATATCAAACATTTCTGACAGTCCCTGAAGCAGATAAACTTTTGCAGATGTCAAAAAGCTTATGCCAAAAAGAGCGAGTTAGCCAATAACAGCCTTCTCAAGTTTCTCTTGTAGTGGTATCATTAAATCATGAAGGCTGGGACAATATCAATTAGCTATTCATTGTTGCACTGTCTTGTAAAAATCTCAGATTAACCTCTGCCAGACAGAACATTCATGTGCAGCTTCATCTTGCCTTAATCTCTTTAATTTGCAAGTTGCCCCATTAACAAGGGGTTTTCTCAGAAATGGGTCAAGGCACTTTGAAGTACTCTGGCCATGGTGTATTTGCAATTTCCAAAGCAGAACATTGCCAGATGCCTTGAAATCAATAGAACGACAGCTCTCCAAGCAGCTCTTGTTTGCTTCTCCTTAGGGGAGCACTGAACCCGGTCAGCTTCCAAAAGGAGGTCTGATATGGGTGGCACAAAGCTTAATGTTTTCCATCTTGAAAAGAAAAAGGTAGACTTTCAGATACAGCCAAAACATCTGCATTCAGCATGACTTAATTTTGTCAACTAATACAGGACTCAGAGAGTTGATCACTATTTGTTATTATTTTGTGTTCCACAGATGGAAGTAATGTCTAAAAAGCACTGGTTGTTTTCCAAACACAGCAATGATGCAGGCCTTTAAGCACTGTGTATGCAATTTCAAAAGAGATGCCTTGTTCCCCATCTGATACTAAGAAAGCTTTATGTTCAAAAGCCTGTCCAAACTATCATCTGTAACTAGTTCTGATCCTTAACATGGCATCACCATCACCTTCCCTTTACCTTTCAATGACCCTACAACAGTGCTAACTTTGACGATGACTTATAAGGAAGATACAGGTAATCCTGTTTCTTCTTTCTGTCTTCAAACTCTTTTCTATGCTGTCCTTTAACATCAGGATATCTTCTTTAAGTTGAATCATGAGGCCTGCAAATTTAACCTGTTCAAAGCCTGCAGTGATGGTGATGCTGTCCTCAAAATTAGCCAGATAAGCAGCCAAAAAGCCGGAACAGTCAAACTAATCCAAATCTTATTATGTATTTTATGCTTTCTAAATGAGAAACAGAACTTTTCTTATGGACTGATTAGCTGATGTTTTGGTCCCTGGGCATGTGTGACTCATTTACATCGAGTCTTTTACACTGTGAATGCTTTAGCATTATAGTATTTAAAGATGGTTAATATACTGAATTAGGATGAATGCACTTGGATTTTTAAGCTAAGTAAGTGTAGTTACTGAATCATCACCCAGCTTATGATGTACTCACATGTGTAGTATCTCTCGAGATGCCAGTGCCCCTGTACTGGCAGATGCAGAACAGATCTATTACCACCCCACTGAGGGCTGGCATTAGACAAACACCTCACCGAAAAGTCAAGTCCAGGTCTGACCTACAGTTTTTAAATAATGCAATGGCTCTTAGTACAGGGCAAAATGTAGCTACTATGACACTTTTGTGAGTAAAATACCCAGAGCCACAGAAGTACCAAAGTCCAGCTGAAGCTGGTGGGAATTATAGACCTAATCAGAGTTGAAGTTGTGAATATAGCACATTTCCTTTAATAATTGTAAATACCATATTTCAACACTAATTTGATTTCAAATTAATGCAGCAGTGGCAAGTCAGCACAGACATACAGGACCAGATCTTCAGCTGGAGTTCCTGCTTGGCTGGTTGCAAGGACATGTGTGAGACATGAAACATCTGAAAGAACTGCATGGAGATGAACTTTGCAAAACAGGACTATGGAAAGTATCTCCTTGTAGCTGGGGACATGCTCCTAAACCTATCTGCACACACACAAGCCTCAAGCTGTCACTCAAAGCCCTTAAGCTCTTGGCTCCTGGCAATGCTAATGCCAGGGCTGAAATTTCAGCACTTTCTGAAATTATGGGAGGGTCCTCAAAATGTTACCTCTACAGCCTGAGTGGCGAATGTGGCGGACTGTGGAGGAGTGTGTGAAAGAGAGCGTAAGTGTGCTGGCCACGGGTGAAAAACAAGAGGTTTCTGATTGAAAACAGCCACCCTGGGGCTGGCTGCTGGAAGCTGTGACCTGTGTTATGCTGCTGACAGTCTTTAAGGTCAGCTCCGGTGTACCTGCACTGGCTTGGGGAGGGGCGCTTGTGAAGCACGGTCACACTTGGGTCCCACCATGCTAACAGCGTGTTCGTGTGTGGCAGCTGTAGTGCAAGACTTACTGGTAGCAAGTGCCGGTCCTTTATGGCGTGCCTCTTTTGGCTGCAGATTGCAGGGAAGGGAGGAAAGGGGGGAGCCACCACAGCAATGGGGCCTTGGACTTTTTGCTCTCTGTTATCACCTCGGCTTCGATGTTCTGTTTTGGATGAGAAAGAAGACACAAGTCTTTCAAAGTGTTAAAAACATACAAATATCTCTATTAACAGCACAACAGAGACAGGTACAGGACAGTGGACTCCAAAGACAAAGGTTCTCCTCTTCCCCAGTGACTGGTACAAATGATCCCTGTTGCAGGTGAGGGGAGAAGCACTTACTGGACATCTGTGTGCCCAAAAGAGCAATGCCCATACAACACACCCCAGCACATGCACTGCAGCTGAATTGTCCCCAGATGAGATTCATAGCATTTATCCCAAGAGACAAAGGAGCTACCTTCTAGTTACTTAAGACCCAAGGCCTGATTTCCAACAAGAACCTGAAGCTCCTATTGCCTTGAGATATTGAGGTGCAGTAACGCCCGCATTCTACCCATATAAAATGCATTGCTCTGAGGAGAAAAAAGAAACACAGCTCCAGGTGAGATTTTATTCCCTGGCTGCATGGCAGTGCTAGGTCCTGAGCATTGGCTTGACATCATGAAGGTTGTTGCAGTGGTAATGCTCAGGTTCCAGCATGAAGGAGATCATCCTGGAAAAGTCAAGATCTTTACCCACCCTAGGCCCACAGGAATCTCCCTTCACCATGGGCTCACAATATTCAGTCCTCTTCCAGCATTAGTCCCAAGTCTCTGGAACCTTCCAAGTGAATGGGAGAATGCTCATGGACTTCCCATCTCTAATTTTAGGTGACAGTTAGATAATTGCTGTTTGCATGGATTGCTGCTGGAAGGAGATAATATATTCACCTGCTGCACTAGCTATGGTCCAGTCAACAATGTTTGCAGCTAGCATAGCTGATTTCTGACCTAACGTTTAGTTTTAATTGCTCCTGGTTAAACAGATAAAGAGATAATGAAATTCTAATAGAAGATAAAAGTTGAGAAACAATAAACATGTCTAGAGTAAATTTCAGATTAAAATTTCATCCCCATATATGCAGTTATTTGGAAAACAAGATAAAGCAGCACACGGCAAACTGCCCACTGAACCTGCACAGCTGCCATTAATTGTGGAGGATGGGACATTGCCAAAACCGAGATTTTTAACTTTGAAATTATGAGACATTTCTGGAGCTGCCTTCCCGTGCTGCTGTTAGGATTTCTCCTGCCCACAAGATGGCAGGCAAAGATCAGCCTGGTTCTGGGACAATTGCAAAGCAGAGCTGCTGAGAACAGAAAAGAACTTCTGCTCTACTCCAGCACTACTGTGACTGCAATTTGGCGGTACCACTCTTGGCCATGCTATGAAGACATACTGCACCCACAGTATGTCCTGACCTAAAACCTGCAGAGATGGTCAAATGGGGTAATTAATTGGAACATCTTATCCAGCTAACAGATGCTCTGCAGTTCTAAGCAATTGATTATTATTATAAGCTAATAACAATAATAAATGAGCAAGGCAATTAGAGCTGTTGGCGCAAAACGCTTCAAGACTGGAGGCTGCTGCTGAACATTTTAAGTGTGACCTGCATGGATTTTCTCCTTTCTTATGGCACAGGAGAAAGATAGGCTCGTTTGCCTGCTTTGACTTGAGTCCTGGTAATAGTTTTCCCTTGGTTAGGTTCCTGGTGAAAACTGACCTTCCCCCATCTTTTGCCGTCCCTTTAGTGTGCTGTTGTAGGACCATCCAGATGTCTGCATCTAGTAAATTCTCTTTATGGCAGGGATCCAGGAGCCTGGTTATGACCCTGTTGCTCCTGCTTCCTCTCTATGTTGCTTTGAGGCTACAGGTCTGCAGTTTGTTAGGCGATGTCAGAAAATGTTCCCTAGCCTGGGAAAGGGATACCTGCCCAACCCTTCCAAGATGTCCAGGACATCTATCACCTGACTTTCAGCTGCCACTCTTAAAGGACACAGGCATCATCCAGCAGTGTGCTTAGAAGCCCTGAGCAGACAGCTCAGTTTTTGTGCAGACTAGTACCACTAGGCTCCAGTTTCAGCCCTTGTGAAGGGGGTCGGGACTAGGTAATCTTTAAGGTCCCTTCAAACCCAAAACATTCTGTGATTCTACAGTTCTGTGATTTCTTAGCCCGAGTACCTAAGTCCCAGTGGAGACCAGTGCTCACAGTTCTGTGTGCTTGTGCCTGAGCATCCTTCTGCTGCCTGGAGTGGACCATGGAGAGGTGTTATGTGTGTGGAGCTGGAGCACGGGGGAGCACCTACCTCTGCGCAAGGCTCGCAGGTGCTGCTTGGCGTGGTGGTGCAGCTCCTCCACGCAGGGCGGTCTGGTGGAAGGGAGAAAGATGTTTCTTTGCTGATGCCAAGGTGCTCGGTAATAGACACTCAGTTTACTCTCTGCATCAAGGTTGGAGACAGCTGTAGGATCAAAACAGAGTGCAAGGTAAGACTTCTAGTCTCTCTTCCATCACCCTAGCTGAAAAGCAAAGGTTCTTGCTTGGAACAGCATTGTTAAGAACAGGCACTGGGTTTGTTACAGCACCTTTACTCCCATCAAATAACAGCAAATATTATCTTCTCTGTGTTTCCACATAATTTTATATCAGTTAGCATTTAGACAATGCCCTTTTACCAGATTGCAAATGGCTCTATGGAAGCAAGCAGGTGAAATGATATTATATTGGTGTTTTATATAAATGGACCAAAGGGATAATCACTTTATAGATAGCAAAACAAAAATGCAAAGAAGCGACTCAATTTTTCCACAGTGGCATTTTGAGCAAAGGCAGTGGGAGGAATAGGTCTTCAATTTACTCATTCTCCTGCCAATATGCTCTTTCACTACATCATGTTACACACAACTAGTTTCTGACACAGGTTGCTAGTTCACTGCCTTCCAGGGCATAACAACTGAGATTAACTGCTTGCCCTGCTGAGAGACTTTAACTGTCACCTATCAAAAAAGGTTCCTTTAATAGACAGGGACTTCTGAGGGACAGGAACACTTCAGTTCCTCTAAAGAGAAATCCCAGAAGTCTGCCTCTGAAAATTAAATTAATCAAGTCCACTAAAGGTTTGAGAGAATTTCTCAGGAGTGCTGGGACTCATGGGAGTCCCATGACTATGTCCAGCCTCAGCGTACAGAGTAGGTAGCTTTTCAAGGGCCAAAGCAGGAGTGGAGGGCCATGGGAGATGCCAGCACTCTGCCCCAGCCAGCAGCAGGGAGCAGGCTCATCCTCAGCCCACATAATGCATCAGAGCAGGTGGCACATCCTCAGGTATAGCACTGGGATTGATCCTTCGACCACAGGCATCGGTACAGACAGTCTCTGGTCTAACGCCAAGGAGGTGCTGCAGCTGTTTTGCTCACAGGACAGCACAGTGTGACACAGGCAGGCACCCTCGTGCACAGGAGGTACCTCCTGGGCTTCCCTTCCCAGTCAGGAGCCAAAGAGCCAGTGTGCCTCAGGCTGGTCCCTGCACTGGCCATGCACTCCTCTCCTTTGCACATTTCAGGGCTCTCATCTACATTCCTGCTTTTGCACTCTCTTATCCTTTTTTGAGGGGTAGTCAGTGCATCATGGCAGAGAATGGCTCTCTGGTGGGGAGCCAGAGAACTCTCTTTGGTCTTTCTTGTTTTGTTGCTTTCTTTAATGCAAAACAACTTTCACTCAGCCTGAAGGCATACCAGTGCTTTGTATAGAGAAAGAACTGGGAAAGTACAATTGGAGAAGGAGGGAGCAGACAGAAGAGGAGAAACCTAGGAGCCATGCTGCCATGTGTGGGATGATGAGAGACTATCAGTTTCTTTGATTAGAAAAACACCCCAACAGTTCACCAAAATTTGCAGGTGTCATGATGGAAGTGGTGGTATAATATGATGAACAGACTTGCTGAAGTTCAAGTTCTCAGAGCTTCAGCAACAATGAAGGGACCCCAAGCTCTCTGTCCAATAGGGAGATTTGCTTTGTTTCTCAGTGGATTTTTGCAAGTGGGGTTTCACTCATTTTTCAGCACATTTGCAGTGCTGCTCCATGCAACTGGCATGGTGTCAGTGCAAGGAATGGCATTGGGGGCAGAAAAAAATGATAGTGGAGGAGGGCAGTAGGATGAATGATGGCAACCTGTCAGTGCTTGTTCATCATGAGGATTTACTAATTAATTTTTTGACATTGCAAAAACATAATGTTGCCAAATTGCAGGCAGAGCTTTTCATGGCTTGTCTGTCTGTTACCACTGCAGTAGGGAAATACCCCACTGGCACGAGCTGATTTTATATCTCCTTTGTCATGCATGAAAATTGAAGGTTGGCTTTTGCATAGGACTGTCAGGTGACCAGGATATAATTAAATAGTAGATATGTTAATTAAGAACCTTTTTACTCCCATGTTGTCCAGTTTATTAAGTTCCCAGTTTTGAATAATGTTATCAATTGTTGAAATATGATGTTCAGGCTTAAGTTAGTAATTGTTAAATGATTATTAATTTAAATAGTTATTGTTTAATTGTTAAAAGGTTGTTAAGTGCTTTCCATAGTTAAAAGATGTTGTATGTTATTTCTCTTATCATACTCATACTGTATTTAACCCATTAGTGTAATTCCAAGTTAAGTAAGTTGTATTTTTCCTTAAGAAATGAATGATTCCAATTGAGTTAGCTCCTCAGATAAAGTGCCTTCGTAAAGGTAAAAACCCCTCACCCCACGCCCAATGGGCTATGTTTGGTAGTCAGCCCTTGGCCTGTAACTTGGCTCCATGGAAACGTGGAATTTTAATGAGGGACTTTCCGCCTTTGGAAGGGAAGAACATCAGGCCTAGACAACAACTAGCCATTGGTGGGGAAAAAATAATACCACGGGAAAAACCACCAATTATCACTCTCCATGGAGGCAGGCAATGGGCAGATCAGGGTGGGACTAGAAGGAGATAAAAGACCTGAGCGCGGTCTGAGGAGCGCCATTTCTCCTGGTTAGCAGCGTGATAGCCCGGTGGGGTGGTCGTGGGCCAAGAGCTCTTTCCAGAGCTTTAATTAAAGATATTTTTTTTTGTCTCAGAATAGCTGAGACAAACCACCTCACTGCCGATCCTTGCCTCGGGCTCCAGCCAAATCGGCTACAAAGAGTCCCCTATCACCGGTCCCGGGTTTCGTTATTTTTCTTTCCCTAATTTAATTTAATTGTTTTATAGTTATTTTCCCGTTAATAAATTAATATTTTTCTTTTAATAAAAATGAGAGTTGTTCCGTTTTTCACATCCTTTACCCCTTGAAGGTAACAAAGCACTATGTCTGTTTTACATGCAAGGTACTGAGACACAAAGCAGCTTGTTCCGATTCTGTTCTGAGCCACACTTCCTCCTTGGGAATCTCAGCTCAGGACAAAAATTTGTAAGCAATAGTAATGATACCCCACCCATTCTTTGTATTGCTGAGGGCATGTGATATTCATGATCACAAATTGTACCCTGGAGGCTAATGAAAAGGCAGGCACAAGCAGTTCCTTCCTACTCCCAGAAAAATCTGTCTAGACTGAAGCGCTAGTAGTTGTCTGTGATGAATATCAGTGAGTGAGTGCAAAGTTTTACCTTCTTACGAAATTTTCAGACATTTCATCAGACTAGAATAGAATTGCTGCAAAATTAACTTGTACAAAGCTCTTTTGGCCTTGGCAACAGTGTTTTACAAATAAGAGTTGGAGTTGGATTAATATACTTTGTGTGAGACTTGAAAATGAAACCAAGTTCATGCAAGCTCTGCTGCACACCTACAGTTGTAGACACACATTGCTGTTGACAGATAAAATAGCATGACCTCTTAGCCACCCAACAAGTCTCCCTTAGCCAGCAGACCTGGCAGAGCTGTGCATAGTGCTGTCCCAGGAGAAAAACCACAAATACAGTGCTTATCTTCACATGATAGGGCATTAAGAAGCTTACAGTACCCTGTGCTATGGCCCAAGCCAGCACCCATCGATGCCTTCTCACCTTTCCCTGCAGGATCTCTGGTTCATGGTAACAGGGAATATACCCTCCCTGACAGCAAGAAAGCAGAAATATTGCCCACTACTCACTAAACTGACCAATCCTTTAAAATACTCCAAAGCTGGAGTGGATTTTCTAGGAGATCCAGACTAGAACGGCAAAAAATTGCCACAAGGGGATGAATGTTCTCAGCCTGCAGTGGGGAAGAAGCTCAGAGGGGGGGAGCAGCACTGGGTAGGGTGGAGGACAATGCTGGCCCAAGGATAAGTAAGTACAGACCCACAATGAACACAATTAGTCTGGATGTTTGAGGAACAGCATCCCAACCTCAGAGCAGCAAAGCTCTGACAAAAAGTCTTGGAAAGGGGAGAGAGAGAAAAGGCTAACGGGTGAAAAAAGCCTGCCAAAAGAGGGACCTGCTTCCATTTCATTCCTTGCACATTGTCCTTTGCATGTCCTTCCCTGTCCTTTACACATTGCCTGTTCTTCTGCAATGACATTTTGCCTGACTCTTGCTAATTGCCCCTGGGAACTGGGCACCACTGCTGGGAGCTGAAGCCAGAGGATGCAACCACAGGAGTGGACTGTGAGCTTTAAGGACTACTGAACATCTAATTTTCTTCACAGGACTGAATCTCTTACTTCCACTAAAAGAAAAAGGCCAACCCTGTGGCAGGGTAATTCAGCAGACAAAGACCACTGGGCTGAGATCTAGAAGGAATGTGCAGTCAAAGCTTCACCATATGCTTCTGCTAGGAGCTGGCGTTAAATATTAAGACTCCCGATGCCTCCGTTCCGTGAAATGAGGATAAGGTATCTCTTTCAGCCAGCACTTCCTTTACTCAGTATTTTACACTGCAGGCTCTTTTTACAATGCCGAGCCTGCGCGTGGCTGTAGCCCCTCAGCATCATCGTAACATGCATAATAAATAAAGCAATATAGAAACTGTAAAGCCACAGTCTTTCAATTATTAACAGCTGGACATCACACTGAATGAGAAAAAAAGGCGATACAGAAATAGGAAATGCTACATTTCAGGCATCACTTATAGACTGTTAATATATTTTTAGTGTGTGCTTTGATCAATTTAGACAATACAAGTGAATCACATAAACTATCACTTCATTTCATTCCTGAGTTAAAGTAATTGGGTTTTTTGTCTTGTGGGATGACAAAACGACAAGAGACCATTTAAATGGATTCTCCATTCCATTCTGTGGATCCATTAACATTGGCTGGTTTCCTAACAACCAGTGTCAAACAGACATACACTAATGGCTCTTCTCATGGGAAGATTTTTGAAGATTTCCAAATAGCACTTTTATTGAAGTTGATCATATTTATCATTTACAGATCCTTCTCATCTTCACATTCTCTCATTCTCTCCCTCCTTTAGCCAAGCAGAAAAAGGATCCTGCCACAGCAGAGCTGGATGTGGATGCTTGAAGGTTGTGCGGCTTTAGTGCACTCAGGCGTGGTTGTTCTAATAATAACACCACAAAGGCCAAGCAAGAAAGATTTCTGCTCTATTTATTTGATAGATCCAGGGGTTTCCCCCCCCCTCAGCTCCGTCTGCTTCTCTAGATGCTTGCCTCACCCCTTCCTAGCTCCTTCTGTTTCTCAACTTTCTATTATTTCTAGCTGTATTATAGTTGCTATTAGCTGTCAGGGTAAGAAAGAAAAAAAGATAATTTCCTATGTTTCCTGGTTCAGAGAGAAAACACGATTTGTTGTAAGGTGTGAAAAAGTGTGCAGCCTGGAGGGAATTGGAGCAGCGAGTGAGGAAGTTGCCTACATGTTAAGGGCCAGAGCCCAGAGCTGTCAGCCCTGAATTCTGCACAGGCAAAGCTGAACCGGCAGCTGCCGAATCCTTATTAAAGTATCCAGATTCCGAAAGACAAAACCCAAAATTGAAAAGGATCAGACTAGAAAATAAGCCTATTCCAGAGCCCAGGTACGCCTAAGAGAGGCTGTAACGACTCAAGCCCTTTGCAGGAGGCAGAGGTCCTGGGGGCTGTGCACTTAGTGAAACTCCACCTCTTCACACACCCTGCTGCAGGGGTGCAGGACGCACCCAAAGGCTGCTGTGGCCAGCAGCACCATGCCAGGCTCTGCTTACGAAAGAGCTTCTTCTCCAGCGTTAAGGTGGTTGATCTGGCATTTTAGCATATGCTGTTTTTTCTAGGTATTTAATGTAAAAATGGTGACTTTTTTTTGTTGTGTGATCCAATGTCATAAGAAAGCTGGATGTTCATCCAGCTTTGCAGAAATAGGCCTATGCCAGCAGCAGCGCAATTCAACATGATCAGACACTTCCTCAGCTACTGCCCAGGTCAGCAGTGAGTTACTGCCTGCTGTGTTTGTGTGCAAAACATTGCAAGAAAATTAATTCTGAGGAAGACCAGATTATCTCAAAGACTAGGCAGCCTGGCAGCACATCCCACTTCATCATGCAATTTAGTGCATAAATGTTTCATTGAGGCAAGTGCTGAGTCTGATGTGAATTTTATTTATAGTCCTGTATGTCTTGAGTGTATGTTTCCCCCACTGTACTCGTGTCTCCACTGGAGCACCCAGGGGGTTTAAGCCTACAACACTGGTAAAAACCTAGAATTGCGTCTTTGCTGTTCGTGTCCCACATCCATCAGCAAGCTCAGTACTTTAAAAGCAGCTCCCTCTGCGGCTGCTGCTTCACAGTGATGGCAAAGAGAGTGCCAGGGCTTACCAGCAGGGACACCGGAGCCTGGAGCTCCTTGAAGGTGGGACAATCACTGTGGTCAACAACTGTGCTTCCTCCCAACCATGCATGCACCCAGACATTTCCCTATTTGCCAATGGCAAACCCCACCAATGGGAACTGTGAGTAGCTATTTGGGTGAGCTACTTTCCTGTCCCATCTTTATTAAAAATTGGAAAATGGCCATACAAAGGGAATGCATTGGTGGGGCTGCTGTTCATTGCAAATAAGGCTGCTGGCTTGTCAGCTTTTCCAGCACCCTGCTGAGCATTGGCAACCTCACCATAATTTCAGTGGCTACACCCACAAGCATGGGTATGCACACAATTTCCCTCATACCTCTGTAAAAAAGTACCAAGTGACTGCAGCTAGAAACTGGGACATACCCCAGTGCCCTAGGAAACCCTGGTCACCCTGGCAGGGGTAGGATGCCATGCTCTTTCCCCACCAAGTCAGTCCCAGAGCAGCACCTGACAGTGATGGGTTTCTCTTCTAAAGCTCCTTTGCTGGGGCAGGGACATCAGATGATGGGAATGTGACAGGCACTCTGGTTCCTTGGCACTGCAGAGGCTGCTGAGGACCCTGCCTGTGCTCCCCAGTACTCCTCTTCCCTGGGAAGCTGTCTGTGGTTCATCTTCGCCAGGACATGTGACACAAAGCAGGTCTTCCCTGAGCTTTCTAAGCCCGTCTCTCATGAAAGACAAGAGATGCTCAACTCAATGAAAGGGAAAACTGCATGCCAAACCCCCTGTCTCCTCACCAACCAAGTACATCTTTGGAATTTGTTCAGGTTCTGGATAGGATGCCCCCATCCTTGGCCACATCTTTTGTTCCTGTTTTCCTGGTGTATTCTGCCATTTGTGAGGGTGCTGTTCAGGGCAGACATTTCCCTCTCAGTCTTCACGGTGCCCACTGTCACAGGGCCATGAGTGACTGATGACCCACTTTAGGCGGTTTGCTCCTTGGCTACTTCTCTCTGGGAGCCTATGCTGGAAAACATGGTTTGTAATGGCCTTGTGCATAATTTTTTCTTATTTCTCTTATCAGGGCAGAAATCGAAATTGTTTCCGAAGAGTTTTTGTGTTGTGCAACCTGAGTCCAGGATGGATGTGAGTGAAAAGCTCCAGTGACACAGACCCCAAGAGATGGTTTGGGCAACCGGTCTGGACCTGAAGCCTGGATCACCACATCTGCCCTGCCACTGGCACTTGCACGTGCAAATCAAAGCCAGAACAACTGTGTCTATGCAGGCTGCAGCTGCCCTCCAGAAAAACAGGAGGGGAGACATGACTAAACAAGTTAAGTCTTTAGCTGCATGTGGGCAACAGCATGAGAACAATTATTATTCTGTTCTGCACTCATGGACAGACAATTTAGCAAATTTTTCAAACTCAAGCAAAAAGGCAGAAACCTAACTGACAGCAGAATCTGTTGAGAAAGACCACAATCTTTTATGCTCTTTGTATTGTTTTATTTCCTGCCAATACAGTGAGACCGCTCATGTTTCAATCCCAGTTTCTTAGCACATCCCTGTGGCATTTCTCTGCCTTGCATTATGCTACACATGGAAATAACAGCTATTCAGGATAAAAAAGGTCAAGTGGACAAAACCGCATCCATATTTGGCGTTCAGGTAGGAGAGATTAAAATACTGGAAAGCATATGATTTGGATGTCATTTCCATGAGCAGATCCTTGAATTTTGCATTTACCTGATGTTTGGTTGACTGGCACAACAGGCATAATTCAAGAGGGCTGGGAGGCGTGTGGTTCTTATACACGTAAGAAGATTAGGCTGTTAAGCAATATGCACTTATGTGAAGAGTACCACATGCTAATCCCATTCTTGGCTTTGCTGCTTTCAATCACTGCTGGTGGTGTTTGAACATATTTTAAACTGCTTTTCCTAACTCTGTCAAATATGTTACAGTGGCCAGAATGGAACTTTGTATTTCAAAATATTCCAAAGCTGTCACTGCAGGATAGACAATAACCTCTTAGAAATACAGAGTACTTTGCATGTTCAAGCCTTCATTCCTGTGAAGTTTCTCTAGCCAGCAATTTCTTCCTTTCCTTTTATTCCTGTTCCCAGGTCTATGCTTTACACAGCCTCCAAGAGTGCCCTGCAGGGTAATGGTAAAAAAGGCAGACAACATGGCAGTCCTGCCTGGCAAGCTTAAGGCTGCTGTTAGGTCAACTGTTCTGCAGGAATATTAATTTCATATTCAATTCAGATTGCTACCATGCTCAATGAGAAAATAAAGAGCTAACTAGACAGTAAAACAGTGAAGGCATAAGCAGTGTTAGAGAAAAACCCAAACCAGAACTATTTTAAGGTTTCTGGACCTAATGATAGGGATGGATTGTTACAGCAGGGATAATCTGACATCCCACACATGTCTATGTGTTTGTGTATATACACACTCCAGAGCATGTAACTGAAATCAGCATCCCAAGAGAGCCCTTTCAGTCCTATATGCTTAATTAGTTGAAGCACTTCTTTCAATTTGACACACTTTCAGTGCTTGTCAACACAGATTTCTTCCCATGCTGACCCTTCACATTACTCCCACTCTGGATACGCAGCAAGATAAAGTCTCTTATCTCCAGCAGTGTAGTGTGTGGTCTCGATAATACACTTTGTAAGCATGCTTTTAGGCATCCTTTGCAATTCTCTCTCGCTGCTCTGCTGTTTTTCTCCTGTACTGACTCAGCCCGAATCACTACTAAGCTTGCCCAAGCTGCTCCAGCAGGTCACCGTAACGCTCTCCCTTTTATCACAGAGAAGTGTGCTGTTCACTGTGATGTTGCTCTCAGATCAGCCACCTTGATTTCACATGCCAGCACTCAAGAACAAAGCTTTACAAAATTCATTTACTATTCTACCTACCTTAGTTAATGCTTACCTTCAGGATCTTGTGAAAGAAAAATACCCATCCTATAGACAGTTTTATGGTAGGTCAAACTGGTTTTTGGCAGCAGTTTTAGGGTATCCTAAATATCCTGCCTGTTCTTCTACTGAAAACATTTAATTCCCCCACATATTTCTGTCTGAACATTTGCACCTAAAGTGGTCACTTTTAAGTAATAGCCTTTTGAGTCTATGCTGAGCATCCTCTTTTCAAGAAGAGCAGACTCGATCATTGCAGCACCTTTTTCCACATCAGCATCCACAATATGAAAAATCTCTCCACATTTGTGAACCTAGAGATCATCAGTAAAACACCATGAACCTTGAAAAGCACACTGGAAGATGACACTCAACAAAGAATATGCTGTGCTTGCCGTATTGGGAGATAAGATTCAGGTAACTTATTCCAAGTACAGCAAATGTATTTCTGTTTTCTGTTTGAAATTTTCAAAAAATACAACCTTCCATCTAAACTCTGAGACTTAGTTTCCGTACCTTCTCTTGGTTCTCAGAAACAGCTTTTAGCATCAAAGATGTCAGTTTGCACGGAAAGTGAATGAGCAGGGCCCTTCTTCCCTTCCACTGGCACTGCCTCTAGGCTGAGGAATCAAACTCCCAAGAGTCAGGAACAACAAGCCATGTGTTAGGAGTAGAGATAG
Organism: Machaerirhynchus nigripectus; assembly: GCA_013397975.1. Taxonomy (NCBI): domain Eukaryota; kingdom Metazoa; phylum Chordata; class Aves; order Passeriformes; family Dicruridae; genus Machaerirhynchus; species Machaerirhynchus nigripectus. The sequence continues at coordinate 472,240 of VZRQ01000151.1, read as the reverse complement.
TGGCTCATATTTCACACTTCTTCCTCCCCATCCGTCTTTTTCAGTGTGCTTGGCTAGATGCCTTGGATGCCACTGAACTGCAAGTGGAGGTAAGTAGCAACAGTTTCTTCTAATTCCATTTAGTAAATACTGTGCAATACTATGTGTGTAAATACTATTACACAACGTCCCTTCAAATTACTCACAGACCTTCAGGGGAAGACAGAAAATCCAGCATCTCAGGGGGACCAAAAGCAACTCTTTTTTTCTTCCTCTGGACAAATATTCTTGCTGCTTTTGCAGCTCCATAAGTCTGTTCTGCAGTGGCATTGAGAGACCTGGCTCTGTCTCTCTATCCCTATCTCTGAATAATTTCCTCCCTGGAATGGTAAGGCAGTGTGTTTCTTGGGACAGGCAACAAAAATCCCACACATTCCTCCACAAGTTTTCTCTGGAGCCACCCTGATGGTGGCCCAGATCTGGCTGGGCATGGGGGTGCAGTTACAAATACAACCAGTTCACGGTGTAGCCCCTCTGGGTTCTTTCAGCACAACTCTTCCCCAGTCTCAGTGAATACCCAAGCCCTCTATTACCAGCCCCTTCAGATGTTTGGTCTGGCTCTGGCCTCCCAAGCCATTTCCGTGAAGCCCAGTTTCAGACAACCATCTGAATCAGTCCACAAATCACAGATCCACAGACTGGACTGGGCTGGAAGTGGCCTTGAAGATCGCCTAGTTCCAACTCCCTTCCATGGGCAGGAACACCACTCGCTAGACCAGATTGCTCTGGGCCAGGAGGAGGGTCCTATTTCCACACTGTCCTTCTGCAGTCCCATTTCTGACGGGACATTTGTGTGAAACATTACAGCAAACTGGGCTGTAAGAGTTCAGAGAAGCACATTGAGAACAAGGCCAGCTGAATTGCAGAGTTTCATTTGTTGAGACAATAGTAAACACAGTTCTTTTTGTTTTGTAAGGGGAAGGAGAGCTGCCTGCAAATAAGGATTTCTGCCCCTTTCCCTTCTATACTTTCTCAAAGGAATTGTTTTTAATGAAGAAAACTGATTAGGATTTAGGCAACCTTTAGAATTCTTGTAAGTCCCCTCCACCCACCCTGTGATGCCAAGGACATGTTCCAGCACCACTCACTGCCAGAGCTCCAGCTCTTACCCAGGAATTGCAGCCTCTCCCCTCCAGGCCTTTTGGGTTTGAAATTAGCCCTTCATCCATAACGCATGGATGTGTTAAAATATATGGAATGGCCTGTATTACTTATAGTACTTTCTATACAAAGACACCAAGATACACTGGATTACTTTCTAAAGAAACCCATCCAGATAATATTTGGAAACTCTGTCGGTGATGTTGTGTATCTAGACTGCAGGATGAATAACTTATGTCAAGATAAATTATTTTCCCACTGTTGTCATTATTTGAATAACATGTTCTCAGCTTACTCACCTTAGGCACTCATATTTTTTCTGCAGACTTGCACTGTTTTTCTCTACTGCTTTTCAAGCCCTTGCTTACATCAAATGGTCCACAAGCCTCAGATGGGAAATGCCAGCTTGCAAATTTAACAAGGAGGTGAGCATCGGTATCTGGATCCCCTTGGATGTCCCTGCAGAGGTGCAAACCTGTAACCATGCCAGCTGGGGAGCCCCCACGGCTCACACTGACCCACTAACTCCCACTTTCAAGTGAGACACCGCAGCCAATGGCAACTAGTTCATAAAAATAAAAGGCGGCATGAAAACATTTAAACTAAAATAAATTTTAAAGCGTTTACTTATTTTAAAGTGTCATAGGGTGTTAATAAAGATCATAACACAAGCTAGGCTTCATTGTTATGGCTAATATGGCTTTATGAGCCCAAACCATATCCTATTGTTTGTACTCACATTTATACTATTAAGCCACATATTCATGCACAAAACCTAATGGAGTTCTGACAGGGTTTCTGAAAAGCCACATCTGCTGAAGAGCTTCAGGGTTTGTCAGATGCTGTAGGGGTGTGGACCACTCTCTGGTGAGAGCTGTCATCCACAACATAGCTGCAAACAGCTAATTCTTGCACATTTGTAACTCCTCTGTCTTTGTGCACGCATCGGACCGAGTACAAGGCAGCTTTCAACACGCTGCCTTTAGCACAGCAAATACACAGAGTGGCAAACAGTTGCTCCCTTAATGTACATATAAAATGATTATCTCCTAAGTGTGGGCAGACGTTTTATTATGACCATGTACCAAGTATGGCACACAAAGAAGAAAACCAGAAGGCACGGCTGAAATGGCTACGCTTCACTGCATCCAGTCAAAGCCAGAGCAGAAATGTCAGGTGTCAACACCTACTGGAAACTATCAAATACCACTCTGGAATGACTGCACTGACAGCAACACTGTTCAGGAAGTCTTCAAACTCTCAGCTGTAAGCAGTGATGAAAATTAAATAAAACTAATCTGCAGGAAATAAGCTTCTTGAAAAAAAATCCCACAGGAAAAGAAATTAAACTAGGAAATACTTTCAGGAAAGGAGTAAGGCAAGGAACAAAGGACAGTGGAGAGAAGGGCATTGGGAAGAGGGAGAATTGTCATTAAAGTTATTGTGCAGAAAGTGTAAGTTAAAAATGGGGCTGCTGAGTAGGAAACAGTGTTTGACCTTAATGTATCGTGTATCAAGTGGAATGGTGAATCAGGGCAGAGGGCACTCCTGGGACATTCAGATTTATTCACGATGAGCAAAGTTGACAATATTTCCAAGCATAAAGTAGCAGACAACGGAAAGTAATCACAAAATTAACTTTCCTCAGGGGAGATTTGTCTCCCTGGAGAATTTCTGTAGCTAAAAAATTGCCTCCTCACTGATTTTGAGTACAAATGAGCCTCAGAGAGATCTGAAGAGTCCTCTAGCAGCACCTGTCCCCCTCTGTTCACTGTGGAAGGACCATGAGAAGACAGACTGTGAGAAGCTGACATGTTCTGTCACCACCAGGCACCAAGAGGGGAGACACCACCTTTATGGGGGAGCAGGGCTGCCTACTTTGAAGCAGATGTGAGTCTGCAAAGCTATGGATAGGTTCTCACATTTAGTCATTGAATATATTTAATGACAAAGTAAATAAAATTGGGTCACAGGCAAGCTACCAAGGCATAAGGTGAGTTTTAAGTCAAAAGGTGAAGCATTGTCTAAGAAACCGAACAAAATATATTAATTTTTATGAGGGAAGGGATAAACACACTCATAAAAGTGACACCAGAAGCTGGGCCAGGTGTGTAGTTTTGCTGTCCTTACTCTGTCCTTCCTGAGTCATGGATCTGCCTGACTTCTCTGGACCCTCCAGCTATGCCAGAACATCAGGTCTGGCCCTAATTACCTCCCTCCCACTTCACTGCCTTCTCTTCTCTGCCCCTGTTCTTTCTGTATGCATTTTCCAAGTGGTGGTAAAAAAAGGAAGTGCTGGAAGAGGTGCCAGACTGCTCTAGAGGCTGAGATGCTGCACATGCTGAACAGTGAAAGGCAGACGACACCCACGGATACGGCACAGCCCTGATCTGGCAGGATCTGTGGAGGGGGTAGGTGGCAATTGGTCCTCACATCCTATCAACTCCCGTAGCATCTGCCAGCACAGGCGGAGGGGGAGCCAGCCCAGCCAAGGTTTCTTTTTTTTATAATATGGATCTTGTTCAGAAAGTCAGAGACATTTTATATACAAATACAGATCAGTTCCCTGCCATCTGCTTATTTCTATGTAGCATCTAAAGTATCATAAGGGTGTTACAGAGAATATGAAAACAAGGTCTTACCTCTGCTGCTGAGCTAAAAAAAAAAAAGTAAAGAGAAAAAAGAAAAAAAGGAGAAAATATAGGAGTTGGTATGCAGTGAAAAGCTAAGAACTGAGAGCGCATTTTCAGTCGTGGTTGCCTGGGCTGCTGTTTGGGAAGGGAGTTTGGTCTCATGGGTGGATATGCTGGCACATCCCTGCTCTGGGCCTGGTGCATGTTACCTCCTGGCCTTCAACAGCCATCTCTTGTCCTGCCAGGGCCCTCCTAGCCTTTTCTGTGGCCTTTCTCCTTGTTTCTTAAGAGCAGAAATCACCCTTTAACGCTAAGGATTTGCATGTACAATTACAGGCCCTGCATTTCATGTCCTAGTCCAGGAATACCTCACTGCTGGGTCTGTTTAGTGTTATACTCTTACAGATAAAAGAAGTCCTTTTATCTGAGCATCCTTTGGAGCATCCCCACTAGGACATGCTCCAAACCTTTGCAGATGAGCTGTGGCTTGTACTGCCCAGGCTGCAGTTTTGGACCCAAAAAAGTAGGGGGTCCTACAGCACAACCAACCTTCACCATTTACAAGCAGCTCCAAAGCACTGCACTGGGTAAGAAATAGGTGGTTCATTACTCAGAATTAACCCCCCATGGTCAGTATAGAAAAAAGAGTCAGGCTGCCTGGTCCCACTAGAGCCCAGACCCACATGGCAGAGGAAGACACAAGAATTCACTAATCATCTGCCAGATTCATTATCACTTCAGGTTTTTTAACTTCTGCATTTAAATACAGCTAATTCTGGTAAATCACGATTGTTTCCCTCACTTGCCAGTTTGATAATTTCATCTTCATGTTTATTCACATTAGTAAGTATTGATTTCCTCTGGGTTGCAGTACATTTTCTTGCAGTAAGAGAGGGTGAGGTCTGCTTGGCAAGGTTTTTGTTACCCAGTAATTTCTGAGGTTTGGGTATTGTATTACTTAACATAGTTTTATTGCATCTAGAAAAATGGGATTCTGTGCAAGAGCACAGAAGAAGAAATACCTAAAAAGTACAACCACCACTTAGCTGAGAAAATGGCAATAGGCAAAGATTCATTTGAATGCTTTTCATTTGGGTTATCCTTTATCCCATCTATTAACATCCTGATTCCTTTTGTCTTCGTAATATTGCACAACAGCAACACTTTAAAAATACCACGTGCTTCTTCACTCTACAAGGGCCAGAGCAATCCCTGCACAATTAGTGCAACTCTCCCTATTTCTGGCCAACTGTTACACATACTTCTGGTATGGCAAAGCTACAACAAAAATTCAGCCCATCAGAAGAACATGCCTAAACTTTGAAGATTCTCATTTAGAGTCATACAACAACTTATTTTGCAGATACTCCTACAGGACAGTGGAATAATTTTTAATGCTTTAAGAAACTTCAGTTCTATCACTACTGAAGTTACAGCCACATCCACGATAACTTATGACTAAGGGAAATATTTGCTAAAGGGGTGGCTCAAAGACACTCATCTTCCTTCCCCTTTGATGCCCTTCTGTAGACACTCAGTGAGTTTAGGATGATGTTGCTCCAGAAATACTGCAGCTGGAAGAAACCAATGATGACCAAAGTGCCAGACATCCCTCACAGAAATAAGCCTCGAAAAAGGACTGCAGGCAGAAAAACCTTTCTCCCCCCGTTCATGAACCACTGAGACAGATACGTGCCCAAAGCTGAGCTTATTCACAGGATCCCCAGGGCAGTTTTTTTATTCAGAAACTCTTTATTTTGAGGGAAAAATTGCATTAATTTGTTGCCTACCACAGAAAGCACAACTTTGCAACAGCACTGTCACTGCCTGGTTTGTGATGATTCATCCATCCCAACAGGAGAAAAACATCTCTTCCTCCAGCCAACTCCACACTCACCCCAGATCCCCCACCATGAGCTGAAGCCCCATTGAATTACAGCTCTAACTTTTCCAGCCTTTCAGCTGTTATCATGCCCAGCCATGCTGCTGGGGGCTCAAATAATCAGGTAATTAATCCTCCTTTAACATCATGAAACCAGGGAGACTTGGGGGTAGCTGTCCATCAGATACATACCTCAGCAGTACCTAACATTTGTAGCCAGGTGCTTACCTAACACTGGTTTTAACGTTACAGCTGATGATGACCAGAGTTTCATTCTGCATTTCATACTAGCAGTCTTCCACTTGGATTACATGATCATGGTAGGCCCCTACCAATTGAAAACATTCTATTCTAATTCTAATTCTAATTCTAATTCTAATTCTAATTCTAATTCTAATTCTGTTCTACCCTACCATACCCTATTCTTTCTACCAACATGACAAACACTGCTAATTTTATACCCAAGCTTCAAATTCATAGTATCTCCCAGTCTGACAACTCACTGCATGCAGGACCTCTGCAGTACCGTGTTGGGAGGTCATGAACCAGTATCAGGCAGTGTACTGTGCACATGAGGCAATGACCCTCTGGAAATAATTCAGAGTCTAGCTAACTCCAGCTGTGTTATCTGGGGTCATTTCCCACTCTCAGACGACGGAAATTCTTCAGGTTTTAATGCAACAAAATGACCTCTGTCTTTATACAGTACATTACACTGGCAAAGCAGCTGCAGCCATGCTGACAGAACCGCATTTTGGCAGTCAGTCTACCCTTTGCACCCCCATATTCCTCGAAAAGTACAGGATGCTGATAAATGGTAGCAATGGCTTTGGCTGGCACAGTTTTATTGGTCAAAGCTCACACTCTCCTCAGAGCTTTGTCCCATACCTTTGCACAAGCAGAAATGAATTGTGAAGAAAATCAGCTTCAGTATATTCATTCAGACTTGTTATGGGGAACACAAGCTTTTAGATTCAGACCACATGAAAGGAATTTTAAAGTGTGGGACACTACAGTTTCTACTCATAGCTTCATTGACTGCAATTTCCTCCCCTTGAGCTCCCACACTTGACCTACTGAGTAAATACTTCTTCCCAGGAAGTAAAAATTTCCACCCAGCAAAGCTGAAACCTTTCCACGGGGTCCCAAGCTCTTCAGGGTTGCTTTGTCTGCCAAATCCTATTCTGATAGCCCACAGACCACAATTCAGAATATAAATAGTTTTTTGCATCTCTTGGAGGTACCACCAACTGCACAGTGCCTCTATTTAAACAGCTGCCAGAGATCAAGGCAGGGCTCTGCCTGACTCCAAAAAGTTTCCAATAATCCCATATAGACTTCAGCATGATGCTGGTAGCAGAAACAACCTGGGACTCGCAAGCTGACTAGGGCATGTAATCACCTTCCTCCAGAGAGGATCATTGACCGCCACAAGGCTGACCCAGGGCTGGATGACTGGTTTGGAAAACAAACAAGGCTTACTGAAAGGATCAGGACAGAGAAGATGGGTTCCTGAAAAGTTACCAGTAGGTGTAGGTGTTGTGAAGAGGCACCATAGAAAATGCAGAGGAAAAACGGCATGAATTGTAGTAAGTAGAAACCCAGTGCAAATTCAGAGCATGGGACTGGAGTAAACCAGACTGACACATCAGCCAGCCTTTGAATAGGCTGAACACTTTCTGCTACATTTATGCCATTGTGTACAATTTACAGGCTTTTTTTTTTTTTTTAAATTTTGCCTCATATGAATAGACACGTGGCACTGCCAAGGCAGAAAGGGGCAGTCATATGTTGAGACAGAACAACTCAAGACAAAAGATTTTATCAAATTTGGGAGAACCCCTTTCCTCTCAGGTATTTTCTGGACTTCTCTGACATCGAAAGAGTGAAAAATTATGAAAGGCAGGTTTAGGATTTAAGACAGGACAGTCCTGGACTGCTCCAAAGAACCAGTATTGAGCCTTCAGTACATGCCAGAACTGGGGATCCTGAGGCATCCATTTAGAGGATAAACACCATTTTCCCATGGCACTACTAGACCCAGGCTGGTGATACAGATCCAGTGACTGAGCCTCTGCTCTGGCAAGTCTTGAAGCTTACAGAAAATCACAAGGTTTGGACCGGACTATAACCTTGCAGTTTTGGAGTTGTCTGAGATGGGCATCACGTGTCCATGCACACCACGGGAGGTAACAGAAAGCACATTACTGTTTGTGCAGGTTGAATTTGAGGAGACTACCATTTAAGCACTGCACATCTTGTGTTTAAAAGGCTATTCAAGATATTACAGTCATTTTTCTCATGTTACAGCTCCAGAATCTCCAATGTACTCTACCTTCCCAAAATGCTCATTAACCCAGGCCTCCTGAATCACATCTGCTCTTCCTGCCATTCAAACTGCCCTAGTGCAAGACAAGTCCCTTTCCTACAGGTCATGAAAGAACATCTTGAGAATAGAATTTAGTCACCAAAAACCTGGGAGGAATTCAGTTCAGCAGGGAAGTAAAACCATTTGTTTTGATGAAGCTGACATACCAGCAAACCTTGTTTTTTGACGTTGTTATAGGACACACTTGCTGTTTCCCAGTTAATTGAAAAAGCTGTAAAGTCACAGAATTGTTCTGATCTGTAGTAAAAATACAACCATGAGCTACAATTAAGTTCCTAAGCCACTGATGGACAGGGTATAATAATTATTGCAGGCTCATCTCAACATTTGGAGTTAGACATTGAAAATAAAAGGGTTTTGGTAGGGTGGTGCTGAGACACGGTCTGGGACAAACTAAGTGCAAGGGTAAATGGATCCTTCCCTTACCAGCCTCCCTTACCATGCCTGTGTTTGAGGCAGGCAGTCTGGAGCAGGGTTGTAGCAAGGTGATAGCACAAACCCCGCACTGGCCTCGCTGCTGGCCAGTTGCACAGTGGAAACTCTGGGATACAGGTGTGGGATATCAGCTGGCTCAGGCTGCAGGGTGTCAGGAGCACAGCAGGTGAAGCCCTCCAAGGTCTGCGAGTGCTACCACAGCACAGGCAGTGAATAACACCTCGTCAGCAGGCCACATTACTGAAGAGCAATAACTTTCCATAATAACTAATTAATGTCACATACAGACCAGACTCTTAAAAGAGAGAAAGTGCTATAGCTCTTCCTTCACCAAATTGCAGTGCTGAGGTCGAGCTTTACTCATCTGCTGGACTGGCAGAAGAAAGCACCTGCATGAGAGCCAGAATCTTCCCTTTGGCAGCCGTGGGCTCAATCAAGCTGTTTGGCACCTCCCCCAGCTCCATAGTGCCATTACTTCTGTGGCCATCCTGCCTGGACAGCAAACTCTAGTGTATTTGGATAACCCCCACTCATCCCTGACATGTCCTCCAGCTCTTGCCCCACAGTGAGAATCCAGCTCTGCAAAAGGAGGCTTCCAGAAGCCCCCATCTTGTGCAGAGCTCACACCTCCCAGGAAAGCACTGCCTGGACTCACAGAAGTTCCTCGGCAGCCCTGAGACCCTAGGGAACCTCAGGAAAAGTTTATTTTGGCAGGCTCAGTAGTGTGGGCATGGTCAGTACTCTATCCCCTCACTTTTCCTGTATACCAACATCTGTGTCACTCCATGTCAAGCATGTTGCCTTTTCATTCATAAAAGACAGCCTGTATCTTTAATCACTTTGCCAGATAATAGCAAAGAAACAAGCACTTGATTGTCTGTGTTATCAGACACTATTGGAAAAGTCTAGATAAGGATGCTGAACAACCTTGGCTTATTAGTATTCCACATGCAAACGCTTCCCCATAATCCAGAGTCATCTGTATCCCGGCAACCCTTTAAATTTCATTCTCAGTGAATTGCCAGATCTTTATCAAAATATAATTACAGTCTTAATTTGGATGATAAATTTTGATTGCTTGTGCTGTGCCAAAAAAAAATTTGTCAGGTACACAAAAAATGAGGTTCAACTGTGAGACGTGAATCTGCATATTCTGACATTGGTGCACCACCTTTCTTCTTATCAAAAGTTTGGCTCTGATAGGTAGCAATGAGGTTATGTAGGGGTAAATAGGCAGGGACATGAAAAAACAGTTTTCTGATGCCCTCAAATGAAATTTGCACTAAAAACAGGGAGGAATTTGAAATCCGCAGTTGCATATGAAGATTATCACCATTATGAAGATTATGTGCTATTATCATTATGAGGTAAATGATGTGCAGCACTGCTGTGCAAAGTGGAAGAAAACTCCAGTCCTTCCTGAAACAAGAGATCGTGCAGAACTCACCTTTTCTCCCACTGCCTCGCCCCTCTCCTTCAGTTACTGGCAGAAAACAGCACAGTGCTTCATAGTTATAACAAGATTACATGGATGATTACAAAGATTTTTCCAAAACAAGTAGCCTAAAAAATGTATCTCAGAAGAATAAAACCACTGCCTACTCTACCAAGAGAGCCCAAAGGAGAGGAGATGGCCCTGCTAGCACGCTATGGAGGTTACCTAGTTTCTGACTTACCAGAGTACAGCAGTCCAAACCCACTTCAGTTTTACCCTGTTGAAATGCCAGGGGGGAAAGATAATTACTCAGATGACAATGGCATAAATGCAATTAGACGTTTGACCTTAGTGTTTCTTGGTCACATGCACCGAGTTGAACTAATTGCTAAATTTGGGACTGGGAAGTTCTTCTTTTCCTTCTTTCCCACAAACACACTCACACATAGTTATTTGCGCTTTTCCTGCATCCCTGAGAAGGATCCTTTCATAGGACAGACGTGATTTCAGCCCATGAAAATTATTTCCTCGCCTCCTGTGGGGGCTTTGGGTACCCACCCTTGGTCCTTTTTGTTATCTGCTTCTTTAACTTTGATCACCACTGCATGCACCATAAAATACCTTTCTGACACACCTGTTAGCCTGAATTCATTCTCAAGGACTATATGCTGTCACTATGTGTATGAGAACAACTGGAACAGTAAGTAAATTCCACCACCCAGGCATACAGAAGGGTTGCAGTGTGGACTGAAAGTCATACTGTGTCACAGTCACAGTACGAAAACTGTGCCGCTTCCTTGTGAGCAGCGGTCAGGTACATCACTCAAAGGAGGTTTGTTTCCCTAATGCTCCACAGCCCCAGCACTCTCCAAGAGACCACTCCAAACCAAAAGGTAATTTGGTCCAGAGCCTGACATAAGCAAACACAGTTGCCAGCTAATGGTAAAATTCAAAGCTCACTGAAGTCCAGAAAGATACTGCAACCTTTGCAGTCACGTCTGTGCCCTGGCTCCCATTCCCCAACAATCATGTCCATCACTGACACATCAGTAACACTTTTGCTGACAGTAGCAGTGCAAAGTTTTACAGCTGAACGGTCTGAGGCATTGAACCATTCTCGTCCCTTTGGTGGTAGGAGCTCAATGGGGCTAATACTGCAGCAGAAATGGAGGGCAGGAAGGAACCATGTGATAATTGTCTGGTCCGTGACTTTTCCAACTCTGAAACACATCTAAAATTGACAGCAAATGAGGTACCCACCTCCTGACACAGAAAACGTTTCCTATAGTGAATTTTGACTGATGTGTGACCAAACCTGCCCTGAAAATGCCAAAATACAAAGCCAAGTGTAATTCCACTACTCTAAAGTGGACTAAGTATTTTTAGTTCACCCCAATTTTATTATTCTTAAAAAGCCTAAAAGAAGGGCATCCTATAAGCTCCAAAGGAGCCTGTCCCAGTGCTTTACTCCTCTTTGTGCTTGGAAAGGTCTTCCTAACCTTCCCTGCTGCAAAGTCAGCTGGCTCCTAAGGGGGAAAGCTGCAGAAGCGGGCATGCTGGCTGCAGTCACATGCAGCTCCCCTCTTCTTTGGATATCAGACTCCGTCCCTAGTGCCATAAATTTGCAACTTCTCACCTCAGATGAACTGAGCTGAGACAAAAATGCCAGAATTAGTGCCCTGGCCCAAAACCCAGAACTAGTTTTCGTTCCAGGCAGTGGGGGAAGAGGGAATGCCTGAGCCCCCAAAGGAGGATGATGAATCGCTGCTTACTCCAGATGCACAGTTCTTTGCTCTCCTTTGAAAAAATGCATTTATTTCCTTCTGGTGAAGGGTGCCATGCTAAAATCACAGGAAAACAAAGTTGCCTTTCAACAGCAGCAGATTCAGCCTGGCACTAGGGAGAAGGAAAGCTTCCATGTGCCATGGTGACTGGTTCAGTACAGCCTGTTAACCATTCCCTCCACCTGCCAGGCACACTGCCCCCCGCACAAGCACTGTTAGTGAAGGCAAGCATACATCGGGATGAAAACCACACTGAGAGGAACATGACATTTTCAAAGCCTGGCTTTTGTCTCTGTCATGTTCAAACACTAAGGCTAATGCTGAGAGGACTGGCAGAAGAGGTTACCAGATGTACTCTTCCTCTGCACCATGGCATGTTGCAGGGGGAGGAGTTCAAAATGGCCCCTGTGACAGCTGCCGACATCTTCACAATAGCTGCTAAAAGAGAGGCTTATTCCTCCCAGCAACTCTTCAGTAAGAGCTTTCTCAAGGGGAGCAATGGATTTCTCAAGCCTTCAGCCACAGCAGGAATTTCCTGAAGGAACATTTCATATTCAGAAGGAATCACAATGTTCCTATTTCTTTTCTGCCTCTTTCATTCTTGAGCCCAGATCTCCCATCTTTGAGTTTGTCATTACAGACTACAGCAGGAGGTCTGTGGCTATCACATGAACATCCCAAGTTCCTAGTAAGCAAAACTGTGGTCTGGCTTCCTCAGCTGTCTTGTTCTCCTGGGTGAAAAGAGAAGCAAGTCTCACCACTGGGAAATGGGAGCCCAGAGAGGGATATTACAAGCCTTCCATAGCCAAATGGACTTTCGGCATTACCCCCTCAGCCTTTGGACCAAGCATCATAACAAAAACCACAAACCCAAACTGTATCAGTGATACCAGTAGCTGAATACTTGGAAATATAAACTGGGGATGTTTTTCACTGCCCGCCATTTGGGCTAAGACACTTTACCCTTGACGGACCTGTCTTGCCAAACTTATTTATCTAAAAATGGCTTGACTGGTTCTGCTGATTCCAGGAACCAGAGACAGAATAACCTCTGTCCACAGCACAGCCTGGCATCCCACTGATTTCTATGGAAGACAGCAACAGGGCAAGTGCAGTGGAGGGAGCAGCACTCAAGTGGTTAATGCATGCCGTGAAGAACTATACATATACTGTCTCACATAGCCAGAATCTATTATGTTGATATTTTCCATTCAGTGCCACTAGAATTAAAATGCTCATAATAAAAACCTGCCAATCAAAAGCATAGAAATTATCACCAAAGCAAAATTCATTTCTGTCTATATAGTTAACCAGAAGTCTTTCTGCCTCTCACAAGCAACATTAATGCTATCCATTACAACAACAAATGCCAGTCAAGTCCCTTTCCTTCCACCTGTGATTTTAAAAGTAGATTTCCTGTGCAGAATGCTGTGTGCTTGGCAACCTCTGCATCTCCCCTCTTGATGAGTAGCAGAAATGCTGCATGCTAAACTCTCCTGTAATGACATGGATTCCCACATCAGAGAAAAATTCTCAAACTACCACTATTTGAAGGAAAAACTTCAAATAACCTGAAAGGTATTTAACAAACCAGAGGCAACAGCGAAAGTCAAACCCTCAAACATACAGAGAGAGAGAGAGAGAGAGAGAGAGAGAGAGAGAATAAATGCCCTCTGCTTGACCCAAAATAACAAAACAGTTCTGCATAGGAAAGAAAATAAATTACCATTGTGGGGACCCTCAGTCATTTAGTCTCCAGTCAAGGCTGAGAGCCATTCTGAGACTGCAGGTTTTTCTTGTAACTTCACTCCCCAGCTCTGCGAGGAACCAGTTAAAAATGACATCACTGCTCATACTACCCTCCTCCCCCTCCCCATTCACTTGCTAAAAAAGCTGAGGCTGCTCCTCTCCCCCTGCATTGGCTCCAGATTTGGTCCTCACTCCTCTTCGACAAGTTCCGGGTCTGCAGTTGACTGTGTGGATCGGTGTCAGTGTGGGATGGAGGATGCGTCTCTGCGCTTTTCCAGCATCCCCACTGGCACCCACTTGAGAAATAAAATAGCCTTTCGATTAAGAAATCAGAAGAGGTCTAACCTCGCGATGTATAATGCATTACACAACCAGCTCCGTTTACAGAAGGCAGACAGTCTTACTCTTTGAAGTGGAAGGGAGAGAGAGACCCTCCAAGGGGCTCTGCCTTTCACCTCGTCTTCCTTAGAGGACTCTCTCTGTGGTTTGCTGCATCCTCCTTGCTTTAGGACTGCAATCTATGTTTTTTTTTCTTTTTTTTTATTTCCCTCCTCCTGTGACATCATCAGACACCAACTCTACTTCTATAACAAGAAAGGATCCCAAGCAGAGCTACCTGGGACGAGGTCATCTGGAGGACCCAGGCAATGCTGGCTCCTGAACAACTCTCGCTTCTTACAAAAATACTTTGCTCTTACACAGTGTCATCGGGATTTAATAACCCTCTGCTTGCTGCAGACCAGGAGACCCAGCTGCAGGGCTGAGATCGGTCTCATTTCTATCCCTGCAAGCTCCACTGGCATCACCAGCGAGCAGGTACCTCCAAGGCACTCCCCTGGTACCCACTATTCACCTCCCAGCTCCTTTGCTCCCCCCTGACTGCTGGGAAGGATGCTGCAGCAAAATCCCTCGGCCAGCACTGCCGTCTGCTGTGGCTGTGAGCACCCAGCGCACACGCTTCCAAGACTCCTCCGCTCTCCTCAGCCTTTTAAGCAGCACCGAGGGAGGCCTTTGGAAAACACGGTCACCCCGACTGGCGGCTGCAGGAGCCAGCAGCTCTCGGCCAGCCGCAGCGCAGGGCTTGTTGGTTGCCAAGGGCAATTTCCCCTTACCTGCAGTTTCTCTCCTGGAAGAGCCCAGGGGACCGTGCTGAGCCTGCCCGCCCCCGGGGCAGCCAGTGGGTACCGGGGTGGCTGGGACGAGCCCCACCGCTGGGGCGCAGAAGGGATGGCGGCTCCCAGGATCGGCAGCCTTCCCTGCGTGCTCCCATGCTTGCGGCGTCAGCCAGCAGCGGCAGCCACGGCGCTGCCAGGAGAGAGGAGGCTGTGCGCACATGCATATGTATAACATATGCCTCCGTGTACCTGTTATACAGACACAGAGCTACATGCAGATATAAACACAGACTTGCATTCTGGATCTCTCACCGCTTCCAGCAAAGCTGCAGACGTATCAAGTACTGCACAAGTAAAAGGGCCGATGGAATAAGTAATTTAAAAGATGTGCAGATGTGGCACTTAGGGACATGGTTTATTGGTGGACCTGGCAGTGTTAGGTTAATGGTTGGACTCCATGATCTTAGAGGTCTTTTCCAACCGAAATGATTCTACAATCTTATGATATGACTGCATTAGCAAACGTGCTCTGACTGCTTTGTGTGGTACCTGCCTATACAGCCTGCACTCGAGTATAACCCTCGCCGCAGTGCTGATTACAGGTGAGTACCTGACACAGGGTACCTGACACAGGGCTGTAAAAGCGTCACAAAACTTATGCAAGCTCCTCCAAAAGGGGCAGTGGTATGTCACACACGTCACGTAATGGTACTGCTTTGTAAGCTAGAAATGTCTCACATGGAGAGGTGCTGGAAAGGTCTTTCAACAGTGAAACCCCCAGCAGCCCTCTGAATTAGGAGCATCCTGGTACATCAGGTCCCAAAGGAAATCTGTGCTAGAGACAGGGAGCCAGTGGGTAGTTGAAGGAAGTTGGTAAAAACCTTGCCTTCAGGGTTTATTCATAACTCCCTCCCCCTTCTTTTTCAGAGCAGTGCTTTGCACGTGGGCTGGTGACACATTTTTATCAAACACCAGAGCCCTTCTGAATGAGCCAGAATTAAAAACCTGACGTCTCTTGTCAGCTGGGACAGAACAACATTATACACTCATCAAAGGCAGGATTTCCACTAGAGAGTCTCCCACTCCATCTTGTAGCAAATATCTCTGCAGGTCCTCTTTTCCACATCACAGCCCTACTAGACTGCACTCATCTTCTCTGGGCATTCAGCAGGAAGAGATCTCTGGCACAGGCAGTGTGAGTTCAATACTGAGGAGTGATGACTATGGTGGGTAGGGACGTGGGACCATCTCGGAAGCTCTGCCAGTGTGAACCTCCAGTTAAATACAGAAGACCATGTCCTCTGCCATCACTCATTAATCAAACCTCAGTTTTCTATGTGCTCTGGTAGGAATATCACAGTCATTAGCAAAGGGGGATCCTACATACACGTAGTAGCATCAATAACATCTCAAACATCAAAAACATTGATTATACATCATATACTAGATGAAAAGACAAAAAAGAAGAAAGGGTGCCAATTCACCACATTCATATTTCAATTCTAAAAGAAGTGTTTAACCCAGATTCTTAAAGAAAAAATGTGAACCTGCTGTTGCCTGTCCCCTGCATCCAATCCCCATAATTTTTGAGTTCCCTCCCCAAATTTGCCAGAATAATTTGATTATGTCTATATACTTAAATACCTACAAATTTAAGATGAACAAAATTAACTTAAAAAGTAAATCAGTGCCACTCCCATTTAGGATAGCCAGGTAAAATGTCCAGTGGGAATCTACTGCCTGACTGGCCCTGTGCTAATGGTGGTCCCTTTGTCGTGGGAAAGGGAAGAGTGTCCTCTGGATTTTCTGAAAAGGCAAAAAACATTTCAGAGAGTAAAGGACAAGTCTACAAATCCACATTAAGTTCTCACTTCTTCCTTTTCTTTGGTTAATGTGACAATTTATTTAGTGTTTTGTATTCTCTTCCTAAATCTGCTTCTCATGGGTCAGCACTTTGGAGCTCAAATGCCTATAGATTTTATTCGCTGAAGAAACCTTTGAACACAGCCTTCTCATTTTACTTTGGTTCTGCTAAGCAATGGCATTGTTTCAGTCTACAGATGGGAACATTTGCAGACTGCTGGCTGGTTACAACAGCTTCCAGGCCTGACAAGTTCCATGCTCATTCCTGGTTGTGGGATGCTTTTGCAGGAAAGCAAACAAACTCGTTCCTGTAAGAAAGAACAGGAAAACAAAGTGTGGGATTGGGTGGTGGAAAGATCCCAACAGAAATAAATTAGGGCTGGAACTTTATCCAGAGCTCTCAGAGCTCTCAAAGAGGCAGAAATCCTTTCAGTCAGAAGAAAAAGAAGCTTGCCTGCCTCTCCCATAATTTCCCCTCCTATTATACGGATATTAACTGTTTTACTTGCTGACTGCAGATTGTTTCAAGTTTTTGGGTGACTGACTTGAAGATCAGTGCTCAAATAAACGACCATCAAGTAGCACTGCTGCCCTAATACATGCATTTCAGTGTACCTTGGGATACCTCCAAAGCAAATGGGGCAGAATCTGTTCCACATTGTATGAGTTCTCCACTTGCCTTAGCAAATGCACCTTGTTCGGGATTTCATTATCTTCTTTCATCTGTTGTTATGCCTCCCACAAGTACAGTTTAACAAATGTATTTCATCATATAAATGGGTGTTTCCCATTTTGAGAATCCTTCAGAGGTAAGCTGAGAGTCCTGGACTACTTTCCTACTCTGACCAGTCTTTAAATACAATCAAGTCTAGTAACAGACATGAAGGAGTCAGCAGATGAATGTCACACATCCATTTCCTCTGCTATTTTTAACAGCAGAGAGCGTACTGAAAGGAAGAATGGAAAGTCCTCCTCTTTAATGATGTCCCTGAAATTTTTGAAAAAATCTAAATTTCAATACTCTTCCATTTCAACCCAAACTGTTACAAAGTAAATCAAGGTCACGGCTGTCTGTCACTTCCCACATTACTCTTGAGTAAAGACAGCCCTCAGCCAAATAATATCAGTCTAAATAGGAACTCAGCCTCTTCTGTTTCATTATCCCAGAGAGGTTTCCATTTCAAAGCTGACTTGGACCACATTAAAGTTAGCTTTTAAGCAGGAGCAGTATGAATATTTCTGCCTCCCCTCTATTTTACCTTCTCAAGGAAAGAAAGAAGAAAGTAAGACCCAGTAGCAGTTCTGGTGACCTGACACAAGAGAAGGAAGCGGAACACAGTGATATTCCTTTGACAGGAAATCCTAGTGCCAGTATTTCATCATCTGTTTTCCTTCCTGCTCCACTTGACTGCATGTACCCTAAAAACAGGCTGCTCCAGCCTGCTGCTCCCATTTCAGAGGAGCTGGCCATTGTTGGGGGGGGCATCACCAAGGACCCCACCATTTGGCAACAAGGGGTGACAGCTCAATCAACCCTGGGGATCCTTACTGGTGTTACCCTTCTTTTTCACAACGTGCAGCTGGAGCAGGTCCAGAGAATGGCCATGAAGATGATCAAGAGCTGAAGCACCTCTCCTATGAGGACAGGCTGAGAGATCTAGGGGTGTTCAGCCTGGAGAAGAAAGAGAAGGCTCTGGAGAAGATCTTCTAGCTCCCTTTCAAGAAAGCTGGAGAAGGACTTTTTCCAAGGGCATCTAGTGACAGAACAAGGAATGGCTTTAAGCTGAAAGAGGGTGGGTTCAGATTAGAATACTGTGAGCGTGGTGAGCCACTGGAACAGGTTGCCCAGAGAAGCTGGGTGGTGGATGCCCCCATACTTTGAAGTATTTAAGGCCAGGTTGAATGGGTCTTTGAGCAACCTGGTCTAGAGGAAGGTGTCCCTGCCCATGGCAGGGGAATTGGAACAAGATGATCTTCAGAGTCTGTTCTAGCCCAGGCCATTCTTTGATTCTGTGATGAGTCTATAGAATGTGAGAAATGGAGACAAGAAGGAGAAAGAGAAGAGAAATTTGGATGGGAAAGATGCAAGAAAGGAAGGAGGGAGCTGTTGCTACTTTTGCTTTCCATGTACCTGCCATAGAGTTCGAATGTCAGGCATACATTTGGTACATGGTACAGCTGACGTATTTATCACGTCACCTTTGCTGCACTGAATTCACCACAGCTGGGTTTCGTGTCCTCAGCAGGCAGTGGCTTCAGTGACAATCATACATGAAATTCCAGCCTCCAGATCTTCATACCAGGCTCCTTGCAAAGGTTGGTGTTGGCTTTAACATTCATCTTTTAAGCTTTTAAAACTCTCAAGGGAATGTCCTTAGCATAGCTATTCCCTTTTTGTTTTACTTTCATGCCTGAAAGACTGGGTTGCATTGCGGGTCTGTCCCTTTTTTTAGCCTTGAGCGACAGACAAGGGCACTGCAGCCCCTGGCTGAAACCTGGGAACAGAAGCAGGGCAGGGAAGGGCCTGTCTTGCACCTCTCAGTTTCTCTTAACCCCCACTTTTTCTGTCTGTTACTGCACAGCCCCGTCCCTGCTCTGTTGCACACTCTGGAGCTATGAAGTGAATTTTGTAAGTTTAGGTAGTTGTTGGCACCAAGAGAGGAGATGTAAATTGGAGGGAAAGAGCAGTAAAAAAATAATTATGCAGCAAAAAAAATTTGTAGAGTAATACAGAAAATGGAATCTATTTTGGATGTGCTGGGCTGAACGTTTTTGAGGAGTCAGGAGGGGAAGTGTCAGAGTTGGAGCAGTGGGGAGAGGGACAATGGAAGGCAATAAACACACTTCAGGGTAATAATAAAATTTTGAAAGCCTTTCCTCTTTTGCAGTAACTGTACTCTGGGCTAGTCTTCTAGCTGCTGCCCATGTGCAATGAGCATTGCTTTGTCACAAGCAACATAAAACATACTGCAGATGCTTGTAGCAATGGGAAATACAAAAAGTGAAGTTCAAAAACATGCAAATGGGAATAACTAATAGCACATGCCTGGAAGTGAGATTGCCACAGCCATTTGCAAGGGTTCAGATATGCACTACCCATCAGCACTTGGCTTTGTGAATCTTAATTTCTGTCTTACAACACCAGGGTAGAGGAAGGTCTCTTGGCATTTGGGAGGCAAGTAAATTGTATTTCTAAGAGAGAAACAAGGTCATGTTAATTAATAATTAAGAAGGTCTTAATTATTAAAATAATTAAGAACTAGAAAACAATGCAATACAACATTAAAAATCTTGAGGTTTTTGGGGGTTCAGAGAACATTGCCACCCAAAGGGACTGCATTCCACTATCAGTTTTCAGACCATTTCCCACACCCATCTGCATACATGGAACCTTCACATGGCCAAGGACCCACATTCTCACCCTCACTGAATATGATGCATAAACTACAAATTATCAGACACACTGTCTTTTCATAGTGATACTGGTTCTTACAGGGCTGCATAAAATAGCAAGCATTTTTCTCGCACTTCATAATAAATAATTTTTCAATGCTAAACCATCATTTTCAGGGCCCTTTTATAACATCAACTCATGAAACACAATGCTGCTTGCACAAGGCAGGCCTTTCTTTACTCAGTTATATGCCCTATATACTGTCATTTCTTCAAGCAGAATTAAAGAGTCTCTGGTACAAGACAAGTGCTGTTCCTCTACCAGTTTTGAAGTGTGCCTGTCAACATGGACAAGCTCTGATGCTGGGAGGTAACTTTTGGCCAAAGCATCTGGGAGGCGTGTTGGAAGCCTTGACAACCACTCCACAGCTGTCTGTCCTTCTTGGTGTCTGCTCCTTTTCTGCCCAACACCCTCCTATCCAGAAACAGGGCCCTGGCACACAAACCAGATATCAAGGCGGGTTTGGGCAACCATTCTCGTTTTCCCATACTTTTAGTGTTGGTTTCATAGAGTCACAGCTTCAAAGAACCAAAGAATGGTTTGGGTTGGAAGGGACCTTAATGTTCGTCTAGTTCCAACCCTCCTGCCATGGGCAAGGACACCTTTCACTCTTCCAGGTTGCTCAAAACCCCATCCAATCTGGCCTTGAACATTCCCAGGGATGAGGAGTCTGGTTGCAACTTGTTTATAAAAGGCCAGGTCCTGAATATGCAGTATGTAGTGGTAGCTACAAATTATCAAGGTACTTGCTGGTAAAGATTATTACAGTTTTCTGCTCTTCTTCCTACTGTGGTTACAGGGTGCTGCTCAGCACATGCACACCCCATACAAGCATCTTTTAGCCTCATTTCCTACAGAAATGAGTGGGATGGAATCACACCAGCTGCTGCCTGCGTGGCTGCACCTTCCACCACTGCCACCCGTCATGGGACCCTGGCCAGCCCAGGCCAGATATACACAGGGTAGGTGTCACCAGGGTGCAAAATAGCAATTAGAAAATTTATTTCTCTCACAGCTTGAAGAAAGGAAGGGATTTACCATGTCACCATTACCTAGGCAAAGCTGCATACCCCAAGGTCTGCAGAAGTGCAGTGATGATAACACATAACCAAGAGCCAGGGAGACACAGATGCAAACCTTCCTCTCCTCAGAGGGTTGTGAGGCTGTATTTCCTACCCATGAGAACACTGTGCAATACAGTGCTTTGGCACTGGTTTTCCATACTGATTCTGGATTGGTTTTCAGTGTCATAAACAAAGGAGAGGAAGCAAAATTTTCTCCTCAGGACATTAGGATTCTTTCTTCCTGTTTAACTAATATATCAGGCTATGAAATGGAACTTGGTTTGCCATGGAACCAATAAATAAAACCTTGAACCTCATCTTGGGTCCTGCCCTGGGTGGCATGAAAACTTTTTACCTGATTACTCTTCCCGCTATCCCCCATGCTGCTCTGGGGTGACAGGGTGTGCAACCCATGCTTTGGGAGAATTTTGATGTGGCTTACAGATCTTTTAATGATAAAACAATGCTGGACAAGTATAAAGATATTTGTCTGGTCTTTAATCTCCAAAAGCAGAATTAAAATGTTTTTAAATAGGAATAGGAATTGTACTAGTATAAATATTTTGGATTCATAATGTAACTTCCACTCATAACCCAACAGTTAATTAAGAGATTTGTATATGTGGCTTGATCCATTTCTACGTAATCCAGTACTGCCTCAACTGCCATGGTATTTGTGTGCCAGCTGCAAAACAAGAATTGCAGAACAGGATCGTCTCACTGACCTTTCTTTTGCCCAACAGTGCATCACTCGCTTAATTTGTCTGAAGCCTTTGCTTAGCCACAGGTGACAGTGCTGGGGCTCTTAGAAGAAATGAGCCCTGAGTTACATGAGCTTTATATTGTAACTATATTGTTTATTGTTTTTCACTAGTGTTTCCATCCTTCCAGATCTTTTTTCACAAGATTTCCTTCTTGTTTATTTCAGAAGAACTACTGACTGTGTCATAAATATTGATGTTTTATTTAATGTATTTCGCTTTTAGCCTGGCAACTCTGTATTTCTGCTTGCCAGGGTTCTGCATTTCAAATAGCTAAAGACACAGTTGTTATAATACGGACTAATAAATGCTTGAAAAGACCGCAAGGTTTTTTAATGCCAATAGAAATACAAGTCACATTCAAGTAACCCACTGCCTAAAATAGTAACCGTGTCATTGTCCTAGCACAACTGGTATCTGAAAAGCCTGCAAACCATCCACAAAACTTCCCTTTTCTGCCCTGTTAAGACAGGGCAGAACTGCAATAATCCCATAGTATTTAATGTGCATTTTACAGCAAGCTCTACCCACAAGCCCAAATAACAACCTAGGGAGCTATCACTCTGTACTGACTGCACTGGCACAAATCATTATGACTTATCTAATAATTACTACCACTTCATGGAAAATAGTTGAGGAGTGTAATTTTCACTGCTTTACTTTCAATGCTGCCTTCTCGCTTTGATATCAAGTTAAACCCTGAAGATATATCTGCTGAATTTTACTGACAAATTACATTCATCATCTATGTGCCTGTCTTGTCAAGCGTCTGAGATGTAATACATATTAAAATACTACACATGAATATCCTGTTAGAACACTTAGCACATAGTGTGCTTGATTTCCAAAAACCAAACCAATGCATTTAGTGACCCCCAGGGAGCAGCCAAGCTACAGGATTAGTGACCTCTATAAGCAGTGGCCACAAATACAAGAATCCATTGGGTATTATCCCCAAGTGAGCTTGCCATCTGCTGCCCTAGGAGAACCACCCCAATTCCTTTCAACACACACAGAGTTTGAGACAATTGTGGAAATTCTGTTTATTCCTCCATATCTGTGTGCTTCATCCATCAGCTATGAAGGAATAAATTATCATTTGCCCTGTGAGTGGAGTGCTGTGTTTGTGCTCCCACCAGAAAAATCACCGGCACGTGGTGGCAGGACTGAGCCATCCATCGGGAGCTTGTGGCTCTGCTGGAGAGGGTGGCCAGGGAGGTGGCAGCTGGAGCAAGGATGGACATGGTTGTGGCAAAGGCGGGGAGAAATTAATCTAGAAAGGATTTTCGTGACCCTGTATTTCTCAGTGTTACTGCACTTGGCTGTGTGTCTCTAGAAGTTGTGTCTGCTACTGAAATTCCCCTTCAAAGCTGAAAATGGGAAGAAGAAAGCACCTGAACATGTGCCTTTGATTGAGGGACATGACATGTCTTCTTAAAAGCTTTGACCATCTTCTGCTTTTAAGTAAAAAATAGCTGATAAACTCGGTGTCTGTTCTTGCCTTGGTGACAGTGTAATGGGAGATCAGTTGTATTTTATCCCTGTCCTCATTGCTGCTGTGGGAAAATGAAGAGAGGGATGTGCATAATCAAATGGGAGAGAGAGATGTACTGATCCCACATGCTACCTGTGTCAGCCACAAACAACTCAGAGAAGGGAGGAAAAGCAGAAAACCTTGAGCCTTCATGTCCTGAAAATAAAGGGCCATTTATTTTAGAGATGAGCTGCCCTCATGGGAAAGGGCATCCACAGTGGTCATTTCCAGCTGGAAAGTGGTCAAATCCTGTCCCAGATGGAGCCCAAGATGACCACTTGCATCACAGCGAGGACAAGGCTGTGAACACCCCAAATGCCCTCTATATGTCAAACATTTAAATGGATGCTAAGAATGGTTAGTCTGAAAGACAGGAGCCTATTCGGGCAGGCTGGTGACTGAGGTAGATGTGTGCAACAGCAGTGACAGGGCTGCAGTGAGCACTGATGGTAATCCTCTTTGTGGATCAATCTTTAAGAAGGAAAAAAAAAATTGCAGAGAGCTATGTGGCACCATGACAACATGCAAGGAATTGTCATCGTACAACTATTTTCCCCGAGTTTCATTAGACAGCCCCATATTTTGTGAAAATATTGACAGGCCAAGGGAAAATCCCAAGCGCCATTTAATTTTGACAGATGGGAAAAATAATGCCTTGTACAAAGCATGGTAGCTTGATGGTCTGCTTTGTCCCTTTTTATCAAGGGCCAGCTCCCAGAGGCAGAAGCCTGGATAAAGCACATGTCAAATACAAGGAACCAGAGCAGCAGAGAGATTTTATGATTAAATATGTACAAGGCAGAGTGGAAGTGGGGGGAGGGAAGGATGTACATACAGTGGATGAAGTAAATGGTGCAGAAGAGACAGACACGGCAATACAGAACTGCCTGATGTGAAACTGAAACCCAGGCTGTCGGGGAGGCATGACCTACCTCATTTACTCACCACAGTCTACAACTGGAAGTCATCCCAACAATTTATCTCAATTCCTTACTCAACTACTTCATTATTTGATAAGAAAACAGTTTTTTTCTGCTAACATGTATGAAACCTGGCTAAACTCCTATTCATAGTAAATCTGGGACTAATTTTAATAAAGCCCTTCCTTGGCTGTTGCACTCTTCTTGAAAAAATATTGTGAAACAGCTACATAGATCATATTATCTCACAGAGACCTAGTGCCTTTTCACTTGGTACTGACAACTGACGGAATTTGGCTAGATAAATGTGGTTGAGCATTGCTGTTGGTAAATGAGGAGTGCTGCAGTCTGCCTACCAGCTCTTCTGCTTCTACACTTCCTCCCTGGCAAACACCCCTGTGTGCAGCTGCTTGGGTTGACTTAACATGGGCCAATTCGTGTGCTGGGATGGAGCCCCGCTGAGCCAAACCCATCCTTGCCACGCTGCTCCAGCTGCCTTGCTCCACCTACTGTGCAAGGTTATTGCATGGTGCCCGTGATGTAGGAACACATGGTGCCATGGATAGGAATTAGAAAAGGTAAAATCATTTCTCTTTGACAGCATTTAAAATCTGCTTCCCTGGCCCTTTGAAATATGCTTCTCACCAAAGCTCCCTGTTCAAACAAAACTAGTGCACTGTACAGTGGATTGGTCACAGGCATCTTTGTTCTGCACCCACACAAAATTGGAAGTGACACTTTACTTCCATTGCAGGCCAGACATCAAGCAGAGTCGTGTCCCCACTTACAGTTTATTTTAAGCCATAGATGGCTTTTTAGGGATCAAAGAGAAAGTGGTATAGGAGGGGGATGCTGCTCAGGGGAAGACTGGGAACAAACCAGTACTGCTTTTCTTTGACTGCTCCATGTTTGCTTTTTAAATTACTGAAATGTAATGTGGCAATGAAGTTACTTAAAGCATGAGGCACTGAGTAGTGGGCTATGAAGCTGTTTCAATTTGTTAGCACTTACAGCTCTCTGCAGTACCTGCCGCAAAGGTGAGGGATTAGACTGGTGTAAATCAGTGCTGTTCCATGAAGAGCAGCCACAGTGGGAAGCCAGGCTAAAGGCTCAGAGGGCTTCACAAGCTGAGAGTACAAAGCACCATTAGGACACAAAGCACACTGTCAGCATCTGAGCCCTGGGACAGGAAGTTTGGAAAGGGCACATAGATTTTTTTTTATCATGACTTGGACTCTTTTTCAAAGGAATCCCATTTAAACCAGAAACAGGGCTCTGTGCACAGTCAGGCTCTCCAGAGCCAGCAGCTCACCTCTTCCCAGATCAGTACATCTGTGTTACAAGCAGCTGGATGCCCCAGCCCTCTCCCTGCTCCCTGTAACTGGGTTTCAAGTTTACAAGTATCACAAATGAGTTCATTTCCCCTCATTAACTCTCACAAGTAGTTGCTGCTCCCCTGAACTCTGTATTTCTCTGCCCCCAAATCCCTTGGGAGTCTCTGGGGCTGAAAAAGCCCTTCTCGATAGGAGAGTTTTCGGACGGCTGCCCAAACAAGAATAACGAAGGGGGCCTCATTAGACCGGACACAGCACTCACAGAACGGATGGGGAGCAGGATTAAATCAGCGGAGAAACTTATAAAGCAGAAATCTGAGCAGCTTCATTTTTTTCAGATAATTGTTTTCAGCAGGTTTCTTACTTGATACAAGCCTCACCCAAAGTGGTATGACAAACTACTGAGCTCATGCTTTCCAGTTCAGTTTATTCTTCTCTATCCATTCCTGGCCTCTCATTTTCTTACTTCTCTCAGCAGCCCACTAATTTCTCAAAATGACAGCTTAGATCCCAGGCTCTCCTGACTGTCAACTATTGCTCCAAATATGCAGCACGGAAATGTTTTAAACCCCAGAAAGCCCCACACTGAACAGCCTGTTTGAAAACCCTACTGTACCCACTGCATGCCAGAGGAATTTCTGGACTGTCTTATTGACACTTCCATCGAGTCTTCTGCCACACGTGAGGATGCTTTCCTAAACCCCATCTCCGCATGGGGTTTTATTTCCATCTGGGGTTTCTTTCCCTCGTGTTCTGTCTCATATGATTTTCATGCTGAAGGCTCACATGGACCTTTTCTCAAACAGCAGAACAAACAACCCAAAGCAGCCACACAGTTAGGGTAAGACTCAGCACAGGGATATTAAAACAGCATGTGCATTTCCCCCCAAAACACAGCACTGAAGACATAATGACATCGAAGGCTGAAACAAAAATAAAGAAAGTATAATAAAGTTAGTGAAAAGACTTTGACTCTTTCCCTGTTCATGACATATACTATGGAGAAATGTTTGTCACCCACTGCAAAACTTCCTTTAATGACCCTTGGCTAGTCAAATTATTCAAAAATGAGGAAAGCAGAAAATAAATCCAAACAAACCCACCATGTGGATATGTTCATTCTTGAGACAAGGCAAATTTCAGTCATCAAAATGCTGTATAGCCTGTGAAGAAGTCTGGGCTTGGGTCCCAGTTATCACAGAGGCTTTATATATGATCTCGAGCAAGGGTGGGATTCGGTTGCTTAAGCAAAGGTGTCCAGTACCATTTGAGATGTCCTAGGGTACACAACACATCTGTACAGAGCTAAATGGTTGACACAAAATAGAACCCTGGTATAGCAGCTGGAGGTCAGGAAGGATTTAGACACCTATAATGCCTCCTGTGCTGCTTTTTGAGTGCCTGCTATAGATACCTCATGCAGCTTTCCAAGCCTAGCAGGTTCTAAGCTAATGAACCCATAACCCAACTCTCCTGAACACTCCAGCCAGGCTCTGCACTCCCTGGCCCAAGGACCTGCCCCCACCAGGCTGTGTTTCACTGGAGGGCAGCTGGCAGGGCTGGGAACATCCGACACACCACAGCCTAAAGCCAGGGACTGCCAGCGGCAGGATTCCCTCTCCCCAAGGGCAGTGCTGCCCACAGGGTTTGCCCAGGGTTTGCAGTAAGTCTGGAGTCACTGCACTGGCAGATTTACACTGGTCTCCCAGTCCATCCTGTACAATACCCCGGGAAAGCTCCATGGGCCAGTGTGTCCCATCCAGTGCGTTAATCTCTCCTGAGAGAGAGAGCCTCCAGACTGTCCAACACGCTCAGCAAAGCTGGCACGTCTGTTCCTGGGTATATTTATGGGGTTGACCGTATCCCCTCCTAAAATAACAAGCCCTCATTTCTTCAGCACTTTTCCAAACCCAGCAAGGCACAGACATGCATGTGCCACCAGCCTACCAGCCACTGCATGTTGGACATCAGTGCCTTTGCTTCTCTACATGGCCAGCCTGCTATCATCTCCTCCAGCCATGGGCTGGCTCTTTGTGTATGCTCCAAGCCAGCTTTACACCACAATCAAATTTCAAAATTCATCACCCGAGGCCAAACTGCCAGTGAGTCTGTCAGAGACAGAAAACTTTGGCAGCTGGGGTTGTTGGTGGCCAGAAGCCATTCCCAATGAGTATAACACAGACAGGGCATGGGCTCTCACAGTGATTTACTGTGCACTGAAGACGTAAATCACAGTTTCTTCCTGACTACTTGTGGATGTAATTATGTAAGAAGGGAAATAAAGCATTTCCACGGAGCCTTCCTTTCTCCCAGTTTGCAAAAACATTTATTTCCTCCATCTTATCGATGTCTGACATTTGCACTTGAGCTATTGAGAAATAAAAGCTGAGTTTTGGAGTCTGGCCCAAAGCCAGGGTGCTTTCTGCACACCCCTCCATTTTTGTGCTTCTGCCTGACCATGAGATGCACATGGATACCATGTTTTTTCCTGAAAGCTTTGCAGGGGTAATGAACAAGCACTCAGGACATCCATAGCTACCTCCTTCCAGGTCTGATGCCAGTACTGCTCATGCTTCAGCCTCAGGTTTGTGCTGTCCTGTGCATCCCCACTCTAAGTTGGTGGAAGCTCTCCCAACGTAGGGCCTCTATGACGCACCCAAAGGCCGGACATGAGGTTTCTGACAGGGGAGAAGATGACTCTGTTCCTCATTTACTGCTTGCTGATGAAAGTGAGCACAGATCTGCCAGGGGCAACACTGAGCATTTCTAGCACTCACTGGTTGAGATGCCCCGAGCCACCATCACCAGGACAGGCACCTGTATTCCTATTCTGCACCTAGCACAAAAAAAGCTCCAGAAGACACTGTACAGGGGATGAGGAATGTGCCCCAAAGCACCAAGGAGTAAAAGGACCACAGCTGGAGCTCTTCCAGCACAAGGAGGGTTATGAACTGGAGATCTTCCTCCATGCTGCCCTTTTTCTTGGACAACAGCAGAGCAAAGTGGTTGTCCCTTCATCCTGCCCATGCCCTGCCAGGAGCTGCACAGGCAGCACAACTGCTGCCCTGCTACCCTGACTGCATTAATACAAAACCCACCATCACACCAGCTGCTACTGCCTCCCTGCTGTCCAACAACAACCAGGATAATTGGCAACAGCAGAGTAAAGTATCAAATCAACCGTGTTTTTGAGGGACTTCGTAAGAGGCCAACAAAAGCAAGGACGTTCAAAGCTCTCAGCTAAGCATAGCAAGAGGTCTCAGTGGAGCGTCAGATGATGAGAAACAGATTTGCTGCATTACATAGTCATGTCAAAGGGCTGTGCCAGAGCTTTAGCTGACAGCAGGCCTGAATTGCTTTGCACTCGCCGGCTTGAGCCAGACAGAGGCCTGCAGACTTGTGTTTCATATTGTGCCTATCTTCTTTCTCAATTTCATTGCTCAAAGTCTGATAGCTCTCTCACATATTTTATCTCACTCCACACAGACCCTACCATTTTTGCCATGGGGATGACTTTAGCACAACTACTGGAGGAGTGAGGCGTCTCTTATGATTAAGGGATGGTCCACAGATCAAAGTGCACCAACATATGACGCATTATTAAATGGTAGGTAGTCATGGTAGAAACCCTTCATGTTTAACTGAGATGCAGTTCTTCCTCGGTTTGGAGCAAACTGATTTCAAAGGCCTTTTTTAATATAGGGAATTTGACAAGCACATGGTATTTCCTTCTGACCATTTTGTGTAGGTTCTCTATTCCACAGGAAAAGTAGATTTATCGAGGAAGAACCATGTTAGTAATTTCTAAAATCCCTACTTGTTCTGGAAGACAGTTCACAACAGCAGGTACCCTGGGGGAGCTATTGCCAGAGTGTGGCTGTGTTTGCTATGTATCAGTTCCACTTCCTCAGGAGGACTGAACCTATCCCATTCCTGCTGAACCCAAAATGAGCTGCTAAAGAAGAATAGCCTGCTCTGTCTGTCCCAGGGTCTGCATCCCTTTAATTTAATAGTTTTACAATTACAAATTTATTTAGCTGAGAATATATTTTTGACATACACAAAGACTTAGAATTGAGCTCAGCTGAACCAAAAAAAAAAAAATCCCTATTATACAAAACAAAACCAGCTTCACAGACTGTTTCTAGTTAAGGACACACCCACAATGGGCTTGTAGTAGCTTAGCAAGTAATATCTGCAGAGATGCTCCAGTGTGTGCACTACCAAACAAATACTCATCCATATGGTAAGCAGTAAGATCTATAACTCAAGGAATTAATGCACAGTAAATTTTACCTGAATAGCAGGAAGAACTTTACTGTGTGGGTGACCATGCACTGGAACAGATTGCCCAGAGAGGTTGTGGATTTTCCCTCACTGGAGATATTAAAAAACTGCCTGGACACAATCCAGTGCCATGTGCTCTGGGATGACCCCGCTGAGCAGGGAGGTTGGACCAGATGAGCTACTGTGGTCCCTTCCAGCCTTACCCTTGTGTGACTCTGCAACAGCCAGTAAAAAAGGAAAGTTTTAACCTGAGGTAAATAGAGACCACTAAAGACAGAGATTGGGGGGGTGGGGGTGGTAGCTTTGCTGATGGTGGGGAACCTAGTAATTTACCATAGCTAGACTGTATCTCAATCTGCCCAAACCCCATTTTGCCCTGGTCTAAGAGAGTGAGGAGAGTGAGACATATTTAAGTTGTATATTCCAGGTCTGTGGAGTCCCTGGATATTGCTAGCAGGTGTTGCACACCATTACACAACAGAGCAGAGATTGCTCTCACAACACAAACCCATTAACAACAGCAGGAACATCTGGAACAGGACATTGCTTTCTTCAGCCACAGGATGCCATTATGCTTGGAGAAGCTGTGCCATAATGCCAAATTTTTGAAGACATAAGTAGAAAGTACTTATTTGCTTTTAATTCTTATTTAATAGGGGACCCAAATATTTGGGAGAGGGAGGAATGGGATGATTCCTGTGCAGAAGGCACCCACAAAGCTTGATGAGTTTTATAAGGTGCCATTTGCACAAGCACAGCACTTGGTTTCATGAACCTCTCAAGGAGCAGTTCTGTGTGGACTTCAGTGAAATGTTGCAGAGTGCCACTGGGAGGTGTCACTATAAAGCAATAGCATCAGGCCAAAGAAAAGAGCTGTGCTGAATACAGCAGAAGGCACATGCATTATTTTCAGGACTATAAAAAAGGTGTGTGTGTGTGCTGGGGATTAAATCATTAACACTTGGATGCCTGACATTTTTGTCACTGGGTGCCATCCATCCACAGACAGTGTTTTAAACTGACCAACCCAGGCCAGAGGGTTAAGTGATATCTTTTATTCACCTCCCCTTTAATCTGTCAGCATTTTCTGTAACAGCCTCACGTGCATGCACTCACACCAGCCTCCAAAGGCTTACACATTAGCGTAATCTTTACCAGGCATCGATAGATTTGACACTAACAAGGTTTAACAAAACCAAACCTTAACCTACCAACCCTTCAAGTCATGGGGAAAAGTGCTGAAAGAGCTAACTGCAGAGCTAAACACATCAAGCCTCACCCTGATACTTTCACTCTAACCCTCTTCTACTATCTCCCTGCCTCTGAACATTTAGTCGGATTTCCCTTATTAAACTGATCATGCATCTGATGCAAAAAAAAGTTTGACTGAATCTGCATTTTGCCAGGGGTCTTATTCATTTATTTATTTTATTTGGTGTTTCATTTGGGGAAAAAATATCCT
The DNA here is from genome assembly GCA_013397975.1 of Machaerirhynchus nigripectus. Lineage (NCBI taxonomy): Eukaryota > Metazoa > Chordata > Aves > Passeriformes > Dicruridae > Machaerirhynchus > Machaerirhynchus nigripectus. The sequence goes on along the minus strand of VZRQ01000151.1, from coordinate 440,999 downwards.
GCCCAGTCTGCATTTTTTTTCTCCAAGGAGCAGACAAATAGGGCTATTTCTCCCTAGTAGCAGAACCAAACAAATCAGAAAGAGTTTACAGCAGATTTTATCACTAAACCAATTAAGCAGTATAGGTACTATCATTTGAAAAANATAACAGTAAAGTTAAAAAAAAAAAAAAAAAAAAAAAGAGATGGAGACCCCTAGCAAAAATAAGCACAAGTGCTATCAGCTGCCTCTGAAGGCTGGCTGAATTTCAGTTAATATTACACAAAGACCAGTCTCATCTCTCTCCACCACTCCATGAAGCTCTCCATAGTGCGTGAGTGGTGTTTGCAAAGGGCTCACACCCACCGCTGACCCGGGCTCAAGGCCAGCACCGAGCCTGGAGCTGCCCAAGCTCGCTGCTCCTGCCCGGTGGGGTGCTTTGGGTGCTTCTTGGACTCTCCACTCAAATAAGTCTCGAACAAAATGCTCCAACAAAAAAAATAAAATAATAAAAATTAAATACTCGAGCAGGTTTGCCAGCTCGCAGAAGACAAACGCTGAGAAGCCTGAGCACTCTGTAAATCAGGTTTGATAAGAAATACATGCTAGTGGAAGTTTTACAGCATGCTTTGGCTGCTGGAATGGAAAAAAGGAAAGGGAGGAGGCATCTTTAAAACGAGGTGCGACTCTGAGCAGGACGGCGAGCTCTGCAGAGCTCGGCAGGGTCTGGGGAAAGCATCCTTCCCCCGCCCGCGGCGCCCCGAGGAGACCCGGCAGGGAAGGGCGGCTCCGCCTCTCCAAGTGTCCCCGCGCCCGGGAGGCTCCGGTGTCCCCGCGGCACCCCCCGAGCCCCGGCCCCGCCGGGACGATGCGGCTCCGCCGGGGGAGGAAGGGGCGCGGGGAGCAGCCGGCACGCAGATGGCCCGGCCCCGGGGCTCCGACCGCCTAATCCCCACTCGACCCCGTCCCCGCGGGAGTGGGGAGCAGTAATCCCCCTCCCGCCCTCTGTGCAGGGTTAACGCTTTCCTGCCCTGCAGCAGCTCCGCTTTCTCGCTTGGCTGCTGCTCTAACGGCAGAGACACGGGGAAACATTCCTGCTATGGCTGGGAAAGGAAGGAGAAAAAAAAGGAGGGAAAAAGAAGGAGGAAAAAAAAAGGAGAAAAACCACGACTGGTAAAATTTGCTAGGAAGGAAGAGGGGAAAAAACTCCAAAGATGTGATTAAAACCAGACATTTCTAGGCCGCATGCCTCCAGCATTTCCTAGCCCAGCCCTGCGACTTGACTTCTTGGGCTCTGGGCAGATCCCAGTGACAAGCAGGGACCAGCCACTCTCCTGGCCGGCACAAGGCCAGGACAGAACCTAATCACACCGTGCACTGCTCACACGCCTTGGTGCTGCCATGCTAGAAAGACAAACTGCAGCAAAGAGAGACAACCAGGCAGTGCCCCTCTGCAATACTTCCTTAGGCTTCCTGAGAATTGTCAGCTGCGTACTTCCAGCCTCTCCAGTTCTGATTCCTGTGTCTGGATGTGATGCTGTGCAGAACTGCAAGGAGGACGAAGTCATTTTCAGCTAAGGAGCAGTCCCTACCCCAAACTTACTGGCTGTTCAATAGGCTGCCCCATCATGTAATAGCACCTCCAATGTAGTTACCATCATGCAACAGAGAGAGATGTTCTCCAGCAGCATCCCTGTTTTCATTTTCTGTGGGTCTCCATTTCTCCTCTTAAAAGTATTTTTTTAATTAAAAAAATCCTAACTGCCTCTTTTGGTACACTGCATATGATCATTGATAGTGGTAACTGGGTTGTGAAACACTGAAACAAAAAAAAAGAGAAAAGGTGGGAAAACAGGTTTAGGGAGAGATTTCAAAAATTTAAAAATAACAGTGATGGTAAAATGAGGAATTTTCTTCTCCACCTGGGGAACCAGAAAGACTGTGATTAATGCTCGAGCTCCCTGGTCAGGTTACCCACCTCAGCGATTACATGAAGAGCTGAGCGATGCAGCTTGAGTTCAGAAGGGGAGCTGAAGCATATCAGAGGCTCTTTGATGCATTAAGACAGCCCAAGTCAACAGCAGGTCTGGCTTTAAGGGAGGCAGCAGTCTTGGAGAACGTGACCTACATAGAGGCTTCAGCCTCCCAAGCAGCAGTGAGGGGAATCAGCAGCTTATACAGCCACGGACATTTCCTAAAATACTTATAATTGCGATACTTGCCGGCTGCTCTGTCCCCTCCCTTTGTGTGTAAGTCCTGGCACCAAGAGGGAGCAGACAGAAAAACAGATCAAGCATTTCTACAGGGTTTTATTGAGATATGACTTATGAATGAGCATTTTCATTAATTAAAGAAAAAAGGACAAAAGGTAAATTAATCCATACATTTATTGAAATCCTGTGCTCTGATCACAAGTCAGTCACAAAGCAGAGTTTCCTTCCCAAAGCCAGCAATTTTTTCCGTAAAAATAACCTCACAAATGGAAGGAAGAGGTGCTTTACATTTTATTTTCTCTAGGAAGTAATAATAATTTTTAAAGGGGTGATATACCTCCAGCCCTGTTTTTCCCTTAAAATGACCCCAAACTGCACAGGAAAAATATTTGCTCTCGGTGCTTGAACAAACCTCAGTGAATTAAGTTTTTGTTGTTAATGGCAAGGCTGCTGTTTATCTGCAGAGAATCAAACCAGATGTGGAAAATACTGAGGGTTTAGTGGCTCAGAAGCTCGCCCCTCAACCTCAAGGAGGAAGCCCAGCGCCCAAACCTGGTCAAGACTGTTAACAGCCCTAAAGCCTTGGAGATGTCCGTGTTTGCCTGCCACGGCCATCACTGCACAGCTGGTTCCCAGTGGGGATCAGGGGGTGAGAAGTGGGAGCCTGGTTGGGCTCCAGAGGCAGAGCTGGGTGCTTTGCCACCTCTGTGACCTCTGCACAGAAACTGTCACACGGTGCAGCCAGCTTTGAGCTTGTGACATTATTGAGGGCTACGTAAAATTTTTAAAATCTGTCCTGTCTTTGCCATCACAGAGAAAATCATGTGTTCAACACAATGAAATCAGTTGTGAAATCTTTTCTGCCATTTTAAAATTCCCCCAGACTGGGAAGATTCAGCGCTTGGAGAGCACTACCACGGCAACATGGTGTGGGATGGCTCACAGCTGAGATCAAGGTGTCCCCTGCCCCTCACCACCTCCCTCCCCAGGGGATGACCCTTGGCCAGGCTCCTGTGGGGAGCTAACTAACCAGTGAGGGAAACACCAGTACCCTCAGTAAAATGCACAGCAATACGGTTCCCAACTGGCCCCACAGTGGCCATTCCAAATTTTATCTGGAGATGTGTGTCAGAAAAATGGTTGCTTTGTGGCTTTTACATTTGTGTTAATAGTTTTGCAGGAAGAACAAAAATAATAAAACTCATCACAATGTTCTCTGACCAATTCTATTAAAGCCTTTAATTGCTTATTTGACCACAGAAGCAGAAAAAAGCGCTGTATTTTGGAAGTGTTTTCCTTACTTTTCACCTGAGCTTTCAATCCTATCCCAATGAATGTCCGCAGTAATAACCACAGCCAATTGACAGAGCCTCCGAAGCACAAGGAGCAAGCAGGACAAGAGTCTGAAGAGGTGACCCTAGGCAGGGTGTGCTAAGGTGGGGTACACAAGTTCCTGTCTGAATTTCCACCCTACCATGACCTGCCTTTCTTTGCCTCGCCAGGGACTTGCATTCCCCTAAACCAAACTCAAGGCCTGTGAAGGAAGGACCTAAACAGTGGGGAAAGGTGGCTCTGTGGATCCATTAGCTCTTCATTTCAGAAGTCCTGCTCCCTGCAGGAGATCTGACTGATGTACCAAACCCCATCGGGTGGAAAGCTGCCTGCAGGCACACCCTGGGGGTGCTGGGGAGGCACAAGGCTCCCCCAGTAGCTCAGACAGCTTGTTTATATATCTCACAACATACACCTTTGAATGGGATGGTGGACTACAAATATACCAGGAGGCCACCCATCTCCTGCTGTGTCTTTTTGTGGCTCTTTACATATTAACAGGTAATCCAGCTCTTCATTTTCTTCATGGGACAGCCAATAGGTACTGATGGTTTAATTCCACTGTTCCTTTATCCTTAAATAACCAGGCTTGTACTAAAAATGTATCACTTCTTGAAAGAAATTGTATGTTTTGAACAAACATCCAACATGCAGAAAATGGAGGGTGGTACTTCCATACAGTATCTCTGTGGCTGCTAAGCAGTTTCCACTCAAGTCAGCCTTGCTAGGCTTTCATATGGCTGAGGTGTAGGTGTTCCAAAAAGGGACCAATCCTGCCCAAGGAGGCAAAGGCAGCAAAGGCACGGGCTGTACCGATGGTCTTGCAGAACTGAACAAACACCCTGTTGATCTAGTCTTACTCGTCAGAATATACAAGCTGGCATTGAGAAAAAGCAGGTGGGTTAAATGTTGCTACTACACTGCATGAAAAGTGTGTGCAGCTGGTATGTGGATTTGCACAGGGCTGTCTCTGTGCATGTGGAAGAACTGCTGACTTACAAAATCAGGTTGCCTTTGCAATGCCTCACACAGACCTCCTTCTCTTCCCTCCCTGGAAAAATCAGGATGTGAAGAAGCAAAGCTTTCTTCCTTCTTGATGTTTCCTAACTAGGCCAGATCACTTTGGAAGATGGCCAAAAGTTAATTTAATATTCACTGCTGACCTGTTTTATTCCTCTGAGGTTTCAATAAAAAGTTGGGTGAAAGCCTTTTCCTCTGTTTGTCTGCTAGTGCGGCACCGTTGATGCCAATCCCTGAAACACAGTCTGCAGTGCACACATAAATGATTTATTCAGAGCTGCTGCTACTCCCTTGCTCTATCAACACACTCCTGCAGAAACTTGCTAGCTGCTGCTCAGGTAATATTCACTGGCAATCTCAGCAGCATCAGGAGAAAAAAAAAAAATTAAACCACTTCCTTTTTATTTTAATGCCTTTCTTCACTTCTCTTCAGAGTCATGAAAGAGATTTGGAAAACAGGTAAGAAATACCAAACTCCCAGCTCTCCTTGAGCTGACTGTGTATCACTGTGCTTCTTAGAGGGGAGATTATGCAGCTGTGTAATCTGCAATGCAAAGCTGAATCCCTCCTGCTAACCATCAGTACCTGTCTGCAGTACAAAGGTGCTGTTCTGGCTACTGGAAATAAGAGAGGATAAGGAGAGGAAACTGCAGGGGCAGAGAGACTTTTTTTCTATAATAGCACATGAAAATCCAAGACAAAGTGCAGTAACGAGTGCAAATAAATTTGAAGCAAGTGAAAATGGTGAGTTTTTTACTTGCAGGCAGAAAGGATTGTGATTCACTGTTGCCAGTCATACTGATCACCCCACGCCTACAGAACTAATTGTTAAAAAACTGAATTAGGAATTTACAAATACTGTACTCACTTGCACGTGTTCACATGCAGGATCACTGATTGCCGATGCAGCAGATTCTGCTGGACAGACAGGCAGACAGACAGACATAAGCTGATGGCTCTAAGTCCACAAAAACCCTGCTAACTTCGGAAATTGCCCTAAATATCAAGCATATGTTATGTGTCACTAATCCTCTTGGTTTCCATTTTCTACAATAGGAGTTGTGAGAGTTCAGCTCTTTCTCAGACTTGCCTATGGAGGAGAATATATTTCTGTGCTTGCCGCTACGTGCTCAGATACCTAATTTAAGTTACTGGTTGTGACAGGGACATTGAATTTAAAATAATGATTCTGGATTCAGTCTTTCTTCGGTGAAGGGATGAACTGCTGAAGTCCCAACCATAAATAAATGCTGATGTCCCAACCCGCAGTGGTCATTAAAGATCGTGATGATGTATCTCACTAAATGACTACTGATCTTTTTCTTCAAATCAAGCTGCCCTGGAACAACATACCCTTTTCATTTTAATTGCAAAAATGAACTACTGCAGTTTCTAAAGTAAAACATTGTGCTTCCAATGAGCTCTGATACCTGTGCTAAACACCTGCACTGCTACTCTTGCCTTGATGGCTTTTCAGATACGGCAGTTTTAGGCAGCAGATCACACTGGATAAAAGCTGCTGCAGAAGGTGACGTGACATAGATAATTTGATGCTTGCAGAACTGTATCAGAGGCAGACTTTCTAGTGGCTTGGAGGTGCATGCTGAAGGGGTCTGATGGATGCTTTACAGGATACAAATACGTATATGGGTACATTCCTCTCGAAGGACAGATACTCAGCTACCCATGATTTCAGTGACACTTAGGTAACACATTACAGCACATCTGGAAAACACCTAAAGAGGTGTTTAGTCCCATATCTCCATGGGACTAAACCCTGCTGAACATCTTCCGCTGGGGTGCAATTCAGCTCATCTGACACCAGCTGGCTAAAAGTGAAGTGCCTACTCTAATCCAGTTGTCCAGACTCCTCTATGTCAAAAGAGAGAGATAGGCATCTTTGGAGGGCAACTCCCATGGTTCACCTTGGACACTTCCATCACAGTGGAGTGAATACCCACCTGGATGCATCCACAGCTCTGTCCTGACTCTGGACCAAGTCTGGAGAACCCTAGACCAGATAACTCACTTTCAGAGACCTCCTATTAGATAAGGTTAATACCAGCCTTGGCAATTAGGTGGAGTCTTTTCCTCATTCTCCCTGTTTCCTGGCAAAGAGCTCTGCTGAGTAGGCTCTTAAATCCCCAAGTCCTCAGTTTAGGCTCCAGATAGGGAAGTGTCTGTCCCAACACCACTAGCACGGTTCCTCCCCCTCCTCCCACGTTCATTTTGCTCTTCAAAAGATGAATTCAAACAGAAATACTTAATACCCAGAAGAAGTAGCCAGGCAGCACCTTTCTGTATATACAGAAATGTTTAACTTTTAGGGGTGTCTTTTCTCACAATAAATGAATAAATTAACATGCAAGGCAACTTTTACAGAATAATTGACACTGAAAACTGATGATTGTCTGGGTGTTTTCCCTCTTATGATAAGACTATCCATGACTCTGGATGCCAAACACCACTTCCCAAACAGCTCCCCTGATACCTGCATGAGCTCTGGTGCTTATGTGAGGGCTCCCAGTGAACACAGCCTCAGCAGATAACACAGAGCTCAGCTCTCCTTTGATTTACAGCCTCCTTATGCTGCTGCGATGCAAACATCCTGCAGCCCAGCGTTACTGAGTAACTCACACAATCTGTCTCCTGTGATTTCCATCAAAAACTCTTGGCCTAAAATATTTTCATAGATCATAAATCCACGGTTTTATCAGGATTTCTCAAGTGATGGTGAGCAAGATGTTTGCACCTATGGGAGTCTGTTGAAAACTTTTGTCAGCAAAAGATGGCTTTTGAAAGGAATAAAGATTTTCTTGTGATTTCAAAATCAATACCATCACTTCGGGGGCATACTAAAGGGAAGGTGCTTTGCTTCCACAGAAAAAATCTCATACTAATGAAGACATTTTTCTTTGTTACAAATCTTCCATAGATGAGAAACAAATTAAAAATCTCTTATGTCATTATTACCTAGTGTTTAATTAAGCAAACAATCCTGTTTTTCCAGAAAGGCAGCAATCTATATGTTTGGGACAAAAAAATGCAGACATTTCAATGATTATGAAGCAAAGCAAGAAATGGCAAACACACAATAGCAGCTAGTGGGGTTTTTTCTGTCTGTGGTGGAAACATTTCCTTTCAAATATCAAACACTGAATTCACTTCTTAAGGTGAATAGTTCAAGTGATAAAGGCATGTCAGATAAGGAAACAGGACAGAAAATCACGCATGCACACAACTGGAAATCATCTTATGTAGTGTGACTTATTTATACTGTACATCAATAAAATAAGAACTTTCAACCCAATTAGTGACTTTTTGTGTAGGGAGAGAAAACAAGCACACCTAAGTAGGCAAGGAATATTCAGGTTAAATGTACAAATTATTTATACCTTGTAGTTATTTAGGAGGAAGAAGGATTGGGGGAGGAAAGGGGAAGAAGCAGAATGTACTTCAAATAGCATTATTTATCATTTCCTGACTAAATATAGCATGCATCTCAGGAAAAGTTTGATTTGGGCTTCCCAGTCAGTAGCAAAGAGAATTAACCCATGCTGGGTTTGGCATAAACTGGTAAATCCTTCAAATATGATCCACACCTTAAAATCCAAGACGAGCTGCTGGAACTGGATGTAAGGAGAAATGTTCCCCTTCCAATGACAATTTGCCTTGAAAAAAAATATGGTTTTCCCTTAAAACTTCCTAACCTCAGAATGTGGCGGGATTTCTGTAGGATCAGGAAATGATCCACCCCCTCTTCAGTCACCAGCCAGCTGCAAGCAGGAAACCCACATCTCCATGTGCCAAGGAAACTAGCCCTGGATGATCGCTCAGTTGGTAAATCCAAACAAAAGTGAGCCTCCAAGTTCCAAGAGACCCAGACATGGAGCAGTATGAGGTCCAGGAAAGAAACCAAGAATTTCCGAAGCTGTGAAGCCCTGCATTTGTGTAAATCGTGGATTTCCACATTCTTTTGGTGGTGTCTGACCTTTGCCTTGCCTGCCTCCACAGTCTGAGTGAACAAAGTTGGCAGCACAGTTCATGGGAAGGATTAAGCAGGAGCACTATTTCAGTATTATATTCCAGCACTTACCTCAAAAGCCGTGCAAATGTGCAAAATAATATGTTCCGTTAAGTGATGAAAATCACATGAAAATTGAAATAATGACCTCTTTGGAAAAGCAACAAATATTTCACCAAGCAAAAGCGCACTCGCCTTTGCACTTCCAGCACCAGAGTTATTTTACAGCCCTTAGAATTGACTCTGTCATTTATATTTTATCAGCTATAGCACACTAGGGTACTATAAACATAATCCAAAAGAAGCTGCCAGCTCAGCTTCTAGAGAGCAAAAAAATTCCACAAAACCCCTACCAAACCAAAGCCCTGTTCCAAAGGGAGACACAGGGCAATCACTTGGTCTCCTCCTAATATCACAAGGGGCGAGTTCCTCCCTCCTGCCAGAGACAGCACCCCTTTCCAGGGATTTAGGGATAGGTTGCTGGAACGGTCACAGAATGGGATTGAGGTCTCTGTGTTGAAAAGAGAGACAGGCAGACTTCTCAACTGCCTCAACCAAGGATACTTATCTCCCTTTAATCCCAATTTTATTCCTGGTCCCAGAAATCACTGCTGTTTTCCCACACACGTTATTACGAGCTATATACATCAAGCATGCTGAAATGAAAGCCTACGGCTCTAGACAATGTTCTTGCCAGTACAGAAGCTGTTCCCATGTTATCTGAAATAATTTGTACATTTGGTTTTCTTTCTTCTTCCCGTTACCTCTTTGCCCACCAGCACCATCCATGTCTGGATTGTTGTAACTTGGCAGATACAAACACGTAGCAAAAAAAGGTCCTGAGTATTTATTTACAGTCTTCCTGTTGTTATGGTGCTACATAATCCAGTCTGCCTGCCTGGATGGAGAAAAAGGAGGGAAGGAAGGCTGAATGCTTTGGCTAATCCTGAAGTCTATCAAGCGTTTCCTCTAAATCACCAGTTCAAATGCAAAGTCAGCAGTAACCAACCATCCTCATGACTTGCTCCAGCTGCCTTGCGGAGCTCCTGAAATGCCGTTAAGTCTCCCAAAACATATCTACCTCACCAGAAATCCTGTTGCAGTGTGACTTGCAGCCATGGCCCAGAAGCTGGGCACTGAACTAGCATTTGCTTCTGCCTTGCTTCTAGATAAGGCAATGGCTGTCACCTGTGTAGGGCATATGGGTCCTCAGAGAACTTCCTCTTGGACTCTCTGTTAGCAAGTGATGCAGGGCGATGGGAGCTGGTCTGAAAAGCTGAGTGTCACTGGGACCTCACGTCCACAGGACTTGCAGTTTGGTGCCAAAACTCAGAAGAGAACCATGGGGCTCACACTCCTGGACCAACCTCTCGTGTCTGGGACATGGGTCAGGGAGGACTGTGGCATCTTGTCCTGCTGTGCAGTCCACCCCACCAGCTCCTCCCAGGGCAGGTCATACAGTCTCACTGCAGCCAAAGAGGGGCCAGGCGTGTGGCAGCCAAGGGCAGGCAGGTCTCGCCACTGCCATGCAACCGCGGCCCTGCCTTGTCCGCAGGGGCCCAGGCAGCCGTCCCCTACCCGTCACCCAAATTTCACGTGGAAACGCAGTCACGTACACATGGATGCCACTGCTCTCCAACATCCAGCCATAAATAGCATGCAGGCTATGGCAGGTGTGGCAGGCTGTTTTGCCATAAACAGCAGAGAAAATGGGTCAAGCTGTGACTCACGCAGGGTTTTGTCCATTGAGCCTGGAGCTGCTCTAGTATTTTCAGTAGAGTAAACCAGATATGGGCCTAAGAGGCTTTACACACACTGATTGCTGTCGTTTGATGTGAACTGCTCCAACAGCCCTATCTTCACTACTCCTTTTGGAAATTATTGCACAGTACAGGAAAAATCAGGATTCTTTTCCCTTTGAAGAGTTGCTGGTTACTCCTGTGAATAATATTCTCCTGCCTTGATCTTTACATGTTCTGCAGGCGCAGCCTATTGCGTCTCCTCCTCTGCTGTGGCACTGCCAAGCAAGCCAGGTTTAATTCTTCCAAAGCACAACTAGCAGTCTAGCACCCTTCCAGCTCCATCTTTGCAGCCCTTTACTGAACTCTAATCAAATTACCTCTATTTTTCTGGCTACCGACAGATCAGAACTAACCCCAAACTTCCAGTTATAAATCAAGTCTCATACAGACAGGAATTACTTCTTTCCCTGGGTCCTGAAGTCTGTCCATAATGCTTTATGTTTTAAATCTTCTTTGAAGCCAGTCAGTGAAGCGCTGCCCACCTTCCCACATGCTCCTTCAGCACAACTGTGTTCCACTTCAAAACATCAAAACCATGTTTCATGTTTTTCCCTAGAGCTTAAACTTGTGCTTTAACAAGTCAAATCTCACTTTGTTATTTTCTGTGCATTTTTCCAACCTGGCAAGGCCTCCCTGTCTCCCTGTTCAGTACTGCTCATGGATCTCATTGTTTTTTCCAATTCTTTCCAAGACAGTGTCACCTCCAAATTTCTTGACTGGTGTTTGAGAAAGAAGACCTTCTAATAATAAATAAGAAAAGAGAGAAGAGATGAGAAAAGGGATGAGAGAAGAGAAGAGAAGAGAAGAGAAGAGAAGAGAAGAGAAGAGAAGAGAAGAGAAGAGGATGAGAAAAGGGATGAGAGAAGAGAAGAGAAGAGAAGAGAAGAGAAGAGAAGAGAAGAGAAGAGAAGAGAAGAGAAGAGAAGAGAAGAGAAGAGAAGAGAAAAGAGAAGAGAGGAGACCAGATCAATAAGCCAGCAATAGCAAGTTGCAGTCTGTCCAAAGTGGCAGACTTTGCCATCTGTGTGAGCACCAACCAGATAGAGAATAATGTGAACACAAAAGGATTATATTTTGCCTAGAGAAAGAAATTATTTAAAGATCTCAAAACAATGGTAATGTCTCTGCTCTTTCCAATAGCAGGTATTGTTCACGGATCATTCAGGGAAATTAAGGCACGGAGATTTAAAGGGATTTGCCCAGTCAGCATGAGAAAAAAAATCATGGCGAGATGCCCTGATTTTTGTTCTGTAAAAACAAACCCACATTTAATATAAAGATAGATGTAGTTTAATTCTAGACTCTGGTATCAGTGTTCTCAAGAGCATACTGCAGTTTGATGAATTTCAGCTAAATGTTTCAGGAAAAATGAGCATCTCTACAATATCAACAATAGGGAACCAACAATAAAACTCAATTTGGTTTTAGAGACAAGATTTCACTTGCAGTGTTCTCATCTTATTTCAAGTTATTTCATTTCTCTTTCTAATTGCTCTCTAGTTACACAATCCCTCTCATGGTATTGAGTTCTTAGCAAGTGCTTAATTAACAAAAACAAAAATTATGATTTTTCTTCCTTCTCACATTGCTAGTGAAATTGCTTCATTGACATATTTTCTAAAAATTATCTATTTCTGCTTGGCTGTGTTTGTGAGTAATGAAATGAGTGACTGCAAAGAAGTTAAAGCAATCCTAAAGAAACGGAATGAGTTTTGAATTTAATTTAAAAAAAAACAAAACAAGCCCCAACATTTCTTTTCATGTATGGAACTAAGAGCAAATAATTTAATTCTGGTTACTGGGGTCTGACTTAAGCTTAATCTATCAAAACGAGTACAGTGTATTTCAAAATAATGTAGCCAGTTTAAAAGAAAAAAATTAAACAACTACAGAGAAAGGTGGACTTCATTCTCTGTGGACAAAATAATCAAGAAGAATGACAGCATGAGATGATTAATATTCCAGATGGTAGCACGGTCTGTAATTAAAATATGATATGCCAAAAGATCACAGCCAAACAAGAAGCCTGCCCTCATCTGCTTCTTAGTATTACTAATTGTACAGTTATTAGGCCAAACAGTGGCTTTTCCTCATTATATTAATTCCTTTATTTGCTGTGGAGCTCCTGTCTTAAAGCCCCAGACACCAGAAAACCACTTTATGTCACAAATAAGCCAGCAGAGGCAGAGAGAGGCCCTGGTGAGTGGTGGGGACAGAGATGCATGGATGGAGGAAGAGTGTGGCATCACAAGCCCCTCATCATTCTTCTGTTCAAATCTCTTTCTTACAGCCACCACACTGGAGGAAAGATGCACACTTAGGTTTCCAGCATGCATGAGATGAAGGATTTGGGGCAGTTCGTCCTTGTGGATAACATGTGTAGTATTTGAATGCACAATAAAAACATTTCCCTACTGGAACTTAAGATTTCTCAACTTCAAGCACATGCTGTATTTCATCTAAACTGAGGTAAAAGAGAATGTGAAGAATTAGATGTCTTTCAAAGTCCCAACACCCTGGCTTTTCAAATCTCAGACCATCCTTAATCTGATTATCTGTGGGCCTAATGAAGTAATTGCAGAGCAGTGGCCTGATTTCCTTGAATCAAATGTCTACACTCACCAACCTCCAGGATTATAGGGAGCCTAACACAGTGACTCTGATGCATGGGGGCCCATACATGTTTTTCATATTAGGGAGCAGATGGAAGCTGTAATTCCCTCTAGAGCAGAGGGATGCCTTTCAGCAAACAGTAGCAGATGACATGTTCATTTCTGGAAGTGTTTTCCATGTCTCTCCAATAGATCAATGGCTTGTGGTGGAGAAGGAGCTGAAACAGGCAGACATGGCCAGAATAAATGTTGCAGAGGGGATGGAGAAATACATCTCATAACCTGTGAGTTCCTGTTTATCTGGTGCTCAGCATGGGGACTCACCAGTCCGTGATGCCGAGAAATCCAGTTATGGCACCCAGGCAAAGAGCTCTGCAAAGCTGCTTGGCTTTCAGAAACAGAGACTGCATTAGCACTGACAGCATCACGCTATTTCTCAAAAAAACCCACAATTTTTCACTGGTGGGCTTTACAGGTGATCCAACATTTCTGTAGAGAAGACAGAGCAGCCATTGTGGTCTCTTTTCATGTTTGCCTTTTTGCATTTAGAAGGTCCAGAATGCTTCCTCTTGAAGTCAGAGGTTTGGCAGTCCTGCCTGCAGTAGAGTCAAGCAGCCTGTCAGCTCTCTGACTAAGGGAGATAAGCTGCAAAATACAAACCCTGGTTACTTCTTTAAAATGAAAATACCCAGGCTTGCTGTCTTTCAGCCCTCTTTCAGGCATGCATGTTTGTTCTGCCAGCAAGGCAGCCCCTTGGGAAGGCAAGGAGCTCAGGGGACGTAGAGCATCCTCTGAGCTTGACAAGGAGACTCTCTCACAAAGAAAATGCTCAGGACTTTTTAACTCAGCCTTTGCAATGCAGTGCCTGCCAAGAGTATTTCCCCACCCCTCTTTTCCTTACTCCTAGCAAGGAGAGACCAAAGCCTGCCCTCAGGAAAATACACGGCTAAAATTAAGAAGAACATGAACTAGCAAAGGGAGAATAACTGGAAGACTAAGAAAATACTGAATAATGTGGCTTACAGTGGGATCTACATCACTGTACTTTTTTAAAAGGTGTACAGGTTTCTCTTTCATGATGCTGATTACATATGTTCCCAAACTCCAAGGGACTGTTTAAAATCCCATCTACTGCATAACTTGGCTATTTCCACACTCTGAGTTTTCTGGAGTATTAATTTCAGTGCTCTTGCACACCAACTTAGCCCATTCCTGAGATATACAAGATCCCTCTGGAAATCTCTATCACTGCCTCAGCTCTGACCTACATCTTCTCAGTTGCCCAATTCAAAGCTTCTCCTGCATGAAGATTGGCCATCAAGGCGTAGAGAAGCTCCCTGTGACAGATCAAGCTCCTGTTCCCAGAGGTGAAAGGCCACCAGCTGTGAGAGCTGTCTTTCCTTCCTGTCTCCTGACTGACAACCCTCAGCAACAGCCCTCTAATTCATGCTACACAGCAGGAACTAAATAAACAACTGCATTAGGCAATTACTGCAATAAATGCTTTCTTTATTCCCTCCTTTCTACTACCAATTTGTTGTTGGAGGGCTGGAGTGGCTTAATTTTTTTTAATTGCAAAATAACCACCTCGCTGACAGGTGGATTATGGTACATGTTTAAAAATCCATTGAAATGAAGATAAAGTCAGATGGGCTGTAATGTAATGCAAATTTGAAAGTCTTTGCTCTTAATTCTGCTGAGCTTTTGCCAAGCTCAGGCATGCTTTACAGCAAGCAAAAGATCCTCTCCCATGACACCAAAGTGTGGGTTTTTTTAAACCCACTTTTATCCTATTTATATCGTCGAACATTTCAAATTTGAAATTCATCTTGCCCAGTGTATTTGAGTGCTCAGGAATTTGCTCCTGAAGTCAGTCCAGCCTGCCCAGTGCTGAATGCAAGGAGGAGAACCTGTGATGGCAGATGTGCTATTCAACTGTGGCCAGCTATTTGCTGTCCATTTAGACAGAGATTTGCCTTCTATGCATAGACCTTTTCCATGAATGGTATTATCTGATAATAAGGCCCAGACCTGACTTGCTTAAAGAATTTCACTTGAAACTGGAAAATTAAATTCTCCTGGCAATCAAAGGCAAAATAACTCAGTAAACTGACAACACATTTAAAATTAACTCTGATTTTTAGAAGAGATATCTTTTGGCAAGGTTGATTTTCCAATGACTCTGACTTTTTTTAAACATGCAGCTCACTATTTATGGAGCAATAATAATATCAGAGGTTTGAGAACCTACTGAACACCCTTGAAACAATTGAAACATTCAGACAATTGAGTAAAGTGTGATTTGGTAATGATTTATTTAGCTTGAAACCAGATTTGTATCAAATAGATGCCAACAGCTGAAAAGTCAAAAACATCTTTATCTTTACACTAATTTCTCTTCAGTCACCTTTGTGTGCATTACAGACACATTTAAAAATGGACTTGTGCTTGCATTTTACTTACATTTAACACAGGTGTAATTTCTCACTGTAGAAGTTTGTTCAGCTGTTTTCTCATATGTGTTGAGATACATGTGCCACCAGGGGTTGACAACCCCCTGTTTCACAACCCAATCCTTTCCACATCCGCAGCCCTGAGCTGCAGAGCATCAGCATTAGTATCATCTCCCTATTGGCATGGTGAGGGCCGGGCAGCTCCAAAATGTGGTGCCCGAGCTGTGCAGTGCAGGAGGGCCTGAGAGGCATGGCCCCAGTGCGGTGCCATGGGCAACCTCCACAGCTCCTGCTCCTGCCACGGATGGCTGCTACCACAGCAAACACAGTCAACAAGAACAAAGATGTTTAAAAACTCATGTGGCCATAGATCTGTAGGATTGTCAGTCTGCAAAGTCTGCGTGGCCCCTCTCCAACTTACTGCCCTCAGCAAGTGTGTGGGTGAAGATGCAAGGCTCGTCTTTACCTCCTGCTGCAATTTTCTCTTAGTGCTTTCACCGAGCTTGGAATATAATATGTGCACACGTGGGAACACAGGCAAGTCATTCAATGGAAAAAGCAACCCCTGGAGCAGACAGAGGTTTAAAAGTCTCTGGTTTTGAAAAGCACCGCAGCAAGAGCAGGTGCTTCCACTCACACAGACAGGAGCTAATTGTAGGAACCGCTCTGGCCTACAGGCTCTCTTTTTTATGGTTATGTCCACAAAGTCTTTGACTGTTCTCTGTAGTTAGTGACCGCACACACAAAGAGGTCTTTCATTAGCAGTGCTCTATAGGAAGCCAGGGCACAGAGTAAATGACACCTTAATGTTCCCTTTCAAAGCTAGAGTGGTTTGACAATGACGCTTGTTAGTGAACTGCTGTATGTTCCTCCTGCCCGCCTTCCTCCAGCTTGCAATTAAGCTTACAGACATCTAATATTTAGCTTGCCTCCAAAACTTCGGCAGTGACTGCTTGTAAGTTACTTTCGGAGGATGCAAGGGAAGATCTCTGTTTCGAGAGCATGGCTCCAACTCCACGTGACAGCAAGTACTGATTAACATACCACCCCGGGAGAGGTGCCTGCACCCAGCCCCTCCAGGGACAAAGCCCTGCGGCTGAGCAGTGAACAGCCAGGAAAACCCGGCAAGAATTCAGGGGGCCTGTTCATTTTTAGGGCAAAGAATTACCTTTTTTGTTTCTAAAAGTCCAATTGGATTTTTAATGTCCAGCCTTAGGTGTGATGCTGGTTTAAACCTGGGGCACAAGTCAAGTCTGGCTATAGATCTCTGTTCCCACCTGCAGTATCAACATCTGTGATTTTGTGGCCCGATGGAGGTGGTGTTATCCTCTCCTGTTTAATTGGCTACTGCAGCTTGCTACTTCTGTTTCAGAGGTTTCTATGTCTTTGCTCATTAAATGCGAAGCAAAGAGAGAAACACAAACAACACCTGTCGCAAACCCCTATTTTTCATTAACTGTGTGCTCTAAACTGAACTATCTTACTGACAGTTCATGGTGGAGAAGTTAAAGGCATTACAGCTGAAAGTATCCATGAGTATGAAACTGAGCTTTGCCCATTTTTGAAAGCAGGGGTGGTTCTTCCCTGTGTGAGATGCTGCTTCCCTCTAGAGAGGAATCTCTGTTTACCCACAGTAGTTAGGAGAGAGTTGTATTTCAGTAAGTCAGTCCTATTTTTATAAGTAAGTCCTGTTTTTATAAGGCACTGTACTTTTCAGAGACTTCATATCAAAATCCATCTTCCTGGGGGAGTAGAAGCAATGGACTGCATGAAAAACAGAAGGCAAGAATAACAAAAACTACACTTGCTGAGTCATATGTAAGGCATGTTTACAACAGCAGACCAAATGTATCTCAATATTTTCATCGTTATTCAATTTGAGGCTCTAGTGATAATTCAAAAAATGCTCTTAAGTTTTGACAACTTAGATTATTAAGGAGGATTTGATGTACCCAGCCTAGTTTGAATGATGTGACTAAAAATGCTTGAAAAGAAAACATACACACACACATACACAAAAAGGGAAAAAGCTCACAAGTTCACAAGTGAATATTATATAAAAATATTAAGGTGAATACTAATTAAACATATTTAGAACCACAGAAAAAGAAGGTAATTCATCACCACTTCTTCCATGTATTTTAAGCTGCATGCTATATAACTGAAATACAGGCTGATGGAAATGTGATAGAAATATTTTTATTTTAGTTTTGTGGGAAACTGATGGGGGTTTTCTGAGGGTTTTTTTTTGTGGTTTTGTTTTTGTTTTTTTTTTTAATTTGCAAAATTAGCATTAACAAAGCCAGACAGCCAGGTGTTTTGTCTGTAAGAGATAAGTATCTCATCTCTCAGCTATGTTTGACAGATGAGCTCTATCCCATCACTTTCAAGGCATAGCAGCCGAATTGAGACCTTCCAGCTGCATCCTTTGGAGCAGATCAGTAAAATGATGCATGGGAAGTATACATTAGTAAGGTGGTTGTCTGAAGTATCTCTGTTGGAGATACGTGTATTTGGTAAAAGCTAGCTACAAATACATAATACAGATCATCCTAAATAAGAGCTGAACTGTAGTTACATGGCCTACTTTCTGCATCAGCAAAGTCAGCTTAGGAAACTCTTGCTTTCCTTTCGTCTTCCTCCATGTTCTCAGCAAGATGCATTGGGATTTTTGACACCTTTGAAAGGCAATAGTCACCCAGGTGACTAACCTGCACTAGGAGTCAAAGTGCCAGAGAGTTAAGGTGATTATTTGAGATAAACCCACAGAGGAGGGAACAAGTGCTGAGGCCGTGCTCTGTTTGGCCATGCTTCTGGTGGGTCCTTCCAGCTAGGCCAGTGTTGGGTCTGTCAGATATTCAGCCTTTCACCTGAGCTTCAGCACTCTTAGCAGAAACCAGCTGCCACCACTCCTGACCTCCTTGCAAAAGCTTTAGTATGTGCAGAGTAGGTGGGAAATCTGGGAAATCTATTAAGTTTCAATAGACAACAAACAAGAATGCTTCCAAAATATTTGTGCTCCAAGACCCATCTACAAACCACAGGAGATGGTACTATCAAAGTCCAGATGACAGAGCACTGAGTGATTTAAGCCCATGAGAGCCAGGCTTTTGATTTCACTAGGACCAAGTTTAACTGGGCTTCTGTCATGACGTAACCAGACCCAGTTATATTCCTTACAACTATCCAACTGGCTGGGCAACATTTGTCCTGTTGAAGATATCCTGGCACCTCAGCCAGGAGAAGGCAGCATGCTCTGACTCTGTTCTTATTCATACAGATTCAATACTGCTCCCTAGGATGTCCCATTCCTCTGTCTCACCCTTCATCACTGTCAGGATGTTCCTCAGACCCCTTTTTTCATCTTATCGTTGCCCCACAAGCCTTGCCTGAAATCTTTATCTAACACCTCCTGACACATCTGAACCACCATATTCCTGGTTCTGGTCATTCAGAACCCATCAACTTGTGCCATATTCCTGTGAAGTGACACATCTTTCATGTTTTGCTTTGACAACTCAGCACTGGGCAACTAAAGTCTATTTTTAAAAGCACTAAAAATAATTGTTCTTTTTGTGAAAATCAGGATTAAGCTGCCCTTCTATGCTAGGAACGTGTAGGGCTTCCTGGAGGGAACTGAAGACTTGCTCCTGCAGGGTTATTTTTAGAACATCTGAGACAAGTTTCATAAACATGTACTAAACAGGATTTTTTTGCAAGTGGAAAGCAGTCCTTTTTAGCACATTTGATTGCTCTTTTTTCTGGGTTAGTGCTCTTTTGCTCTTGAAACTTTCTCCATGAAAAATGAAGAGCTGGTTGGTGGCAACAAGTTCTCCACTGCCTCTCCACCTTTTCCTCTCTGTTTTTGATGGTAAATACACTCCTCTTGCATATTCCAGGTCTGGGTATTATGAACTCAGGGCTACTTTCTTTTGGAAAGGCCGCTCCCGTGTAGGAACATGGGGCAAAAGACAGATGCAGAGAGGCTGCAGCAGAAGTGACCACACTGCTTGCTCTACTAATAACCTGGCAAGCAAGGGGAGCTGTGAAGCACAGGACATTGGGCAGATGCATTTGACAGGATTGCAGGACTTTCTTTTCAAGTTCTCAGTGACTGTGAGAGGAATCTTCTCTCCTCCTCTTTCTCCACATCTAACTTGTACCAAAAAAATGTCTTAGGAAAGAGCTGTAGCAGGCCAGAAACATCAGGGACCAGACGCTCCAAATCTCACTTTTTAGCAAGGTTGAATACAGAGCTGTACTATTTACTCTTTCTTGAGGGGGATATTTTTAAATTATTCCCCAGGCAGTAGCAAAAGCAGTAGCAGGTTATGCTAGCTTCCGACTGGATGATTCCTGTAAAACAGCCAAGAGGCTTGTCTACAAAATATTTTGGAACTAGAAGCACCCAGCAGTATGTGCAGCTTAGAAAAGGACTCTTTTCCTAACAAGCTTTCCCACAGTGGTGATGTGAGCTCTCAGTGCCTTTGTCTGCCCATGGATTTCCTTCAACAACTTTGGCTCCCTCAGACTGCCATTCTCCTCCTGATGCTGCAGGCTCCAACAGGGCATCCTTGAATACCTCAGGACTTGATGATACACAGGATAAAACACCTTCATGCCATTTCCTGGTAATTTACTTCATTACACAAGCTGTTTGCCTGGCTAACTGGGTGTTTTTCCTCCAACACCTGTGGTGCCAATTCTGCTGCTGGTTGCAGGGCACTGAATCACACATTTCTTAAGGGTGATTTCTGCTTTTGCAACTGGTCCCAGCTCTTAGGAAGGATGATGGTTACATCTGCAAAGACAAGCCATGTGGTGTGGAAACTCTGCTCCCATAAAACATGAACATTTCCCTTCTAAACTGACCTGCTAACATTAGGAGTGAAAGGTGAACTGCTGCTCCTAAGCAGAGACCTCATGGGTGTGTCTGTGAAGAAGGGGTTTTGAAATTTGGTGATCTTCAAATCTGTAGTTCCAGGTTAAACAGGTGATGACTGAAGCAGTGGAAGAGAGTGGTCAGTAAATATAAATAAACAGAAATAGAGACAGCAGGATATAAAGGAGGAACAGAGCTTAGAAATGTTCACTAAAAATTTAGTGGCACTAGGAATTGGAGGCACATGTAGGAATCAGCAACTCAGAGGCAGTAGAATAACTTGTTATGGATATTTTAACTTTTTTTACTGACTTTTATAGGAATACATCATCATGAGGAAATTCTGGTCAGTTTTTGCGTCCCCGTGGTGCCAGGGGGAAGACCAGAGCTTTGATCATGAGTCCAGCATTTCTGGAAGGCTCCAGCTCAAGATCTGACACAAGTCAGAAAGTTTTTCATATAGCTGCAAGGTATGTTTCAGAGTCTAGGGACATCAGAGCATGAGTTACTCTGCCTGGGCAAAAAAGGCAGTTGTGCAGTTCATGAAACAAGCACTGAACTCTCAGTCTGCTCCTGTTTATTGATAAGGAACAGCAAGCTGTACAGCAGTACTTTTGTGCATGTCAATAAAACGATATGCAGGACAGCTGTTCTTAATATCTCCATTGTTTGCTCTTGCACTTTTTTTGTCCACTAGTTAAACACCTGATTCACAAATAATGCAAGGCTTGGGTTGGATTTTTTTTTATGCACACCTTCCTTTTTTTCCCCCCATCCAGCCTTCTAAGCTTTTTCTTTTAACACTTCTGCCTCAACTCTTGGCAACACCTGGATCACATACTTAACTTGCTTTTTATCTCAGCAGCTTGTAAGCTTTAAACAACTGACACACTCCATCAAAGGAAGAGAAAAAGCAAAACAAGAACCCTATTAACCTCTGTTACCCATATAAACTAATTAACTCTAACCCCTCCCCAATTATCCCTGGAGAGGCGAACTGCTTTTATAAGCTTCCTGCTCTTTTTCACCCCTCCCCTTCATGGCTGCTTGCCTTGTTCCTGAGGAGCAAGGCGCTGACGTACCCCCATCTGCGGCTGCCTTTGCAGCCCCGAGGGCTCTGCAAACACTGGGCTGCTGTGAGATGCTGAGCCCCACATCCCTGCTTGGCCATGGTGCCCTTCAGGTGCCTGGGGGAAGGGGGGGAGGCTGCCTTTCACTACAACTCTTAGTCGCACCTGGTTGTTCAGTCCACGGTCAAGGGTGGTGACCCTTCCTTTCTGACCTTGGATTATATTTCAGGTTTTAAACGGGCTTCCCGTCTGTTGATTAAAGCTTGTTTGTTCAAAGCCAAAGGATTAAAAAGAGTAATTACAATCCTGCTAATTTATGTGATTCTTCATGCTAAACCATGCCTGCGTGCATAGACATCTGTGAGCACACGTGTCTGGGACAGTTTTTGTGTGCATTTGTTTTAAACCTGTGCCAGCACTGAGGGAGACAAAGATTATTAACTGGCTGCTGTTAGTCCTCACTGTGCCATATATATGTCAACACACACCATCATTCTTCCTTTTTCATTAAGAACTAGCTAAAAGCAGTGAGTTATTTCAGAATGCTCAGCTCTTGCTTCTGAATTATTATTCAACAAGTAACCCAACACGTAAGGTAAGGGCAACTGTGGCTATCCTACCCAGCTCCACGTGGCTTTTTCGTCACCTCTCTTATCAAACAGTCACAGTTACACATTTCTAATGTACTGTATACTGAAGACACATATTTTGCATGGACTGATTATATGCAGGTGAAGGGAGAAGTCTCAGCAAGAGTCCAATAAATCAGAAGGCAGCAAGTGGGGGAAAACCCTGTTCCATGCCTGCAGAAGGGATATTAATACCAGATTATTAATAGCAGGTCTTGGGTTGTAACCATTCTGATCAACATCACTCAAAACAAGTGGTTCAATTCAGAGCTCAAAGCAAGAGGGAGGTACAGGGCTCTCTCAGGTCTCTTTGCCACCCTGTCTCAGTTGTTTTGTGCCAAGGAAGGTGTCAGACTAGTCCTAGAAACTGAGCTCCTCTCTGCAGCTGGATGGGGCAGACCGCCTGATGCAGGCCAAACGAAAACTCAAGGCATGATTCGTAGTTATGCAGAGGGGCTTTGGACTCAGTCCTAACTTGATCAAAACTTCCTTGAGGGACTTCTCAATACACTTTGTGACTTGGGCCAGGAAAGGTGTTTTGGATTAGGATTTAGCAAAACTCCAGGTGGGCCAGCAACTGGATCAGGGGTCTGTGGTCCCTCTCCAGGTGAATGCTTATGGAGCACCCAGTGCTGCAGGACACAGGTATAGAGGCCCCACATGGCCATAGCCAAAGAACAGGATCAGGTCAGTCTCATCCTTACAGTGTTAATCATAAAAATATCAATTTTTCTAAAGTATCCAGCTAACACACTTTGAGGGCCAGACAAGTACTTGACTGTTTTTTCTCCTGACAAATACTGCAGACTGGAGCAGGCTTCTGGGCAGGCTCTACGGAACTCTAGAGCCCACAAAGTTTTACTTTTGATATTGTTGCCTTCTCATTAACAGCTGAGCAGCAGTGCTGCAGAAACCTGCCTTGCCTTCCTCTCTATAGGGATGAGTCAGTTTTTTTTAACCCAGGGTGCATGACACTCGAATATTGCCACTTAAGTAACTACAAAAACAAGAAGAGAGTCTAACATGCGGGCACTATAGAAGTGGCCTGCATTACAGGGAATCTAGCTTTGATGTGCTATCCTGGCTACAGCAAGTCTCTCCTCACTCCATCTGTGTTGGTGAATTTGAGTGCTTTTCTTCTGAGAATGAAGAATTGAACCAAATCCAGGTGGATCCACCCAGCCCACATGAGAGAATTTCTTCGAAAGATAGCTGCCAGCCTATCCTCCTCTCTTTTTTCCTTCTTTCCTGTTGGTGTTTCCCCTCTCCTGCCCCTGGGCCCAGCCCTGTGGTGCTCAGCCCACTGCTGGCTGGGGGTGCTGCGGGAGGGAGCAGGGTGGCCCTGGGGTGGTACCACCACAGCTGGTACCTGCCTGCATGGGGCTCAGCACCCTGGGGGTGCTGGGTCTGGCCAAAGCAGCTCCCTTCCCTCCCCACTGTGGTCTCTCTTGCAGAGCTTTCCTAGCTGTGCCCACAAAAACAGCATCCCCATCTTCTGCTCCTCTCTCTGACTCCATGTGATAGTGCAGCAGCAGCAAAATTAAGGCAGCAGATTAGAAATTCTAAAAATTTTCATCACTTCTTCCCCATCCTCCTCTTTAGGAAGCTGCTTTCAATCACTTTATGTACTGAAAACAAACATGAAAGGAAAAACTCTCCTCTGCCTTCAGCTGTCAGAGCAAAACCAGAATTCCCTGAGCTCTTTTCAGAAGTGCTAATATTCTCCCCTAGGCCTTCATTATATCGCACACAGATCTGCAGTCCTCTGCACACAGGCAGGGAGGGAACAGCCTTAAAAAGTTGGGCTGCAATACTTATTTATTTATTTATTTATTTAGTAGAAATAAAAACAAAAAAAAATTGCCAGCACCAGTGAACAGCAGATCAGAGTGGAATGAAAAGGAAGTTTATGGTTCCAGCACTAATCAAACGTGCTGTTGGGTCAGTGTGATGGGGATGCCCCTGACCTGGCTCAGAGTGAATATGGCCAATGTGTGGCTGGGTACTCTTCCTCCAGCCTGGCACCTGCATGTCTCAAAGCAATTAAGTTATGTTTCTGTAGGTATCCAGCTCTCCTTCCCTTGTTTCCAGCACAAATATCAAACTTTTTCTGCCTGCTGCAGCTGAGAAAAATGGTGTTCTCCCTCTTCAAGATGCTCAATGCATAAATTTCCTTGCTGTTCTCCCTGCAAAACATTTTGATTTTGTCAGTGGCACTTATGCTTCCAGCCTCAGGAATACTGTTTGTTTGAAACTTGAAACTGGAGTTTGTTCAAAGGGAACAAAGAGTCTTAGAAATTTCAATTGGGAGCCATTTATGATTGAGGAAACCCTCCTTTAGTAGTTAGGTACCCAAAACACAGGGTAATTCAGCCCAAACACCAACCAAGGACCAGGCAATGGGATGAGCAGCCAGTGGGTGAAATTTCTCACTGTTCCTCATCTCCTGTCACCCACTTATGAACGCCTGTATTATGTTTTAGCATATTACAATCATGGGTGTTGACTAACGGCGGGACTGCAATGGCAGGACCCTCACTACTGGAATAACTCCAGCTCAGAAATGACATTTATAACACACTGCCAGCAGCCATTGACATCAGTCCCCTCAATTTCTAGATCACTGTTTACAGCATACAAAGATTTTTTGTCTCTCGCTTTATTCACACTGTCTAAAGAAAAGAAAGAAAAAGGAAAAAAAAGGTCTAAAATATTAATGTATTCAGCCCTTTAAAAAGGCCCCACCATGGAGCACCATTCTAGGCTGGGTTTTTCAAGCACTCTGGGAAGACACTAACCCTACTGTACCACTGCAGGCATACAATGTGTTTGGAAATTAAGACTCATTTGGGTTTCACTTGATAGCCCAGAGCATCTTCTGGCTTTCTGCAAAGTTATGTGTGTTAGATGAGTCTAAAATGTCAGTTTTAAGACTACAGCACTAAGAACAGAGACAGGAGTTTGTGAACTGCTGGCCTGATTTGAGCCAACAAACAAGACACACCGTAAGACACATGCCTACACTCATTGCAAGGCAGCTCCGTAAGGGCAACAGTGCATTTTTCTAAGCACAGAACATCTTTCACCTGCCTCTAAGAAGCCTGTGGCTAAAAATTAGATCAACCGTATTAACGTGCTGTATAAATCCCTAGGATATCAAACTATAAGCCTATGTTTAGCATGAATCTTGCACTTTTAAAAGCTGAAAGTATTTTTAGTGTTGTGACTCTTGAATCTGTTGGTTGTACCAGTGCTGGAAAGCACTGGGTAATTCCAACTCTGCCCAAAGGTCTGATCCATTTGGCCACTGTGTGGGGCCCAGAATTTGAGCGGTTTAGCATGTACTGGCATTGATTCATTTAGAACTCCTCACATATTAGAAAGGATAGGATAAACTGCTTTGAAAACTGGAATTTTGCATACGGCTTGCTGCTGAACATCTAGTAAGAGAGCCAAGTTTGTTCACTTGCCTCACTGAAGTCATCCTGAGAAAATCAATAACATAGTCAAGATACAGCCATGCTATTCATATGGAAGCTGTAGTTCAGCTAGAAGTATAACACTGCATCCCTCAGGCTGTTTTCCAAGGCCAAAGAATTTTTAACCATCATTACAGCACTGAATGCATGCCATGCAACACATGTAATACACCCCCGTGCTCCCCTCCCTTTTCTTTTTGCTAGAGACAAAAGTCTCTCTGAAGCTGAACAAATACCAAACTATATTGTTTTCTGATCTATATTATTCCCAGAATATTAATCCTCCGTTCTCAGAATATCTTGAGGAGATGGGGCATCAATAAAATAACCTGGTTTTTTTAAACACCATTCTTTGGCATGACCACCTACCTAGAGAATTTGCCTCAATAGATTGTAAAGTAGTGATTATCATTTTCTTGCTCTTCTGTTAGATCAATTCTGGCTGACAACTGCTCTCAGATAGTGTCTTCAGAGTTGATTAAGTTTCATCTTGCAGCTGAGATACAACAGAGGTAAGACTCACAAGCAGAAGTAATTTCTTTTTGTAGATGAAGGCCAGCTGTGGACTGAGGCAAAGTGGATGGTCTCTGAGGGCAACACACCACATTGCCTGCAGAAGTGAAATAGCCCTGGCCCTTCTACTGACCATACAGAGCCCTGGCATAGTGGCTGCCACTTCACAAAAGCAATGGGAAAACAGGGAAGGTATTTCCAAAGAAAGGAGTGAGAAGCATCTTCTCCCCCTGATGGAGCTGCTGCTTTCAGCCCTCCAGGCTCCACAGAGGAAGCAGATCTGCAGATCTCCCCATCTCAACTTTTCACCCAGCTTTGGCCCCATTTTTGCCAGAAGTCTTTACTTTTGAAGCAGCAAAAATAATTTTTGCCTGTGCTACTGAGCAGCTTGAAACAGCAATGTTAATTAGTTCCACAGACCAGATTTAGCAAAAATGGACAAGCTTTCGGGCACTCACGTGCTTCATATTTGATTAAGCTATTTCCTGCAAGTAGAACGCAGTCAAAAAACAGAATACCCTTTAAAAGGGGCAACAAATCCAAGTAACTGACAGGATCTGAAAGAATAGAATGAGTAAGGGAAGATAAGGTAAAGTAATAAACTGTAAAACTGAAAAAAAAGCCCTGCATAAAATCAGATGGGTTTTGGGGGTTTCTCAGTGTGAAAGGAGTAACACAGACAACAGGAATGGTTTCTCTATATGTTATGACCTGCTCAGTAAAAAACCCCAACATGGTGTCTGTTTAAAAGGTACCAGTGGCAAAGTATGTCTGTCCAGTGGGTTCCCCACTAGGCAGTACTCAAAATTAGAGGGGTCTGCATCATCAAAGGTGGAAAAAGCTGAAGCTGGATCTCAGAGTCAGTCTAGTCTCATAGGTCATGCCAACCACCCGATGTGCCATCACATCCCTGCTGTGAGATGTGGGCAGCACTGCTGAGGACCCTCCGAAAGAAAGTTGTATAAACAATCCTTCAAATTCTGTTTTTGCAAGGCCAGCAGCACAGGGCAAGGTAGGGTGCAGCATGCACAGATACCCTTGCTGGAGAGAAAAAACAACTCACATCTTTATTGCACATAGTACACAGCTTGCTACCCAATGAAAAGGCCAAAAGTCAGAATGTGATTGATACTCTTCAAGGATGCCACAAAGGAAAAGCGGCCTTTCTCTTAACCGCGGTACCACAGGCCCAGCAAGGAGGCTTTATTTTCCTGAGGTTAAGATAACTGTGATGTATCCAGCTGGCAAGGCTGTCAGAGAATTTCCCCAAGGCAGAGTCTGAGCCTACAGACTCCACTGGGCAAGATAAACAGATGTACCAAGCACATACCGAGATCTCCACGAGTATACTAATCATGCTTTATACCATGTCTAAGAACAATCCCACTAAGGTTTTTGCATGGATGCAATGACCTAGATACTTGCCAGCAATGCAGTAGAAGGCAAGGAATTATTCTGCTAAAGTTACCAGCAGGATGCCACAGCCCTATGGAATCACCAGATGCCAGGTATGATAAATGAGCACAGCTCTTTACCTTAGGTATAACCTTAGTAGGGCAAGAGAAGTGGTCCAGCGAGAGGGGACATACTTAGGAGAAATACTAAATAGATAATCTCACCAAATCTTCCTGTTCTCCTTATGCCAAAATTTCCTTCACCCTTCAGCATTCTCCTTTTCCTCCCCACTGCCAGACACCAGCAAGGATGAAATAATCAGGTTTATCAGATGAACACTACTGGCAAGAACATCTGTTTGCAAGTGTACCTTTCAGTAATGGTAGTTGTCTGTTTATAGGATTGAGTGCTTTTTAAACGGAAGATGCAAATCTGATACTAAAACTGAAATGAAAATAATTCACCTTTTATTGTCCCTTAGCATGACAGAAGATAGGAAAACAACAGGGTCAGCAACTGTCTTTATGCTGAAAAAATAATGTTTCCTGATCTGTCCTGTGTTTTTTACCTTTCATGTACCTGATAACTCTGCTCAGGGTCTGCTGAAGACAGAAGATTATTCATCTGAAAGTTGCAATCCCTTAATTAATGCTAATAGACACCCAAGTGGTTCTCATCATAATTAGTGTGGCTTTTTTAAAGTACTGGAGAAAACAGACTGCTCTACATGTAGGCTGCAGTACCAACAGATTGACAAGGAAATTGCAAAACTACTTGAAAGCAGCATAGGGCTGAATCCTGCTCCATTTCTATTTATGTCACTCTAGTGATGCTACAATGAGACACAGTGGTGTAAGCCCCATTATTCAGGGATGAGACTGTTTTGGTAAAGATGCTGATTTAGTTAGATATGCTCATATTCTGCAGGGGATTCAGAACACCAGGAAAAAGGCCATCCAGCATCCCAAGAGGGCCAGCACATTCAGAATTCAGAAAGATTAAATGCAGCAGTGATAGACAGCTCCAATGAGTATTTTCAAATGGCAGCTTGCCACAAAAATAGTGAAGTGTGGATTTTATTAACTAACTTTTAGTTAATTTACTGTCCAGTGGGATTCAGCAATCAAGAGACTGCTCTTTTCATATGGCTTAAAATACTGCAGTGGCAAAGCCTAGGTAAGCATGTTCCCATGTCTTTTAGTAGTGTGAAACTGCTTGAGAAAAAAGAAAAATAAAGGAGACTCTTTAAGTTGTGTCAAACTTTGGTGTTGTTCCTGAACCCTCCTTAAATACTGTGGCTGAAATCCTCACTCCCATGGTAGCAAGAGGAAGGGTCTTCACAGGCTCCAGGATCCCAGACTCGGAGTAGAATTCCAGTTTGCTACACTATCCTTGCTGCTTTTCTTGTTTGCTCAGTCTGCCTTGTCCTCCCCTTTTAGTTCACACATTAGTGCAATCACTTCTAAATTAAGTATTAAAGACTCTAAATCAATACAAACCTCAGAATTAACAATCTGTATTCAAGCCTCATTGTTCATTCCTCTGCCTTGCTTGTACTCCTCTTGAGCTCTTGCTCTTAATGGCCAAACCTCACATTTTTCCTACCAAAAGAACACAAGCCATTGGTTCAGCATTTGGAGGACCTGAAACCACAGAATCAAAGAATGGCCTGGGTTGGAAGGGACCTTAAAGATCATTTTGTTCCAAGCCCCCTGCCATGGACAGGGACATCTTTCAATAGACCAGGTTGCTCAGATCTCCATCTAGCCTGGCCTTAAACAATTCCAGGGATGGGGCATCCACAGTTCTCTGGGAAACTTTTTCCAGTGCCTCATCGCCCTCACAGGAAAAGAATTTTTTCCTAGTATCTAATCTAAACCTGCTTTCTTTAAGTTTCTAGCTTCAGATCTTTACTAATTCCTTATGGCAAGCCACAAGGTGCAACTGAAAACTCTTACTTGACTACAGATTATGTAATACAACACGCAGAAGGACCTGATCTAGAGAGAGAAAATTTCAAAGTACTTTGTCAAACACAAACATCAAAGAGAAGCTGAGGCAGTTTGACTTCTATTTACCACTTTGAGTCAATCTTTTCTGTAGTAATCTATCTGTCTATCTCTATCATATGCGTTATAGAAGATATATATACGTAAATATATATATGAGAAACTGTTTACATGTTCTTAAAAAATTAAGAGTCAGCAACCCTACAATAATAAGCAGATCTAAACCTCAAACTTCTAAGTTTTTATTACCAAGAGTGAGAAATATTTTTTTAAGAAATGAAAGTCACAAAGGGTGTGCCTGTCTCATTTTTCTTCCGCTCCAGTTATATACAATGCACAGCATGTGGCGGTTATCTGACAGTGAGATTCTTCAAGTTCTATACACCACAGTGGTGAGTTTGAAGGATGCAAACAGCATGGCCCCAATTCATACTTGTTTTACTAATGCCTTGTGTCTATTTTTACTGCCTATTTGAGAATTCCCTGCTTTACAATGGTGACATAGTTTTAATTTACAGCAGCCAGATTCCTAGGAACATGTCTCCCAAGCAACCAGTGTTTTGACCTCTGCACTTTCAGACACTCATAACCTCCTATAAAGTAAAAAAAAAAACCACAACCAAAAAAACCCCACCCCCAACCAAAAAAACTCAAAAGAATGGTCATCCACAGAGGGGGAAACTTCAGCAATGTCTGTGTCTGATCTTGTCTCCTAACACATCTAAAAGAGATGCTGTCCTCTCTGGGTGCATCTACATTATTGTTTTGGCTTAAATTAGGCATATGGTTTGGAAGAAAATCTACCTGTCATTTTCACTTGCCAGATTTTGGATCACATCACAGAGTGGGAGATTTTGAACTGGATATTTTCTACCTTGAAATTAATTTGGAAGATGTCTCCCAACAGCGCACTCAGTGTTCTCTGATCACAAATGGACATGCAGCTCCCTAGCACCAAACTAGAGTTAGTTCATAGTAAACTGTCAGAGTGTATATGGTGATAATATCAATTCTCAGCACCAGCTGGTCTTCTCCTTTTGCAGTGTGCTACTTGCTAATGTGGTCACAGTCTCTGAAACTAGTTTCTAACTTTGCCTACAGCCTTCCTTGGGAAGCGTCTGCTGTGCTACAGCTGGACAACAATGTCCTTGCTCCGACTGCAGGACCAGTGCAAAGCTGCTGGCATGTGGAAAGTGGCCCCTTCCCTCCACCTTCCCTCACACCCCTTTCCTGGTGAATCTGCCTTTCAAATCATAGAATCACAGAATATGGTGAGTTGGAAGGGATCCATCAGGATCATTGAGTCCAACTTCTGGCCCTGCACAGGACATCCCTAAGAGTCTAACCATGTACCTTGAGAGCATTGTCCAAACACTTCTTGAACTCAGACAGGCTTGGTGCTGTCAGCACTTCCCTGGGGAGCCTGTTCCAGTGCCCAACCACCCTCTGGGTGAAAAAATTTTCCCTGATAACTAACCTAAACCTCCCCTGACTCAGCTTCATGCCATAATATTACAGCCCTTAAGTATGACTTGGTGGAAAAACAGGCCCTGGAGTTTCCATTCTTGGAGATATTCAAAAGCCATCTGGACAGTCTTGGCAACTGGCTCTAGGTGTCCCTGCTTGAGCAGGGAGGATTGGACAAGATGACTTCCAGAAGTCCTGTCTAACCTCAACCATTCTGTGATCCTATGACAACCATTCTTTTCCAACTATACCATAAAATCTGAAATGTATAGCTCACAGGACCAGAGGAACACATCACCAAGCTCCCCACGGAAAAGGTTCGAGGGCTCCCAGGGCTGGCAGAGTAATTCGCCATAACCATCACAGAGGGATGCTGCTAATCCTAGGAGAAACACTATGGCTGAAAACATTTGTCCTTGACTGAAACATCTCCCAAGCCAAACTAATGCCATTTCCATAGAGACATGGTGCCCAGGGATCTCTCCAGCAGAAAAATCAAGTATTGCAGCCACTGGCAAGAGCGGGGACTGCCTGCCTGGAGCTGGGCAGAAGCCACCAGCTCATGCTTCAGCTCCTGCCCTGCCCAGGAGGGGAAGCCACAAGAGATGGTTGTGCTGATCTTCCCTATCGCTAATGCTGCCGAGGGCGAGGCGGGAAACAGCCCTGGAAAAGTATAGGCACAGCAGGGTACTGAGGGGAAAATGCAGATTAATTAGATCACAGACAAAAAAAAAACAAACCAAAAAAACGGTGAGCTATTTATTCAGGGTCAGCATTTTTGAGAAAAGGAAAACAAAACAGTTTTGCTTATGGTTCAGAAGAACACAGTATAAAACATATTTGAGGTTTGCAGCTAAATATCTTCTAAATTCACAACAGAATTTTTACAGAGGTCAAATAAATTTTTTAGAGATGAAAAGAAAACACAAGCTTAAACATTGCAGAAAAAAATACAGTTTCAACTAGTTACAGAAACAAGTGCTGGGCTGGCAATATCCTCCAGCCAACTCTTTTTGTCAGAATTGATCATAAAAAGCATCTCAGATGGCCCCTCTGCAGCTTTACAAAGCCTTCAACAGAAGCTGCCTTTTGTGAACTGCATAACCCGTCGGGAAGCACAGCTGCCTTCCATATAAGTCACAGACTGAGACGTGGACATCACAAGAGAGAAAGTTCCAAATGGCTCAAAACAAATATAGTGAAAATAAAGGTCCTTTAAATACATGGACAAGCAGTGGAGATGCTATCTAAGATGTGTTAAAATAAAAGAAATGCAGAAATAAAGCACAACTTCCCATGTACTTTCAGAGAACGACTTTTACTGTCAGCTATAAAGTTTTGGTTGGGTTTATTGGATGTAGCCAAGAACTTTCAGATGGATTTCTAAGTGTGTCATGATATAGCCAAGGCCTTCAGAGTGTTTTATTTACTAATTAAATGGACGCTGGTAGGCTGAGTGCCAGTCTGTGCCATTACACAATTACATTAAAAGATCTGGATGATGTAGAACTTTCATCGCCCATTTGGGGTTTTAACAGGCTATTTCGTTTTCTTTACTAGTATTGGCTTATTATAGTAGGTGCTGTCATTAGTGTTCAGTCAGCCAGAGCTGAATTTGCAGCCAGTTTGATGCGAGCATGTGCTGTTGTGTATTAATTAGGAAGTGCTGAGTGTATCGTGTGACCCGTTTTCCTCAGCTCTGCAATTAGCAGCTTCACAAATGCATCTTCTGAGGACCCGAACACAAGTTAATCTTCTGGGGGGAAATGGTTAAAGAAACAATCAGCAAAACATTTCAAATGGGAGCTGAGATAATGCTGCCTAAATCTGGAAGGTCTCACATCTATGCAGTTGCTTTTAGGACACTGGCAAAGTATCATGTGTTTGTTTCTGGAATAAAAATTTCAGGGGAGTACATTGCCC
The DNA here is from genome assembly GCA_013397975.1 of Machaerirhynchus nigripectus. Classification (NCBI taxonomy): domain Eukaryota; kingdom Metazoa; phylum Chordata; class Aves; order Passeriformes; family Dicruridae; genus Machaerirhynchus; species Machaerirhynchus nigripectus. The sequence continues at coordinate 408,197 of VZRQ01000151.1, read as the reverse complement.
TTCATGTTTGCATCTTTCTTTCTACATTTTGGAAGCCGCAAACTCTGACCCAGCGTGTCTGCATGCCTTATTATAGCACGACATCACCCTCCTGCCTATAATTTGGAAGAGAAAACTTGTCATTCTCAGTCAGATACCCACTGCACACAACATTTGCTACAATTGTTCAAAGACCTACCGAGAGCCAACTGTCTGAAGTTTCTCCAAAAGAAACTGTTTTCCCACTGTGTTTCTGCGGTATTCAAAATGCATTTGCCTGTCTGGTTAGCACTGGAGACAAGATGACTTCCAGGGATGTGCTTACTTCCCACCTCACTAAAGGACAGACTCAGCCAGTTTGCCATCCATTTTGCTCCTGCACTCAGTGTCTCCTGTGGCTGGTACCAACCCAGCTAATTGGAGACTGCAGGCTCAGGGACTCCAGCTACACTTAGTCTGCTTAGAATTTAACCTACAAACAACTACATTTCTCCTAACAAGCTCTTCTATGAAACTAGCTTTTAAAAGTAATTTTCCATCAATGGTGAGGGAAGATGGTGAGGATCAGCTCAGGTAAGCATTACTATTTGGAGTCTGTCCAAATGAGATCAAACATTTTGAAGTTCTCCTCTTGTTGAAGCCTCTATCAGCTCTTAAAATTTCTGGCAGCTGCTTAATGCCCTCTGGCATGCTCTCTCCTCCAGCTGCAAAACACAATACCCTTGGGGGTTTCATTTGGGAATTGCTTCTTTCTGGTACACTCCCAGCACTACTATCTTTTACCCAGTGAGAAACACCATGTGGTGAACTTCTCCCTCAGTTTCAGCTGACATCATTGAACAATGATTGAACAGAAAACTAATGCTTAAATCCAAAAGTTTAATAATCTAGCTCAAGATATCTATAACAGTTTGGTACAAATTAAGTTGGCTCCCAAATTTACAATGGCTGGCTCAATTCCTAGATTTTACAGATATCTGTTAGCAGTCATTAGCCACATCTTTGGATTTTACTTCTAATACAGTGGCATTACTCCAAAAAAATTTCTCCAGCAGGTAACACAGATGGGCAATCACCAGCTACCAGCCAGATCAGTGTGAATACTGTGTGTGATAACAGCTAGAATGAGGATTCGCTGTGTTTATCTGACATGATATTCTAGCTGATGTATCAGTTCATTTAATCTGACACTTGGCTAACATTTCCTGCACAGGAGCTGTTTACAGCTCAAATGGCAGAAAACCCTGTCCAGACTCAAGTGGCATGTGAATGTCATAGAATCATAGAACATTTTGGGTTGGACTTTGAAAGGTCATGCAAGTCTAGTCCCGTGCCAGGAGAGGGAGTCACCCAGACATGGTAGAGGTAACACAATATTCCTGAAATTTATGCAGAAAACTCACATTTCTCACTCCCTCCTACTCTCTGAGGAGTAGCTTCAGTCAGTTCCCCTGACTCCAGCCATGAAAGTGTCATGAGCATGGGCAGAGCTAGAACCAGCACTCTGCTTCTCAGCCCCAGCAGAATTAAACAGAGGGTTAAAAAGTCAGCTGTCTTGGGATGACACAGAGAATGGAGCAGCTTGGTGAATAGCCACACAGTGAAACCTAGGTCCCCTATTCCTTGAGAAGACCTTGTTGATGTCTAATGATATACAGGAACACACAAAATGGTTGTCCACCTGTGTAAAACTCTTCTTCAAATCTCAAGCTGCATAGTAGATGTTCAGTAAGACTCACTCCCCTCCTTTGACATTGGCTGGATGCCCCTTTTGCAGTTACCTTTTTGGTAAATGCCAGCTGGGAAATAGTGAGTCAGAGGTAGAATCATGGAATCATAGAATCATAGAATGTTAAGGGTTTGGAATAGACCTTAAAGATCACCTAATCCCTACCATACAGTCCCTCCCAGCATAGGCAGGATACCTCCCACAAAAGAATCCTGATTTTGAATTACTCCAGTCACTGTGTGATATTCGTTTCCCTAGAAAACCTTTAAACTTGAGCCATACTGAGGACAGAAACATAAATTATCAGCTTTGTTATTACTTCTAGGCATAGCTCCCAAGAAAAGCAACGAGAAAAAATCCTGACATTCCTTTCCCCCTTCTTACCCACCCTGGTAACGACCATCAACATCCTACTGCACGTAATGGGAGCAATAAGCTTTATTAATTATGACTGTCAAAGTTGTGTTGTCAATAATTACAGGAACTTTTCATGATATTCAGAAGTGTGTCTAAGAAGAGGGACTTTTGCAAATCAGTCTGTTCAAGACCAAGACACTGATACTCTGTAGTCTCTTACATAGTCCAAAAACCAGATAAGGACCAAACAATAAATTATCTAGATCAGAAGGAAAGCTGTGGCTGGGGAACAGGTCACCTACAAGCACTGTATCATGTGTCTGGCCAGGAGATTATGTTGGTCTTGGGGCTACCTGATAATCTGAGCCCCTTGCTGTGAACAGCCTGATGCTGATGCCACCAGGTCTTCAGCAAAGGCGCAGGATGAGTGTCTGCTCTCTTGCATTTGCTTTGATTGTCTTTAGTAATAACATTCCTTCCCCGACAAATGTTCATAGATCCATTCAATGACTATGTCTTCAAGGCAGTTTTCATCTCCCTAAACTGCAGCAAACATCCCCATAAAGGCAGCAAATAAGAAAGATAGTGGATGCTCGAAGATGTCTCCTTGAACCTGAGCAATGACTATTGCCACACATGGACTTCTTCAACATGTTTTATCCATATTTCCTCTTCTCTGAGTTCTCTGGTTACCCCTCTCTCCTTAATACATTTCCCTTTCCTTCTTGAGAAATACTCTATTAGTTTAACTTTTAAAGATTTGGGTCACCCATAGTTATTGCAGACCAGGAATTTTTGATGTTGAGCCCTACACTGTAATGATGCTTTATAAGAATAAAGCTGAAGTCAGTCTACTGAACCTTCTGTCCAGCTCACCACTACCACAGCAGTGTTCCCACCAATAAACTGAATAATGGTTCTCCTAATCCATTGAAGAACTGTTTCACAGAGACTCAAAAAGGCATCTAAATGTAGCATTTTTAAATTCATGCACAGATAGTTTATTATTACATAATATATATCCTGAAAATTGTTGGATTTACCAACCAGTAACCAGCTTAGGTATTCAGATTCAGTAACAAATCTGAAAACTGCATTCCTTGGTTTGGGCCATAAGGGTTTTAAAAAGAGGCCTTTTCCAAGGATGGAAAAGTCTTTCTAGTAGTCAGATTTAAATTTTTTGAAGCAGTGTACCTGAATACAAAAATAAGCTTGAATTCCCCACTGGTATCTCAACTCAAGTTACCAGAAATAAGGCCATCACTGTAGTAAAGCAAGCACATGCTCTGGCTGAAGGGCACATTTCCAAGGACGTTAGCAGCTGATATTCAAATAAAATGGTCTTTACTCCCATGGCAACCACAGTTTTTCTCTTTTGAAGCAAGAAAGTTATCATCCTGAGTGTTCTGCTTATGAAAAGATTCTTCTGAACTCATCCAAGGGCCACCAAGCCAACAGAAAGATTCTTCCATTGGGTAACTGGTTTTCTTATATCTATGGTTTTTCTAATATGCATTGATTTGTTTATGAAAGATGGGGCTCAAGGCTTTGTGGGCATCATTTCCAGTCTGCAACCTATAAGAAACAAGAAATTAAAAGGAAGCCTCTTGGTCAGCCACCATTCTCTTATTATAAACAAAAATTTGCCTGTGCATTTGCCTGGTTAAAATACTATTCATCTGTGGATGGGGATGCCCCATTTTGGGGAATAACTTTTTTCAGTGACAACATCTGACAGTGACCAAAAATTAAATGTTCCAGGATGAAGGCATTTACCTCAATGATCTTCTGTTTTAAATGACAAAAAATATTTTGTGTCACCACTCTTATTCTTTCTCTCTCATCCGGCTGCTAATTTGGGCTTCCCAGCAGGCCTTCAACAGAGAAAGCGAAAACCAGGAGGAGGTTCCTCAGCCACTGGATGTTGCTAAGAGCTCTGCTGAAGTCACTGAAGCTGTGACAATTTACACCAGCTAAAGATCTGCCTGCAGGGCTCAAAATGCAATCAGCTGTTGTCCCTCCTTTCCCTTCACCATGTAAACAAAATTTTATTTAACTTGTACAGTAACTCAATACTATTGGGAAGAGGAGAGAACAGAAAGGGAGTTCCCGAGATTGAATGTTTGCTATCTGAGGCTTGGATAGAAACCCGCAAAACTGTGAGCAGTCAGAACGCACCACATGGAAATGATGATGGAAAACCCCAGTGAATAAATATGCCAGCAACAGCAAAGCCTGTCTCTAAAGAACATATTATTGTAGGTTTTCTTTCTTTTTTTTAATAAGAATTTGGTTGTTGCTTTTTCTTAATAAACATTTTCTTAGTTTCCTGTGGTTGGCTTTTTCTCTTCTCTCCATAAATTTCTCCCCCCCCCTGCAGGCCCCTTATGTTCAAAGGGGAGACAAGATGCTAGCAACCAGGCCAAATACAACTGAAGAAGCATGCAGGTGCACAGAACAGGCTATGGGATGGATGGGATGAGTGCCTCATTTTTTAATTTGTGGATCACCTGGTTAGCACTGAAATGGAGCTGATATGCTATACCAAAAGTTCCTTTCACATCAGGACAGGTTATAAAGGCTCCAACCAGTGTAGCAAACTACAGTGCACTCAGTTATCTGTGGGCAGAGCAGCTGAGCTGCCTGTGCTGCTCCAGTGTGGATCCCATGGGAATTACGCGGCAGAGACAGAACTGTGCAAACAAGCTCTCTCTCTCTGCAGGGCAGTGCCAACCCAAACCAGCTGCTGTCTTGTCAGCAGTGGGACTCAGAGCAATTCCCAAACCCCTGGAAATGTTCTCACTGCGTCCTGGGGTGAAATAATGGCAAGCTCCACCTGACAGGGCAGGAAGGCAGGAAGGCAGGAGGCAGGAAGGCAGGAAGGAAGGAAACCCAGGTGCACATGGGTGACACGTTGCAGTCTAACATCATTCCTACTCTGGGTCATCAGAGACCAGGACCTTTGGATGTACCACCAAAGGAATCCTTCCCATGTGGCAACCATGAGGATTCCTTGCCCCTATACAGAGTTTAGGCACCATAAAGCTGAGTGAGCAGAAATGACAGGATTTATTTCACCTGCCTAAAAGTTTGGCCTATGTTCTTTCCATAGTCAAAAGAAACAGTCACCTCCCCAGCAGAGTTCATCTCACCTATTTTAGGATGGGCAGGCTCACTCTTCAGAGGTATCGGTCTTTCTCCACTGTCTCTAGAGGACATCTTACATACTTTTAGACAGCTAAGAAAAATGAAATTATTTCCACCCAGGTGTCAAAACTGGCTCCTTTTGTTCCTGAAATTTGACTAATATGATTAATCAGAATGAACTGACTCATGATAATATTGAAAAAAAGGAATTAATAGGAGTGAAGACAAGATAAAGGAATCCAAGTTCTCTCTGACGTAAAGGAATGAAATTTATGGTTGATATCTGTACTGTCATTAGCAGAACATTATATTTCTATAAAGAAAGCTTTGTATTCCAGTTCATGAGGTGCAGAAAATGTGTCGATTGTGCCCAAAATGCCAGCCTAGTAATTTCCAGTCTGGTAGTTTTGACAGTTTTAATGAACGGGCTCAGCAAAAAACAAGGACTGGAATGCAGAGATAGCTCTATTAGGTGGACTGACAGGCTCTTTGAGAACGGCTGCGTAGGACCTGCCCTAAATATTCTCAGCCATTATGTACTAGCACTTCTCACTTTCTTAAGCATGAAATTGACTTACATATTCAAAAGAAGAAAAAAGGGGGGGCTTGGAGGGCAAAGAAGAAATTGCCATTTTTAGTGTACAAGCATATTTACATAATCAGGGCAAAAACCTGCATTTTGAAAATGCCCTAAATACATATTTACATGAGAGAATGCAGTGATTCCAAAGAGGATGATAAAATGCATTTAAAGTATAGCTAACTACATATTTACACAACCAAGACAATAATACCCATTAAGGATTTTTTTTCCACATTGCCACATTAGAAAACGGAACAGTTATTAATCCATACGACTCCACATTAACTCCTAGATGCTGCATGTCCTCAGGGCATTGCAGTACCAGCAAGCGTACACTGAAGCCTAGAAAATTCCTCATGAGGAAAGGAGAGGTTCCCTCTCTCTCTGGGTTTTGCTCAATTATCAGTCGTCTTCCAAGAGATCTCCCAGAACTGCAGTGCCTCTGCTGCAAGCGGAATCCTGCTCGAGTCACTGCTGAGCTGCACCAAGGATGGGAGTAAACACTTCCTAAAAGTCATTATTTAGAACAATATTTCTGAATGAATTGTGCCTACAGAGGCACACATCTGCTTGGCATGGTCATTTCTGAGTGTAAATGCACCTGAGGCAGGGAATTCCCTTTTTCCTTGGGGCAGGAAAACCTGGTCTCCTCAGAGGCTACAACAAACAGCAGGCAGGAATGTAGCACTTCGGGCGTGACAAGGATACAAGGGGAGAACAAGAAAGGATCTCTGCTATCACCAGCAAACACCTCTCCTAAACCATTTTATGTAGTGAATAGATTGCTAACACGAAAATGAAGCTTGTGTTCCCTCCTCCATACCCTGTGAATTCTTCCCAACAGAAAATCCCGTCTCATTAATACGTTGAATAGTATTTTTATATATTTTTCCCCTTCCTTACTTCTAGCTTCAATTTCAGTGACAATGAGTTCCAGGAAATAAGAGATACCAGATTTTGTTTACTTCTAATTCACCATCTATGATCAATATAACAACTTCAGTGTACCTGTGGGCACAACTTTTATTTTTTTAAATAGACTGAAAAGAATGAATTATGAAACATTTTAAAAATTAATGCATGCTCCACTTTAAGCAGCTGTCAAATTCATCTGCTCCTCCTCCCCAAAGGAAAACATCTCTTTCCCCAATATCAAAACCCTCAAGACAGTCAAATACAGAGCTTTTACTGGTGCAGAAAGATGAACGTTCATCCTCAAAAGTACTGGCTGTCTTTCATATCTTTTCTGCATTACCTCACTTGCCCACCACTCCTAGCCCTGTCCCATCAACAGAAAACCTGAACAAAACACCCAGCAGTGCACCTGCCATCTGGTACATGTGCTCCATCCTGCACCTTACCTGCTCTCAAAAAGGAAAGTTGGGTAACGCAGTGAGGTGGTTTAGTAGGGTTTTGTTTTGGGGGATTATTCACGTTTTCAGATTTTCAGTCTCTACACAAAGCAGACCTCCCAGGTTAGATTAGATTATACCTGGGCAGAGCTGGGATGGGCAGGTGGAGGATTCACTGGTATGTGGGAACCAGCCCAGACAACTAGTTGTGACATTGTTCTTGGGAGCAGTCAACAACCTTGTCACGTACGTGATGTTTTTACAGCACCTTTGCTTGCAGGTTGAACTTCCTTAAGCATTTATTTTGCCATAGCTGACTTTCACTGCTGTTGTTCTCAGAGTCTGTGCTCTCACCTCACTGACAAACTACTAGAAAAGAATTTTCCTTCTTTGACGTGTGTCCATTTTGTTCTAATCCCCTCTATACTTCTTCCCACGTTCTGCTAATGTATGAGGTCCAGCTCAGCATGGCCCATCTCCACTGATACGAGCCTTAATCAGATGGGAATCCAGTAGCAAAGAAAGCCCAGACATGGGAGAAGTGATCATTTCAAGGGTATTGCCTCTTCAGCAGCTGCAGCCACTGACAGGGTACAGGAGGATACTGGAGACACAACACAGATTCACATGCCCTACCTGAAAGCCATACCACACAATAATAAATAGCATCATGGGCCACTGGACCATTAAAAAAGAGAACATTGCTGTAAGATTTTAGAGGATTTTACCTACTTCTCAAAAAAAGTGTGGAAAAAACAAGTAGTCTGACTCTCGGCATAATCTATGCTGCCTGTTAGGCATTTTCATAAACACTTGTGGTAATTTCTTACTCAAACTAAGCAAACAATAGCATTGACACACCAAAACACATGCATGCACACACACCACCTGAAGAAAGCTCCAAACTGTGGCAAACCCTGACCTTTGTTTGCAGACACGAAAGCTGTTGCACAGACCTCTTCCATATATTTCTCTCTGCCACAGACTCTCTGGCCTGAGCACAACCAATGCACAGACATCAGAGAACAGAGCACAGAAAATAACAAGCCTCAGAAGGGTCATCAAGGGAAGAGATTGATCAAGGAGAAAGTTTGGCAGCCAACACAAGTGGGCTGAGAAAGCTGTTGTGCTTTCAATAACATAAGTTCCTTGGGCCGTAAAGCTGACAGTGGGGCTGCACACTTGCATTCCAACCTGACACATTTATTGGAGAAGTAGAAAGCTAATGTTGGCCTATTAGCAATTGCTGTCTGCTGTAAATCACTGCAGGACCTCCCTTGAAGCATATTGCCTTCCATTTATCTCACTGGCATCAAGGAACCCTTTGCCCTCTTCAACTCATTCTTTGGCTTTTAAATCAAAACATTGCCTTTCGGGGAGAGGACTGGTTCACAAAAGCCAGAACAGAAAACAGACTATTCCAGGATGAGGTGCAAAACATCACTGGGGTATGTAAATGATTTGATCCAAACTTGCAGTAAGTTTGTTGCAAAGATTTGACTTAAATTGATTTCCTTCTCTGGAAAAAAATCAGTTCTCCTAAGCTTGGTCAGTGTTCTGGGAGAGAAACTGCTACAGAAACCAGCATCTCTTCAGGATATGATACTAGACAGATTTGCTACTCTTTGAAATGAATGGAGATTAACAGTTTAGTATTAGTTTCCTATGAGTTTCTCGGATAAAATTTTTCCAACAGAGTTAATATAGGACTGGAATGACAGCATTTAATGCTGTAATTACAATTTTTGCAAATCTGGCTTATGCTGAAAAATTTCAAGACTGAGCTTTTCTTTTTAACCAAAAAAGCATCCTTTATACTTCCTTTACTATTCAGGGGAAGACCAACTGATAAATAATCATTATGGGAAATAGGAAGCGTGGAGCTGAAATATTTCTATGAACTTTCTCATCATCTGGGCTCCAAGGACTCGGTCAGATACATTCCGTGATAAACTCACTCATTCTGTGGTCAGTGTTCTTTCTACTGACAAGGAGCAAGCATGTCCTACTTAGTCATACAGCAAGAAAGAGCAATAAGCAAAATAGCAGCAGTGAAGTTTATGTGGGAGAATACTGTGTTCCCAGTTCATACCACAGAGGTGGCCCCATGGCGAGAGCTCACACCACTGCCCACTCCATCAGACAGGGGCAGCCCAGGTTTGGGTGTGAAGGGAGGTGAGGTCCTGGCAGTGCAGAGCAGGTGAGAATCCTGTTCTGCAAACCCCGTGGGGGTGTGAGCTATCACACCCTCATTCATGTGAGAGAGGACAAAGCCCTACAGCTCACACGAGAATGAGAAGATGACGAGGGCTGTGGTGCACGTGTACGGTCTGAGGGCCCGGAGTCAGGTGCGTGCTCAAGCACCTATGCCAAGGTCCTGGGGCAGGACAGAGAGAGGTGGAGCAGCCACCCAACAGCAGCATGTGCTGGTGCCAGGGAGGGGATTGGGTACCCACAGACGTCGTCTTGATTTACCCACAGACTTCAAATATAAACCAGATATTTCTATATTTTGTTATTAATGTTAACCACGAAACTATAAAGCCTCTGAGCAGCCCGTAAAGATAGCAGTGTGAAATCCAGGAGGGCCAAGCCACTAAAGAAATGTCAAGCTGTACAAAAAGTTAATAAATTCTGGAGGAAAGTTTCAGGCTTACTCTGTTTCCAAGGGACCCAGAGATCTCTCTGTGCATAGCTCATGGGTCTGGCCAAAGGGGGCTTGGACAGACTTCAAGGGAAACCTGCAGCTATCTCTGTCTCTGCTGCCAGAAATTTAATGGTGCCGAGCAGCAAAGCACTGCTGTCGATTGACAGAGGGATGGAAAAACAGATCAGATGCATGCCTGCCTCCTGGAAAAGGCCCTGCAGTCCAGGAGAGCCTCCCATCATTTTGATAAAGCAATCCTTTTGAAAAAACAGTTTCAAATCTCTTTTATCCAAAGTGGACAGGCAACGACCTGGGCTCCCCGACCCTGTCATGCCATGGTGCTTCAGAATTTCCTGTAAAATCCAGACCTTCTCACAGAACCAATTTAAAAGAAAACAAAGAAGAATGCTGTTTCTACACCTTGAAATGATTTAGGAAACTGAGAACTTAAAAGGAGCAAGTTGATATAGTTGAGTTCTGCTGTGTCAGCAATATTGGCCTTGTGAAGTACACTTTTATTTCAATGGACCAAGTAAGTCTGAAATCTAACGTGATGGCTGCCTGTGCCATCATTGATCATGTGGGGCCCCGCTTGCCTCAAACTTTTCCCAAAGCAGCAGCTTTCAACTTCTCTTACATCAGGAAAGCATCACATTGTACTGACAGGGAGGTAAGGGGAAGAAATGAAGAGACCTGGTCACAGCTGGCCAGAGACAGGGCAGACCTGTATCTCCCTGCTCACACCCCGGGTCCTGGTTATTCATTTTATGGACAGACTTTGATGCTGTGCACAGTAAGCCTTATTTTTTAAGACTAACACTTGCATGTGCCAATGGATTTGTATGTCTGAAAAATGAATTATAAAGTTTAGGAGCACATGGTCACAGCACAGAACTTCAGAAACAACATTAACAAAAAAGGAACAAAAAAATCAAACTCTTAATCTTAGCAAATGAAAACCAAAATGTAAGAAGAAGCCTGTGCTTTTGATCTACCAAAAGGAGGAAAAGGCAATGATTAAAAAAGAGAAAGTTATAAATAATTTTCCTTTTATTTATGCAATACAGCTGAATAAAAACTACTTTTAAAAAGATCTTTTAAATTCCTTACAATGTGCAGAGCTAAAAGCTTTATTTTTACCTTTCTGGTTTTAGATAAAAGTTGTTTTGCTGATCAGAGCAATTATGCTTATAATGAGGAATAAAAGGAATTGGTTACCTATAGATACACAAATTGGCAATGCCAAAGGTACAGTCACAATCTGCTACTTAGATTAGTTTAATCTGCGCATTTTATTTGTCTGCAAAATGTATATACTTTTTCTTTTATTGGAAGCTTTCCATTGTTCTATGCAGTTAATACTTTTACAAGCAGAAAAAGCTTTCAGCTTGAGGGGGGGCGGGGTGGGAAGAAGAAAAAAATAGGGACTACAAAAAATATATAAGGCCACAATTTGCAGCTAAAAAATCCTCAGAAAAACTAATATAAAACCTTTGGTTAAACAGTGACTTTACTCTTGCTACCAATGGGAAATGCTGTTGCATGCAATGATTTGTGCTGTGTTCATCTCATGCTCTGTGCTGTATTGAAAACTCACTGATATCAGTTGTTGCCAGAAACAGGGAAGCAGACCACGTGCACTACTCACTGTCACAGTTCTTATATCCCTAGAAGATTTTATTCCACTGGTATGATAATGGAATGTTCGTACACACTGTCTTTCCAGAAGGACTGCATTTTAATTACCCCTTAGATGTCTGACTGCAAGTTGGCTGTCTCAGTAGTTTTGCTTTCTTTCTTAACATTGCCTTATTGCTTAAGGCTGTACAGATCCCTTTGTGATAACTGCAAGCAACCAAAGAATGGAAACATCTCTTGGAAAAGTAAAAACAAATCAAGATTTGGGTTCAGGATGGCTTAGCAGAGTGAATTCTTATTCATAGTCTTCATGTTCTTGCTGAGGCTTAGCTTTATTGAATTCCCGACATTTTTCTGTTGCTCTTTGATTAGTAAAACTCACTCTAGGTTTCTAGGGCACTGCTGAAGCACGTTCTGTCAGTATCCCAGCTCAGCAGTGTTACAGCATGTGGAGAAGAAATGATGAATGAGTACAGTAGAAGAAAGAGGGGGCAGAACACAGAGACACCAAGTCTCCCCTGGCATCTAAAGGGAAGTGACCTCTCACAATGAGATTGTCAAAGAACTGATCACACAGGTTTATTCTGATTTCTATGTCAAACTAGAGTCTCAGTTGTTCCTCAAGTAGCAAGAATGCAGCAGAAAAAAGGAGAAGGTAGTGAGGTAGGACCACCTGCCCTGGAGTCACCTTTGACTTGGCTTTAACACAGCGTGAGCTACAAGAACACTTCCTCTTTTTGCATCAGATTGGTTCCCAAAAAGAAAATATGACTATCCAATAAGTCTAAATAATTCACAGACTTAAGCAATTCTGGCCTTGTAGGACTGTGAGGAGAACAGCAAGTAGTGTGCAGCAACCAGGATCAGAGTTTGCTGTGGTAATCATAGGGGCATGTCAAAGATCTAAGCCCCATCACTTGGTGAGATTATAACCTTCATTTTGCAAACAATATATTTCTATTCACCACTGTGATAAAGGAAATACTCACAAATTAACCAAAGAACAAGTGCCTGCCTCCATCTGTAGGAAGTCTGCAAGAAACTGTTTTACCAGGTGTAAACAGTTCCTGTCCATCTTAACCTCAACCATACCTAAAGTGTGGGGTCAGGAAAGGAGCTGGGGCATAAGGGTTCCATGTGAGGTACAGGGAGAGCTCCCAGTGCTTTAATTGATCCATGACTTGTGATAGCAATTTAGGTGTGGCTTCTCCAGCTCATCTTACAGCATTCAGACATGAGTACAAGGGGGCAGTGTGTACTACCACAGCCACTGCTCTAACACCAAAAATCAGAAGACTTTAGTTCCTGTGCTGTCCATTTGTAATTTGTATTAACACTATATTCACTTCAAAATTAATTTGAAAATGAACGGCCCAAGTAATGCTAACTTTGGTACATTACAGCTTATTAGAGAAGACAGAGGAAACAACAGTGTGCTGTGCACAAATGGAGGTCCCATGGGAACCCAAAACATGATCCCACAGTGTCTTTTAAAGCAAATTGTTAAATTAGGACTACACAAGTCACTGCAGAGCTGTCAGACGATACTGTCCCCAGTTTTCAACATTCTCTCTATCTTCTGCACACAAATACATACACAAATACTCTCACAGCTTCAACAGAGCTCCTGAATACACCTCTGCCAATTCCTTGCCTGCATATGTATGACTTCCACTAAAACTGGCATGAGTTCAGTGAGAAAAAAAAAATATTTCTCTCTGTGCCATAATGCATGAGGCAGTGCTTTCTACCACTGCCATTTGTTGTTTATAAAAAATTCAGTTTATGTGAAACAATTAGAAATACTGAAAAATGAGAGGGGAGAGAACATCAGGAACAAATATATTTGTCCATGACCTTTTGGAAAAGTACCATGTAGAATAAAGAACACCACCACTCTCCATATTTGAACTCAAATTAATCCATCAGTCATCAAAAATAACAGGCTATAATTAGTTAATAATATGAGGAATTAAATTATCATAAGCTTACACCAGAAAATTACTTAAACACAACCACAAAATACATAAGGGCAGGAAAAGGCTGAGGTACAGGTAAGCCAGGCTTCTTGGATGAAATTCCCTCCCCATTCAGCAGCCTCCCACCAACTTCAAGGCCCTGATTTCTCTCCTGGACTCTCTACCAGATTTTCCTCTCAACTTGCTGTTCGAGATCAGAAAAATTTTCAACACCTCCATTTCTGCCAAAAAGGGGAACCAATAGCCAGATTCAGGCTGCTGTTCAATCTGCTATGTCCTTGGTTCAGCACAAGGCACTGTGGCCATTTTTTAAAGCAAGAGTCATCCAAGTTATATTTTTAGCCTCTTGGAAGAATGTAAAATGCCTTTCAATATATTTGGTTGGAGGAAGGCTTGTCTTGCTGATGAGATGCTGCATGAAAATACCTGTGACCTGAGCTGAGTCCCTTTGTCCCCCATTCTACAAGGATCAGTATTAACCACTAAGGCAAATATACTTTTCTCCCAATCTTGAGAGATAATGTAATTTCATACTCTGGAAAAAAAATCAGGTGATTATGGCATGCATCACCAAAAGACACTGTCACATGAAACCCTGCCTTGATGTAAAAACATCAAGTAATTTTTAAACCACTGTCATCTTCCCCCTAAAGGACTAAGTCCATATGGATACAATATTACTCTATTACTGTGGGAAGCAGAATGACAATTGAGACGTAGATGAGGAAAATGACATCTGTACCCTGAACCATTTCTTGCCAAAACTTGCTCTTGTTCCCCACTCATGGGGGTGGGCTCCACCAAGTGGGGGCAGCAGGGAGTGGGACAAAACAGAGTGAAGGACCCATGCAAGGCACAGCTGTAGCAGGGAGGAACTCAGACAATACACAGGAAAAACAAACCCGGCACACTCTAGACAGTCACTGCTTTTTGTTCGTATAACAGTTTCCTGAGGAGGTGAGATAATCCAGTATTTCTCATCTTTGAAGAAGATTTCAGGCTGATGGGTTAAGTTAACTGTTGTTAAGTGAGTCTCACAACAGTCTCACTTAACTCAGTAAAGTGAGACTGTTGGAAATGGCATGGAGCCCAAACTAAGACCATGAGGAGGAGTCACTTGAAGAGGTCTGCTCTGGATTTGTGCAGCCCAGATGTCATGGTACAAGATAAGGAAAATCAAGAACATGTTTTCTCTGACCACAGAGATCTTGTAGGTTTCGTTTCCCAATATCACTCCAGAAACAATTCTTCATCCTCACTCAGGTTTCCACAAATGTCCCCCCATGCAGAGCAGTGGGGAGACCTAAAGAGTTGTGGCCAAAGTGGTGGGGGTGACTGGGGCAGGGTGTGTTCAGAGCCTTGTTGTTACACACCAAATCCCATCAAAGTACACTGGCCCACTGCAGAGGGGACCCTCAGTCTCTGAAGGAAATGACAGCCACTGACATCTACTGCCACCCTGCACATTTTAAGAAACATTCAGCAACTGACTGAAGACCCAGTTTTGTGAGCTGGGGATATATATTCAAATTCATCTGACCTAATGCTGGACATCTACCTCCTGAGCTGAGTTGAGAAACAGAGTCACATGGGTTCTCCCTTTCCTTCAGAAAGAGCTGGTGTCTTAAGCCAAGGGTGACTGCACTGCTCATTTGGGACCTTGTGTAAGGTGGGAAGAATAGAGGTCTTGGTGACATGTCTCTTTGTCTAGCAGTACCTTTTGAAGCTCAGAGGACTGGAAAATCCTGGAAGGGGAAATTGCAACTCTGCACCCACCTAACATGAATGCCCAGGGTGCAAAAAGGGCTACAGTAATCTCTGAATTTTTTGTCCCTTGATTTGATCTTCTTGGCTATGGTCTACATTTCTTAGAAAATTCCTCCATCTCTCTGTTGGCAGATCAATTCTACAGTTAACACACATGTGCTGCTTTAGCAGATGAGTAACTTAATTTTCCCCCCAAAGCAGTAAAATGCTGTACAATGAAAATTTCTGATTTTTCTAAGCAGTAAAATGTCTTTTATTCAACCTGTTTAATAGGTTAAATGGTCATTTTGTATTTAAGAAATATGAAGTATGCTTTTCTTCCCAATATCTCTCCCTCTTTTTTAATCTGATGTTTTAACAGTTTCAAGATCAGGGAAGTGGTTATTTTTGGCTTAATATTTAGAAAGACAATCCTGCAATAGTACTCTCTACCAAGTAAGTGCTCAAATGAACAGAGCTTATAAATGATTAATATAACAGCAGTGAGATAACCCTGACAAGTACATCTGGTGTTTGTTAACTGAAGATTATTTCTTTTAAAGTTTTAATTGGGCCATGTTAATTGGACGCTTTTGTTCGCAGACATTTTTTTCTATCACAAAGTTAAGCCAGGTTTTGTTCAGTAGAACTGTAAACATGCAATTAATCACAGAAAAACATGGAGCCCTCCTTATGCTTGGAACACCCGGACTCTGAAAGTAATTTTCACAGGATTTTACTCCCTAAAATCAAGTGAACTCGTACGGCTGAGGTCTTGCATAATGTTCTGAACACTGAGTGACATCTCTGTAATTACCATGAGCCTGCACAGCACTGGCAAACCTGTTAAGAACCCTTCATGGTAGAAATACCCTGTGTACTTCAGCAGGAGTGTTTCCATGAGAAATGGCTGACAAGAACAGGATGGTGACAGCCCTAGGCTTCCCATGCCCCTCAGAGCAGAATAAACCTTTCCTATGTAAAGGAAGGCAACAGCTCTGCTTCTGTGCCAAGGACCACTCCCAAAATGGCTCTGCCAGTGTTTGTGAGGAGTCTCTTACAGCACTGAGACCAAAGCCAGTAAGGTGTTAACACAGAGAGGGCAAGACAAAATGCACTACCACGTCCTCTAGATTATTCATAGTAAGATTGGAAACCAGCTTTGAAAAAATACTGCCAGAAAGGCTACACAAGCCCTTTCTGCTTGGCATCTGGGTTAGTTAATAGCACAGGGACTGCAGGAAGGGACTGGGTAAGTGCCAGTCCCATCCACCTTGGAAATGATGGTGAAATGTGAGAGCATGCCAACTACTATTATACAGTTTTAGTTTGAATTTCACTCCTTCCTTTCCTTCTTTCCTTCCTTCCTTCCTTCCTTCCTTCCTTCCTTCCTTCCTTCCTTCCTTCCTTTCCAAAATTAGGCAAAACTATTCTATAAAAGACACATCCATAGGCCATCACTGTAGAACCCCTCACCAGTCCTTACCTATGGAGGCTTTCTGGAGCTTGGTACAAGTTTCTTTCACATTGCAAACACACAGTGTTGTGAAAGAAGATGAGAAAACAACAAAATCCATCTTATTTAGGGGAATAACTTTGACTTGTGGTTTAGAATAGGAAGAGGTTTTAATGTATAGCTGTGATGGAGAACTACATAAAATATGCACATGTGGTATTGAGGTACAGACACACACTCAGCACAGACCAGACCACTGTCATTTTCTGGCTGACTGAAATTATGACTGCACACAAGCACCTAGTGCATTGTGCAGGCATGATGATGCTTTTACATGAGAGTCTACACAGCTATATATATGAAGAATAGCTATATAATGTCTGCTCTCATTACGTGGTAGCTGTAAAGTTCATTTGCACTGAATTAATTAAGTTGTTCCTGTTACAGGTTCATGCCAGCAGGAGTTATGATTGATTAAAAGTAGTTCCAGACATGATCTCCATGAACATGTGTCAGAGGTCTGCAGCTGAGTGCTCATGTAAATTAGAATAATACAATTTGCCTTTCATTAGCCGTCAGGTCTTGGTTTGAAATGCCCCCGAGGAAACTATGACCTACTCTGTGATCTGAAGAAAACACACTTTACTCCCATAGGCCCAGTCTGGGGCAGTGTTCAGCACAAGCCTGGTTTTAAGTTAGTGGATACACTGACTTGTCTCAGCAGAACTACTCGAGAACCTAAAGCTGTGCTCCTGCACATACTAGCTGAACCCAGAGCTAATAGTGGATCAGCATGAGGAACCAAATGCATGCTCCATGGACACTTCCAGACAGCCCAAGGCTTTTCCAAAATTTTAACATGGGCAAAAAGGAAAATGACAGACATTTTCAGGGGACTAAAATCCAGAATAACTTCATTAATGATGCACAACATCTCTCCCAGATTACCAGCAACAGCCAAGCTAACTGCTTGAACACTAAGGACCCTGGAGAGTCACAGCTCTGGCAGCACCACAGTGGAAACCACACCTGGACCATGGACACAAGACTTCCAGACCATGAATTGGATGAGGGACTCAAACCAAGAAGGAAGCTCCAGAGCCCTTGGAGACCTGTCTGAAGGGCTAAGTCTGACAGCAAGTCTCCTTCCATAGTAACAGTGAAGATGCCAGAGGAGCCAGCTGTCTTGGGAGTCTGGAAATGATAAAGTCCACTTCCTTAGGGCAGACTTCAGTAGGGATTTTCTTGAGCTGAGGTCCCCAAAAGCCCCTGCAGTCTTTACTTTGATGCCATCTTTCAGGCAGTTTTCTAAGTCCCTAGGGAGGTAAGCTGGCAGTAAGCCTGTAAGGTTTCTGAGGAAACCTGGCTGGCAGGAAGGTTTTGAAACCCGCCTGACAGGCAAGGTCATGTTGGAGCTTGGGGTTGAGCTTGGTTGGAGCTTGATTGACAGAAAATCAGCTGAAAGGAGCATGTTTCCATATGATGTTTTACATCTGAAAAAATCAGCATGTTCTAAGATACAATCACTCTTTTGAAAAATTCCCGTAACCTCTACTTAAAGGCTATCATCTGCCACAGTCTCGCTTAGAGCCTTACAGAATTGGATCACCGTTTGCTTGCTGCAGAAAGTCCTAATTGGAGTAATTTCTACAGCAGATTGTTTCTCCAAGCAAGCTTCATTTGGCCACGGAAAATGATATAGTATTTAGCTCCACCACAGTGGAGTCATGCTATGTCAGATCAGAAATATGATAAAAGGAAAATATTCCCATAACACAAAATACTCTCTTGAAAACAAAATCTGTGGGATATGTCGGTTACACATGGTATCCAACAGCTATCAAATAACCGAGCGGCAGCAGACCTGAGACTGTTTCACTTACCTAGACTTTCCTTTTTAACCATAAAGTTTTGCACGAAGAGCTCACCCTACCAGGTTGTAGCGGTTAAAAAGCACCATTAGAAAGAAATCTGCCATCCAAATTTTAATAGGGTTCGAGCCACTTCAAAGCTGTTCATTTCCAACAGTTTTAATCCTTTTCAGCCACTAGCTGCCTCCCCACTGAAATCAAGTCAATTAGTTAAGAAGTCATTAGAAAAGCCCTCAGATATGAAATCCATGCCTTGAAGTCCAGGTCTTTTGCGACCTCTCTCAAAAGACGGGGCTGCTAGTTTGGCATGGTTTCAGCCCCTTGGTCTACCTGAAACGCAAATATAAAATCAGCCTGACTCATCTGCCTTGTCTGATTGCACCCTCAGCCACTGGAAGAGGCTTTTTCCCAGAAAGCAGATGAGCAAGTAGCGGCAGAGCAGCAGCCACAGCTTTTGTGCTGGCGACTGAATAATGAACCCATTGCTTCAGCAGACCTGCTGCAACAAAGTTGTGCCAAATTTTTAATGGCTTCAGTGATGCTGTTGTGCCCCAGCCTTGCGCAAAAGCCCTGGTGATCAGTGGCAAGTTCAGTCCTAGTCAATCCTCCATGCCATGAGTCAGCCCTCACCCCAGGGCCAAACGATGTGTGCTGGTTCATGACTGCTCTCAATGTGGGGTCCAGAGATTTCTCCGCCAAGAGAAATATTTGGCTTGTTTCTGACTGGAGCTCTGAATGCAAACACTCATACCTACAGCGTGGGTGAAGAGCAGTGCTGTGCCCAAGGGCAAAGCAGGGAGTGAACCAACCTGACAGCACAGAAACACCCAGTGAAATTTATTTTCATTTTTGGCCCATCTTCTCCGGGGAGTTATCTTTTGTTGCCATACAAGCTCTAACTCATGCCAGGACTCAAATATTTCACACTTCCATGCTTGCTCAGAGTCAGGCATCCTGATGGCAGCAATGCCTATCCTGGGGGTGTCACCATGTGCACCATGCTCCCTGGATATTCCATGGCCATAACGTGCCAGCCCCAGCTGCACCAAGGACAGCTGGCACCCACACCACTGCCACACTCATGCTGCCAAACAGAAGGGGACCCCTCCATCTGCAGGTTTGAAGTGTGGCATTTGATGCCAATGGATCCCATCCTCTCACGGAGCCACACCTCAGAAAACAGCACAGGGGGGTGCAAAATAAATCCTGTCTATAACATGCAGCCCTACATGATGCAGAGATGGTGCATTGGAAACTGTCTACCAGGTCCTTTTACTAAGCCCGTTTACATCCTAAGGCAGGCTGTCAGCAAACTTGGCATTGCAAAACTGAAACTGGCAGGGACCAAAGGCAAGAAGCATGTGCCTACTGCAAGTATTTCCTCACACATGCCCACATTTTGCATTGCAGCACAGCAGCAAACAATTTTATCAAGCAACCAAAAATCACTCAAATTACACATATTTACCCCTACAATAAGTCAGAATGGGCGTTGATTCACTCATCACTCCAAAGAAACTGGATGGAATGACTAATGTGGAAATGATCATAATTTTCCCTGCCCTTAATTTTGAAACTGAATTAAAAAACATACAGTCTGATGATGGCAAAACATGGGTTGTAAATATTTTGAAATGGCAACATGAAAAAGGAGGCTGAGTGTTAAAAGGCATCCTAGCAAGAAGCAGGAAGGGATGCTCTTACAGTACTTGCAATTTTCACATGGGTTGTGCAATGCCAGAAAGATGTTGTCAAAATAGAAATTTGGTAAATAGCAAAATGAGCCGGTGATAGGCTTAAGTGAAAAGACCAGGAGAAATACCATGTCTGATGCAGAAATGGTGTAAAGATAAATCTTCAAATTGCAAGTGCTATAATGTGCAAGTCCGAAAATAGGCTGAACCTCAAGGATCGGACACAAAAATTATTCTCTGCAGCCTTACTCTGAAGTTTGGACCATGCAAGATCCAATGGAGACAAGTAAACAATTGCTTCTGAGGGAAAACACAGAGGAGAAGTAGAGTCAGTGCAAATAATTTGTCGCCTGCCACCATGCCATGGCAGGGTGAGGGTCCCCTGTTCAGAGGGGTTTGGGACAGCTCTAGCTGTGCAGTGTGTGTCTGCCCTGGGGGACAGAGACAACACAGCCGGAGGACACACTTGTCCCTAATCTTCTGGGGGAGGAAAAGCTGGGGAAATGCAGGGAGAGGGGGCATGGGTCTGTCACTTGCTTCTTGCCTGCTCTGTTAATCAAGATATTGGCTCCTCCAGCACAGCAACTGTGATCATTCTGCCAGGAGTGATAAACCAGGGAGAGAAGAGCACAGACCCTTGTCCACCCATGCTGCCAACACCCAGCCAGGCCCTCCACAGCTGTGGCAGTGCAGGGCCTTGCCATGGTCCAACTAGCTGTGCTTCAGCTCCCTTCCCTTGCCTTGTACCACAATAAGGACCCAGAGAGGGTGGCTTTGGAGGGACGTGGGGCCCCTCAGGGCAGGGGTGGGCAGAAGAACGTGGGGGCAGCTGGTCTTTGGGACTGCAACCTGGCACTTTTGGGCAAGAAACATACTGCACAGAGGAGCAACCGTGGGGAATGGAGGGGAGGCAGAAAGGATGGATTGTGCCTGCCTTCTGGCAGTTCGATCACAAACTGCGCAACAAGGATCCATCTTCCAGGTTTTGAGGGTCCACTGCTAGGCTCTTGGACAAACTAAAACATCCTCCTCCCTCCCCCAAATATCCACATGATGGTATGGGCAGATTTGGAAGAAGTAGGTGGAAAATGTCCTGCATGTGGATGTAGAAGTACCCAGCATCACTCTGTGTGCAGTGGATGTTTTCCAGAAGTTCCTGATGTCCAGAAATTCTAGGGACAGCTGCTCATGATGAGCAGTTTGCCCTAGGGCCCAGGACAGTGTTGCAACCCCAGTCCCAGACCAGGACACTGTGATTGTAGCTGATACAGGACTAATGAACATATACCAACAGTATAACACCATGGGGATGGTGTGAAAGTCAATTGGCCCTGTGCCCTGGTCTGAAATATTGCACTCATGTGGAGGTGCCCTGGGAGATGACAGATTTCTGTCCTTCAGATGACTCTCTTATTCCAAGCAATGCTGAGAAACAGCTCTGGACAGCATGTGGCTGGGATGCCAGGTTTGCAGAATTCCTCAAAATCTTCCCAATGTCATCCTGACCCGTAAAGAGCCTGATATTTCAGTGCCAACTTGCTTAAGTGTACCTCTGTTTCACATAAGCCCCCAAACAATCTATTTCGTGCGTGTTTTAATTTAAGGGGAAAACATCTGGCTGCTAATGATGCTGTTGTCATTGGCAGCATAAGTAAGACTTTTGTTTTCATAAACTAAGAATAATGGTGAGCAGTATTCAGCAGCCCGAAATCTTTATGCTGTATATATAGGAGTCATGATTTTTCTAATGAGTTGGCTGATTGAAATGTGCTTATATGTCTATAAAGAGAGCTAAGTAGCATGTAGTGATGTTAATTGCAGAGCCGACTAGTTGTTCTACCCTGTTATTACATTGCCCCCTTCCACATGATCCTAATTCATAAGCGATCCAAAAAGTTGTTTTGCTTTGTTTTAAAACAGACCTCCCTTGGTGGGGCAAAGCTCACTG
This sequence comes from Machaerirhynchus nigripectus, assembly GCA_013397975.1. Classification (NCBI taxonomy): domain Eukaryota; kingdom Metazoa; phylum Chordata; class Aves; order Passeriformes; family Dicruridae; genus Machaerirhynchus; species Machaerirhynchus nigripectus. The sequence goes on along the minus strand of VZRQ01000151.1, from coordinate 386,071 downwards.
TGGCCTGCAACTAACCCTGAAACGGAGCTCACCCAAGTGCGATGCTTGATTGTGGTTTGTGTTTCAGCCTGGCAGTGGTCCTGCCATCCTGGGAGTTAAGTGGATAAAATGCAACGCCTCAAACCTGATATCTACTCTGTGAAAAATCTCATTTGGAATGCCACCCACTTCTGGGAAGGGTCAAACTTAGTTCTTTATTCAGGCCCCAGAGAGGGAAAGGAAGGGGCTGGCGGGGTCTGGGGTTTCTAGAGGTGCCATCACTGCCTGTAGAAGCAATACAAACAAGGGGCTCAGCCCAGGCTCTCTACAAAACAGTCTCTTGACACTGCAGCCACACCATGACTGCAAGAAGGCAGGTGACTTCCGTGGGTCTTGGAAAAACAGTGAAGGTAACAACCAGGGCAATGCATGTACATTTCTGGACCCACAGACAGGCTGGCATTAGCGAGGGACAGTTTGCTTGTGGCCAGCTGCCTCTGTGGCTGTGACTCAGATGAAAGGCATGATCACACCCAAAAATCCACTCAAAGTCCACACTCATTAGGGAGTCAGTTTGCAATAGGGAGAGGGCAAATGGTACAGCAGAGAGGAATGACAACACTGCGAGTGTCTTAACTACGCTGCCAGAAAACCTGCAGTTGGAAAGCACTGTAGGTTCTGCATTTTATCTGCCTTCTGGAGGGCTGCATCATGCATGGTCCATATTTCCACATTAAAAGCTGGAATTCTAACTCTATCACATAAATTTATCATAAATGCACAAGCTAGAGCGCACAGACATTTGTCAAATATCACAGGATTTGCAACAATATCCCAGCTTCAAGTTCTGAGCTCACAAGGCTCTTGGTCCATGCAAGAAAAGGGATTTATAGTTTGTTTGTAGGTGGCTACAATAGGAACAGATGAAGTAGAAGAATAATTGTCAGGGAAAAAAAACCCCAAACAGATGGCAAGAAGCCACAAGAAAAAGAGAAGGTTCCTACTGCTGAGGAAACAGGAAACTAAAACTTCCTGCTTCTCACTGGACCAGAAATATCACAACCTCTGTTTCTCTCAAACCCTGGAATAACTTGGGCATTTTGTCTTGTGAGGAATATGGTATTGACAAAAACAAGCACAGAAGAGGAACAAGCTACCCACCTGTTTTTCATGATCACAAGGCTGGGGACCTGACATCGATGTGAGATGCTCCACCAGTGGTTTATTTGCTCCAGCTCATTGGAGCACACTTCAGGAAGACTATCCTGCTAATGCTGTAATGGTATTTTCTCCGGTTGGCCCATCCCTAGTACACAGTGACACATGGCCAATTATAACCACACTCTATATATAGCTGGCCCCATAGAGTGAACAGATACAGATTGAGTGGGGCTTTCCTTTTCCTTCCCTTAGAGAGAACTTATTTCAAAGGAATGTTTTCTCCATATTCCTCCCTACAGATGCCACTGCCTGGGAACCGCAGGTCCGGCACCAATACACATACACTTCAGGAATGAGCATCCTTTCCCTCCACTTCTTTTCAATCTCTGAGGAAACAAAGAAACATCTTTGCTTAACACAATCAAGGCAGAGGCTAACATCCATCAGGAATGAGCCATCAAGGAAGCCTAACCATTCCATCTCTTCTCCAACACAAATGTGACAAAATAATGAAGAGAGTTAGGTTGAGCGGAAAAACAGATCACTGTGGTCTGGTACAGTTACAGTGGAGAAAACACTTCTATTGTGTAGCCACATATACAAAATCCTGTGTGACAAACCCTGTAAAAACAAATAACACACAAACCACTGAAGGGGCAAGGCATTCCTTCCTGGTCTGAAGGAATTTGCTCTACTGATGATGAAGCACAGAGAAGCTGGGAGCTTACTCCACCATTCTGGTGACTCCCTTTCAAGCTAAGCAAACTTTAGCATGCTAACAAGAGACCACTCTTTTTTTTCTTCTTTTCCCCTTTAGAAATGCTTAGGTTCTTTTTGGGCATTTGGGGAAAAAAAATGGGGTTTCCATTCATTAAAGGATAAGATATATTCCTGCAAAGTGATGAGCATGTCCAAGTCCTACTGACAGAACTGTTTTTTTAAATAATACACTATCTTTAGTGACTGATACATGTGCTGACGGGTTATATTATTAGAGAATAACATGTGAAGAAGTTTATTTTACCATAATCCAAATGGACAGAGTTCAGGTTAAATGCTATTGTTTGGCTTTTGAGAGATTAAGTTAAGGTATTTACCATTCTCTTCATATTTTTTTTTTATCTGTATCAAGTGTCTAACTGTAGAGAGCATCAGTACACGCAGTCAAACAAGATACTCAGAATACACAAGAGGGTGATGTTACAGCCGCTGGAGATTCTGACAGCTTCTTTTTTGTATTCAACAGACATCCACCCAGTAGCACAGGATAGATCCTCTATTCATTCAATCAACTTAGTTTACCGAATTATAGATGAGCAGTGCTTAGCTACAACTAAACTCATGCTGTCTTCTGTGCCAGGATCCATAACAACCACTCATATACTGCCAAGGGTTTGGTTACAAACACACACCTGTACTCTGCAGTAGAGACCCACCAGAGGGAATTAATGTAATAACATCCCCTCTCACAGTCTAGGGAGGTGCACATTCAAGAACATGACGGTGGCCAAGAGTGTGGCTTGATGCTAAAACTAGTTGAACATGGCCATGTCCCATTGAAAGGAAAGCTTTCCACAAGCTGTGAAAGTGATGCTCCTATATACACCCTCACCTTAGGTACACCTGTCAGAAGCAGGGACGACGGGGAATCGTTTGATCAGGGCAACACGAAGGGCTCTCTGCCCTGTTTCATCTAGGTCAGCTAACAAGCACTGCTGTTAAATTGGAGTTTAATGTATAAACTGCCACTCAGTTGTTTCTGATTGTCCAGAATGTGTCTTTGTTTAAACACATAAACCCCCATCTGGTACCCATTACTGGCCCGCTTCTTTGCCTTGTGCATGGGTAGCTAAACACAGAAGCTTGTAGAGAGGTTAAGACTTGTCCACATGGCCCCACAGCTCTCTCAAAGAGCCAGCTGGGCAGCCACAACATCCACTCACCCTGTCAAGGAATCATCTCCACCGCTAAAAGGGGACCAAAAGGCAGGCACTCCTTTGTCCAGGAAGCCAGATCTCTGAGACAGGATTAGCAGAGAGTGTGGTTCAGATAGGCATGTTTCAGTAATGACAAGGAGTGATCAAAGGCAGAATGACTGAAATAGGGTGAGCCCAACACAAAAAGATTCAGATCACATGCAGAAGTCCTAAATGTGGACTGCAACAGGTGTTTTGCAGAAATCCACCTTTTCTTCTGTCACACGTACATATATAGGTGTCTACAGCTTACATCACTGTTGTAATAGAAATCTGCAATACTGTATTTTGAGCTCACATTTGAGCTCACTTAGTCTGAATGGGGTAAAAAACTCCAGCCTCCAGTTCTGCCAGGTTCAGCAACCTTCCCTGTCCTATCAGATCTCGAGTTTACCGTACCCACAGCAGTTACTTCTGAGTTGACATAAATCACTGTCATACCTATCTTACTTCAAGAAGGCTTTGTGGAACAAAACCCTCCCCAACCTTATGCTCACAAACCCATTTATTTTCCAACCAACACAGACTGGACATCAGTCTTGACTGCGGCTCCCAACAACGTCTGCCTACTGTAAAAGTGGCAAATGGGACGGGTCATCTCTTTGTCTAACCCTATGTCCACACCCTTTTTTTTTTTTAAACATTGCATTTTATATATTTGTAGCTTATTGTATAAACACCTAACATTTGTGTCCCCCTGAACCTGAGTTGAAGGTCATGCTGTCTGTCACGTAAGGGGTTGCTCCTATTTTACTTCTGGCCAGCAGTGCATGAGGAGGGCTTTGAAAAGCTGGCTACTCCAGGAGCACTGCACTGCTGTCCCAGGTTTCCAGATCCTGTCAGCTGATGAGGAAAAGCACCCCCTCTTTTGGCCATGCCCTCACCTCCATTCTCCCATACTGGGAGCTGACAGAGAAGCACATAAAGGCTTTTGCACTCTAAGTCCATTTGCTATATTCAGAACTTCACAAGGTATCTTCACAGTGGGTCTGGTGAGTGGCAACCTCATTCACACTGACGTGAAAAGAAGAATCAGCAAGTATAAAACTACTCAGAATGATGTGATTTTAAAGATAAATGACAAAGGGCAAACCCCACACTTTTGCTGTGACAGCTGCTCTTATTCTGAGATAAAGGATGACCACCATGTTAATAAATCATGTTGGGTCTACTGTGCCTTTCTCTTAGGATGCATTCAGTCACTGAAACTCATTAATTTCTCAAGTCAAGTGAGTTTCACTAATCATCAGAATATTTTTAGCTTTTTTGGTTGCAGGAAAAAGCTTACACCAAATGAAGCTAAGAAATTGGAAAGGAAATTGTTTTATGAAAAGTAGGTAATAACCATGGTAAATTTCTCATCCTTGACTGATGGTGTTGGCAAAAACACTGATGCAGCCAATCTGCTGAGAACTGGTGCAAGAATTCTGACTTCTATGATGACCTTCATGAAACACCTATGGCCATCAAAGGCTGAAGTGATAAATTAGCCTGTCAATGCCCACCATGCACTTCCAATGAGATTCTGCTCTCCAATTCTCCATTGGCAAAGAAAATCCACCTGCCATGTTTAAAACATCACAGTGGGAGTAGGCACAGTGCTGAAAACAGCACAGAAAAATCTGGCAGGTCCAACACTCAGTTTGTACAAAGCCACGTTTGACATCACAGTGGCCAGAGTCTGTTGTTCAAACACCTGCATTGCCAGCTCAGCAAGGACCACACAGGAACAGGACTTTGTGTTTCTCTACCTGCCACTTACTTTAGGGCTGCCACTTGCATTCGCAGGAACTGAGGAGGTGATACACACACAGAGACACACAGACACACAGACACACAGACACAGACACACACATTTCAGTCGGCCAGGAAACAACCACTGCAAAAAGGACCTCTCTTGTTTCTAAGGACCACACTAATGAATGTTGTTATCCGGAAATTGCTCAGCAATAGCACTGGTTTTCAAGGCAACCCTGTGCCTTTCTGTGCAAAGCTGAAGCTGTTACACATTGTTCCCTCAGAGAAGAGTTTGCCAGAAAGCTTTTATGGACTGGCTGGTCATCAAAATGGTATGGGAAGAGGAGGGAGGAGCCATAGAAAATACTCATTTCAAATAAATTCGAGATGGTTTCACATCCCTGTGGCAGACTCATGTTGGTTTTGGCAGGCACAACATAAAAAATAACACTGAGTGTGCAGCTCATGAGCTGTTTCCTGCATGGGCTGTGAATTTGTTTTGTTTTCTGTTGTTGTTGTTATTATTGTTATTAGATGGAGGTTGGGGAAAAGAGCATAGGTACATGCAGGAGGTGAAATAGGAAAAAGTTAATCTGTTGTGTCATCACTCTTTTAATTCAAATCATAGAAACTCAGTTTTTTATAGTGTGAGGTCTGATAATGATAATCCAGCACCACCTGAACAAACAGTCTGCGGGGCAGTCCATACCACAGCGAGTGGGAAGAGAGCGGTTCTCCGTCTGCTCCCTGCTCCTGCTCTGAGAACACTGGCTGTGTGAGAAGGGGAATGGGGCGCACATCTCAGTGCTTGTCCTGTCAGCTGAGCCAGGGTATTTAACTGAAAGGCTTACTCGCAGTGAAAAACCTTCTTGAAAGTCTTGTCCAAGACCTTGCCCTCTGCCAGCCATGCGTTTCAGGACAGCCTCCTCTTTTGGAGACAAGCTCATGTCTGAAGAGAAATGAACCTGTTAAAAGTGTTTAATTTCTTCCTTGTATTAATGTTTACCAAAAAAAAGGTCAGTAGCAATTATGTTTCTATAACAACTAGTACCTAGGAAAGGGAATGACCTCAGCTTAGGTCATGGAAAGAGCAGGTTAGAAAGTACTTAAATGGACAGATCCTCTTAAATCACAAGAGTCTGAGGAAAGTAATCCAAAAGTACTTAGAGAGCTAACAGAGGCAGTTATTAACAGGCTCATTAGTGGTCATCCCTGAGAACTTGTAGATCGTTGAAGAGGCTGGAAATGGGTAAGCATGAATCTTTGCTTTAAACAAGAGAGAAGCAAGATTTCCTGGTCATACCACACTGGAGGAGGCTTCCCATGCCCCAGAGGACAGGAGTACAATTCAGGTTGGAAAAACAGTCTGCAAATAACATACTATAATTCAGTTTGGATAAGGAAAGCTTTTACATGAAGACTGGGAGAATTAGCTGCACTAGTAGTTGACAGAGAACCATCTGGGCCAACAGCAGTTGTACAGGAGGGGAACCTGTGGTTATAGTAGAGCACAGGGGCTCTTGTATTGCCTGGCTTAGCCCCAGTCTGAGAGGCAATACAGTAAAGGAGACTTAGAACAGGCAGAGATGCTCTTCTATTCACACAGGGAAGAAGTATGGGCAGACAACATCAGTGAAGGAAGGTGGCCAAACTCACCTAGCCTGAGCCAAAATGGCACCCAAAGATGGACAAGGAGCTTGGTGAAGAAATGAGACAGTAAACTGAGGATGGCAACCCTCTTACCAGTGTTGAGATGAAGTGTCCAGCTGGTGTTGCTTTGGGTCCTTTCTCAGTTCTCGCATGACCATATATCCCAAAGGACTATATCATTTCATCTCTCTCCCTCTCCAGGCTTACAGGGAAAGTTGCATGGAGAACCCATAGAAACCCTCCAGTATCTGAAGGGGGCCTACAGCAAAGCTGGAGAGGGACTCTTCATCAGGAACTATGTAGTGATAGGACAAGGAGTAACAGGTACAAACTGAAAGACAGGAAATTTAGGCTAGATTTTGGGAAGAAATTCTTTACTGTAAAGGTGGTGAGATACTGGAGCAGGTTGCCCAGAGAGGCTATGGATGACCCAACCCTGACAGTGTACTAGGCCACACTGGATAAGGCTTTGAGCAATCTGGTCTAGTGGGAGGTGTCCCTGGCCTTGGCAGTGGGTGTTGGGACAAGATGATCTTTAAGGTCCAGTCCAATCCTTAACATTCTGTGTTTCTGTGCTTGTACAAAAAAACAGATGGAAAATTCAGTAACGCCAGTGTAAGCTAAACCAGATTCATATTAACTTCATCCCTCCATCACCAGGTTGTTTAGGTTCAGCATTTCTTTAATTGATACATCCTTTAGATGTGTCAATCTGCACAGCATACTCCTCAAGGCAATTGGCCAGAAAAGCATGCTGTATGCATTTTTATATCTGTATTGTACCAGTGACATCACTAGTGATATAATTGCCCAGACATGTCATCAAGTCAACACATTCAGGGATTTGGGGTTTATTTGTTTGGGAAAGCGAGGAAGAAAAAGAATAACAGACCAGAAATTAAGAAAATGCTGTGCCTTGAAGGCTTCCATGGGCAGGTTTTGTCTGCAATGAAGGACAAAGAATTAGCAGTTGGAAGAGGACTCTCAGAGGAGCAGCTGTGGCGTGTCATGGCAGCGTAGCTGCTGCAGACATCTCTGCAGTGCTGGCTGAGAAAAGGGCAGCCAGCACTTCAGGACTCTACCAAAGGGCTCTGCACTATTTTATCATTCATGATGATGTGTCCAATGTGTGAACATGAACAGGAGCAGCTGCTTCATGAATGGAGACTACAGTATCCAGACTCTCCCCAGAAAATCACTAGCACTGTAAACTACCCCACTATAAAAAGCTGGGGTTTTACAGGAGACACCAAACTGATCCCATTCCCTCTCTGACTGTTAAGCTCCATGTTGGTCATCCTAGTAAAGAGGGGAAGAGAGGCCACAGTGAGCCGTTGTGAATGAAAAGAAGTGGTTCCTAGATAAAGAAAAAAACCAAGCCACTTCTTGTTCATTAACTCAGACATCCTACAAGTGAGGTGCTCCTTTTGCAAAGAGCTAAAGGCTCATATACGTAATAGTCACCCTCTAGGTTACTCCACTGGTAGATCACCATACCTTGAAACAAAACCATTTGTAGAAAAGGGTCTGGACTTGTAGAAAAGCTCCACAAGAACTCTATAGTTTGAGTGTGAACCTCACAGGGCTGAGATGGGCAAGCAGCATCAAAGAAGTTGAAAAACCATACGGAAAAAACCATGATTTTAGTATGAGAACCAAAAATAATGGAAGAGATGGAAGTCCTGAAAGGTTTAATGGGACACAAGGAGAACATAAAGACTCAAAAGTGTGAAAGCTCTCTAGATAAATAATAAAGTTAGGTAAGACAAAAAATTAGATACTACCCACAGAAACATGGGACAAAGGTTTCCTCAGCTCACAGTTTGAAACTCCCATTGGTGCAAACTCAGCTCAAGTGGTTTCAGTAACCCAGTGGAGATCCTTAGGTTATTGTGTCTCACCTCCTGTGCACCACAGGAAGAGGAAAGCCATGAAAGTGTCCATAGGCTGGGGTTGCCAAGTTACACCTCCAGTTAAACCATGACAAACTCCTAACTGTGTACCTTTCCCTCTTCCATATGAAACACAAGAGCCCTTGATAGTGTTGAAAATGCAGGAATTATTTGCTCCCTGTTTTTTCACTGCCCCATGACACAACATGAAATCTGGTATTTGTAGCACCCAGCCAAAAGTTGTGAAATTGTTAATTTTTCTGTGATTGACATTGCACCTGGATGACACTGCCTACCACAGAATTTCTCTAACACAAGTGACCATGCCAGCAGCCTTGTTACTGCCCTCAAGTTAGTCTTCTTTATCTTGCATTTTGCATATGGGTATGAATCTTCTTTAAATATATAAAATTATTTTTATTTGTCAGGAAAGAAGCTTTTCCTACCTGCTCTCCAAAAACTGAGGAAAATCCCTTAATTTTTTTTCCCCCAATGTATTTTCTGTGCTAATGGTGAAACATTAGTCTTGTTTCAAGAAGGTATTCAAGAACATGACTAACTGTAAGAAAATTAGTATTTTGACCAACTCCATTGGAATGAATTATCTATACCTTGGCGAACCAGTGCTAAGAGGTTTATTTTGATGTGTAACAAGTACACACAGAGAGGCACAGATGTGTATGAACTCACTACAACCAGAGACATAAAACAAGTCAGCCATTTTAAGGATTTGGTATCTGTTGGTCCATTCACTCCTGAATATTTATTTTTCTTCTCATATAGGAAAAAAATCTGCAAGACCTTGCAGACTGGTTATAGTGGAAAAGAATCGAAGCATGTCCCTGTGGCACATTTTTCTGTCTCATCCCAGACTTACTGAACCCAAGCATGGGTGAGCCAAGAGGCAACGGTGCAATCCTCTTGAATACCGCCTATGGACTCAAGATTTTTTCCCTTTAGTTTCTGGATGATTACGGAAGCTTATCTGTGCACAGTCCTGCTTCTCCCACAGAAACCATCAGCTGTGTCCTGCAGCCTATTGCAGTTGCGATAACAGCTGCTCTTCGCCTCCCTGCTTTCCCAGTCTTTTCTAAATTGCAGTAAGTTTCCTGTGGTTTACGGGTTCTTCAGCTCATAAATTGCTTTCAGTGTCACTGGGTATCACGCCTAAAATCTATCCACAAAGAAGGAGAATGAGAAAATGAGGACTGGAAGAAAACAATGAAGGAACAAAAAAATGCAGTTAGTGATGCTGCTTAATTTGATCCTCTCAGGAAGTGTGCTGTCCTAGAAAACAAACCTAAACAAACCAACTCAGCCCAGCAAAAGAAAACATTCAGAATCCCCCAGATAAGATCACAAAACGTGGGGGGAACTGTGCTGTTCCTCGGGGCACAAGCTGCAGTCAGCTGGGAGGGCAGCAATAGATAGCAATAGACAGCAATAGACAGGCAGCAATGCAGGGTGTTAGTTTCCCAGGAGCTGGGCCGGCCGCTGCTTCCTTTTGCACCAAAAGCAGAGCTGGGGTCAGCTGTGGGTGCCAGGCAGCTCCCTCTGTCCTTTGCACACAGGATTTGCCTATGGGATCCCCCCTGCACCCCTCCAGCACATTCATCCCTGGCTGCCGGCGACGGCTTCTGCCTGAGGGGCCCCTCCATCTCCACAGACATCAACTTCGTGGTTTATAGGTCTGTTGCAGGTTTGAGGGCAAATCTAGGGAGGTGGCCTATTTTTTCCAGTTTTTCTTGTCTTTCTCCTCTGGCTTCTGGGGACTTGGAGAGGAAGTACCTCTCCTTTCAAGGGGAAGTCAGCAGAGAAAATGATACGATTTCAAGTGACAGGATTTGAAAGACTCAGTCTTGGCTAAAAGACAGCAGGAGACAGGAGAAGAAAATGGCTGTGCCCCTGGATTTTAGACTGTGCCAATCTATGGATATTCCTGTGGGGCTCAGCAGTGAATTACAAACATCTTTCACACTGCATGCCTTCCAAGACCCCCTGTGGGAATAATGGGTGAGGTGAGGAGGTGAGGAAACTGCCACCAGAAACCTAACTAAAACTGCCCTAGCCAAGTATGAAAATCAATCTTTCCTCTCTGCTGTTTCCAACAAGATCTGTAAACATTATGGTCTTACAGTTTTAATGGAAATAGTTCCATTGTGGCCCAGAACACTCTGGGAGCAAGTTCAGTGGCTGGGTTCACATCTGCTGTTATCTGAGAGTCAGAAGATTATCCTCTCACTGAAAGTACATTTCTCAATTTTAAGCACCCAACTCACAACCTTTTCCCTTCTTTTCCTAAAAAGGCACAATAATTTGTAAAGCAGTGTAGTGTACTGGGAAGTGACACCCATATCTCATCCTGGCAATGGGCTAAATTTTATGGGTGAATTACCCTTGAACATGCAAGCAGCCATGTCCTTTGTGAAATGAAAGAGGCTGCCTTGAAAAATAGCATTAAACATTTAAACGTGCACAGTACTGCTGTTCTGTTTCCATTTATTCATTTCCCTGCTCTTCCTCTTATTCGTGCATGTCCATGCATGGAGTCCGGAAACCCCAGGATGGAGTCTGTTGTAATAACAGAATCAGTGCTCACCTTCCTCCCAGCTACACAGGAGATGGTACCTCTTTTGCTATTTCTTACCCTAAAGCAACCAGAACAAACACACCCACTCATTGTCTCCAAACAGGGCCAAAAAAGTAGTATATAATCATACGCACTAGAACTAAGTGCTCTAGGGGCAAATAAACAGACAATTTGGTGCATGGCAACCTGGAAAGCAATTGAAATGAAAAAGGACATTTGATGCTAACTTCTGCTTTTTTTTCCCCTTATCAGGGCTGGCTTGTACTTCTGCTACACCCTGGGAGAAGTATCTGTGTGCTGTGAAGATAAGCCTTCGTGACAGACCAACCCATGGCACGTATTCCCAGGTCCTCACAATGCCATGTGAGTGCTGAGGACAAGCACTACATCTCTCTGCCTTTCCTCCAGGTTCTTTCCGAACAGCAGAGGAAAAGCAACTTGGAGAGAGAGTTATCAACTTGGTTTCTTGCAATATGAACATTTTTCCTAGTTCCTACAGAGTACCAGTGAGGAATTTGGCTTTCATCTATACGTCTTCCTCCAAGACATCTCAATGATGTCTTGTTCACAGGTCATCTGTCCTGAGAGTCCCACATGCTATTAAATCACTGAAACATATACATAGCAAAGGCCTCTCTGCCATACACCTTTCATGTCGACAGTGTCACCTGACTAATATAGCTGTTCCCTCAATTCCTACCACTAAGGGGAACCATCGCTTGTGGCTTCATCTCCCCAGGCTTTCAAGAGCTCTGCAAAGCCAGCATTCTGCTGGTTCTGCTCTGATGCAGAGTCAGCCACACTCAAAAGCCTTCAAAAACCTTAATAAAATCCCTGCTTGGACCCACACAAACACACATTCACATACGAATACTCACAAGTGTGCCCCAAGTATTCAGTGTCTTAAAATTCAGTGTCTTAAAATTCAGTCTCATACATGGCCAACCTAAAACAGGGCAGAGTATCTCCTCCCTGCAACTCATCAACAGCTGTGTGTACATCAAGAACATACAGAGGTAAGGGCAGAAATCGAAGCAGGGCATATTTGAAAGAGCCAGAGTCTGAACTTCGTGTGTGCTGCAGGTATCTAAACTCTGTAGGCTCTGAAGTGAGTAGGCACCTACAGAAAAGAGAACCAGCACATTTTTTTGACAGCCATGGCATTTGTTTTATACCTCATTGGATTTGGAGAGGGGGGAAAATGAAAAAAGTGGGAGATAGAGAGGTGGCAGTAAAGCAAACTGTTTGTTGTTTCTCTCAGGACCATCCACAGACCCATTTGGCAGTGCTCACATTTGCTCAGCTGCTGTGCTGCAACATGCATGACCTACATTACAATGCCAGGTGAGTGCCAGCGTTTTCTCCTCCGCGGCAGGATGGAACATGCCACCCAGAGAGATCCAGGCCCTCCAATTCTGGATAAGCTGGGTGATTCAAGAGAGAAGCAGAGGTCATGCAAAATGCATATGTGAATTTCTCTGATATCTTTTTTGCATTTTTAGGGAAATCTCTTCTGTGTATTTCTGAAAACATCATGTGTGACCAAGAGGGGTTGCACCAATGTGTGAATCCATCTGTTTCACTGTAAGGGAAGAGTGTAACTGTCAGTAGCTCCACTCCACCTCCTACTTCACTTTCCCAGTGCCAGGGAGTGCCTGCTTTGGGTCTCACCACAGACAAAGGCAATGGCACCAGGTTGCTACCAGCAGGGCCCCTTGCATTGGGATGGATTCACAGAATGGCATTCCTGGTAATAGAGTGCTTGCACACCATTTTTGTGCAACTGGTAGGGAATGTGAACAGTGGTGAAAGCAACATTTAAATGGGGGAAAACTCCTACACACAGAAACTCCTCTGGCAGGTGCTAACCAACCTACCTGCAGACTGATGCAGGATGTGGATCTGTTCACAGGTGAAGGTTTTAGACATGAAAAAATTAATGGCAACATCTATGAAAAGTATGGAAGGAAACTGATCCTATTTTGTTACAGGCATACACTTGGAATAAAAGCTTTATTGTATATACAATGAAAGTGGAACTAAACATAAGATTGTGAAGTCCATGGCTGAGCTGTGGCTGCCCACATAGCTCATTCTTTGAGAAGAAAACCCAACATCCAGTAGCAACTGTGAAAATCATAGTATGAGAATACTCACAGGGCACAGCTAAAAGCAGTGACACTCCTGGAAACTCCTGCTGCACAAGAGCAGAGAAGCCACAATTATCTATATAAGCATTTGTGGTCAAAATCTGTGCCACAAAACTAGGCAGAATTTCCCATACCATATCCTCTGGAGCTTTTTAATTTTTTTTTTTTTCAGAAATGAAGATAGAAAGTTATTGATAGAATTATGTAAAGCAAATTATCTTCTTGTCTGCAAAACTCACAGTTGCATTTTAAAGAGCTGAATAAATGCCACATACAATTGTCAGGTGGTATGTATAGGAAATACATTCAATGATCAACCTAAACACCTGTTATTCATCCAAAATTCTTTCTTTACAGCCCCAGCCTTTTTTCTTCCAAAAAAAGAGAAATATTTCATATACCACAAAAAGACACAAATTATATTGCATTAGACTAAAACCAAATCCTTGCTTCTGTTTTGGTATACTTAGTACAGTTTAAAACCTTCTTCTATGATTTTCCAAAATTCAGATCATATATTTAAATGAACACACTGTTTCAGAATTAAAGTTTGAAAAGTTTCATTCACCAAATCTGAAAATGACATATTTTTGTGTTCAGAAAATTGTTGCAGTGAAATGTTTTGACTTTGTTAAGTCTCACTGCCTCCTCTTTTCTGTCAAAAATACTAATCAAATCTCATCCCTTTTCTTGAACAATTTCAGTACCTCTAAAAGTACATTTTAGGCAGAATGAACCATGTATTGACACTCCTGGAGGATGGGATGCCATCCAAAGGGACTTGGACAAGAAGTGGGTGCATGGGAGCCTCATGTGGTTTGAGAAAATCAAGTTCAGGGTACTGCACCTGGGTCAGGTGATTGATACCCCTGGTATCAATCCAGGGTCGGGAATGAACGGATCAAGAACAGCCCAGTCAAGAAGGACTTGGGGTGCTGGTGGGTGAGAGGTTGAACATGGCCTGGCAATGTGCACCGGCAGCTCAGAAAGTCAAATGTGTCTTGGGCTGCATCAAAAAAGGCTGAGTGCTGCATCCAGCTCTGGGGTTCTCTGCACAAGAAGGACATCAACGTGTTGGAGCAAGTCCAGAGGAGGCACAAGAAGGATATCAACGTGTTGGAGCAAGTCCAAAGGAGGCCATCAAGATGATTAGAGGGACGGAGCACCTCTCCTATAAGAACAGGCTGAGAGTTGGGGCTGTTCAACCTGGAGAAGAGACGGCTCTGAGATGACCTCATTGTGGCCTTTCAGTAACTAAAGGGGCCTACAGGAGAGCTGGAAAGGGACCTTTTACAAGGGCATGTAAGGGATAGGACAAGAGGGAATGGCTTTAAACCAGAAGAGAGTAAGTTTAGATTAGATACTAGAAAGAAATTCTTTACTGTGAAGGTGATGAGGCACTGGAACAGATTGCCCAGAGAAGCTGTGGATGCCCCTTCCCTGGAAGTATTCAAGGCAAGGCTGGAGGGGTCTACTGGAAGGTGTTCCAGCTTGAGGCAGGGGGGTTTGGAACCAGATGATCTTTAAGGCCCCTTCCAACTCAAACCATTCTGTGGTTCTATGATTCTATGACATACTGATAAATTCATCCCCTAGTGTATTATCATCTTTCTTACGATGATTCTTTTAATAATATAACAGCAATGCACCTTGTCCATTTTTGCTTTTTTTTTTTATTTTTAATTATTTTGATCTTTAACTTTTATGAGGTATGCCTGCGTTTTTGTGGCCTGATCACAAATGTGCGTTGAGAGTGAATTTCCTTCCTATTCTCACACACCATGCCTTGGTTAACATCTTAGAGTGCTTTGGGAGCATGCAAACTGGGTTACTTTCATACAAAATCAAACTGCAGGATGTGCTCGAGGGACACATCTACCATAATCCAGCTGCTGAAGGGTGTTCAGTTTGCAAGGCTGGATCTGGCGAGCCTCTGCAACAGTGTAGGGCACAGTGTAGGGACTAGTTCTCAGCCCTGACTTTTAATTTGTATGCCTGCTCCTGCTGCCCTGAACTACTGCTGTGCAGACAGAGCCAGAGACCCCCAGGGAATGTCTGTTCTCAGGTCTTGACATGCTTTACAAACCTGGCTCAGTGACACCATTCCCGTTTTGCACAGGGAGAAAGTGCAGCTGGCACTGTGCATTTATGATGGGTATTTTCGCAGGTGCTTGCTAATTTTGCATACATCATAGCTGGGCAGGCACTAAGAGAAACTCGTGGTAGGAATCACCCAGCTGGGGGTATCTAAAAGCTAGACCTCTATGTCTGAGTTGGTCAAGAAAGAGGAACAGAGACCTTCACAGGATAACACATATCTTGTCCACCTTAAACACCTAGAACACAGGAGAGGTGGCTCTTCCATAAACTGATACTGACCATAACAGAAGCCAGATAACCAGCTGAAATTTAAGTGTCTAACTTATAAACATAGAGCAGAAGACAGAACGCTTTCAGATAGTCCCACAGAAGAAATATTTTCTGGTACAGTGTTGATGACCCACAGGGGACAGAAACTCTCTGGATCAAGCTCAGATAGAGGCTGGAGAGCACATCTGGAGCACATCCAGGCCCACCCTTGTTCAGGGCAGTGGCAGCTGCAGCCCTCAGAGTTTCTCACAGCCAAGTTCAGTTGAGTTTTGAGTATCTGCATGGATGGAGACTACACAACCTCACTGGGCAACCTGCTCCACTGTTCGATTACACTCACCATAGAAAGGCTTTTTCTTATTTTCAGATGAGATTTCCTGTCATTTGAGTTTGTCCTGTCACAAGATACCAAGGAGGAGAGTCTGGATCCATCTTCTTCTGATAGTCAGTACACCAGTAGTCAGATTAAATCGAGCAAGTGCTTTTTAAACATCGGATTATACTCATTTGTTCTGGTGAACAATTCCTAAATTTATACATCCCATCAGATTTTTCTTACTAGCCTATTTAATTCCGTGAAAAAGTCAAATAGCCATTTTCTCAAGTCTCACTATCAATCTCCGACTGCTTGTATTTAGAAACTTCACAATTACAATGTTTATTCATGTTTCATAACCTCGAATTCTGTGTTGAAAGACTCAACGATGCACCAATAAACTTCTATGTATGCAGTTAAATGTTTATTACATAACCCATTCCAATTTTCATGAGATTTTTGCTCATAAATTTCTGCAATTCATTTCATCATTGATATGTGTGCACAGAGGGAGATAGAAAGATGACAGATAGACAGTCATTTTTATGTTTAATCCTGTGTAAATGAAACCTAACATTCAAACTGACTTTGTAAATGCACACTGTGATATTCACATTGGCATTGAAAATGTGTATGCAGAGATACATGGGATGGTGCAGGTGTGGAACTGTGGTGCACCACTGGGCACATATTTTTAATTTTTATTTTCTTACTTGAGTGTCATCAAAGTTTATGTCTATATCCATTCTTCCTTTGACAAATTTTGGTTCGATCAAATTAAATTGTGTGTGTGCATCTTCAACCCTGTTTCTCTCAATTACAATCTAAAAGCCACTTTCTGAAGAGAAGGAAATCCAGTAGGTGCCTGAAAACATCTTTCAACAAAGAGGAACTTAAAATGCACATGAGGTCAAACTCTCATGGCTGTAAGTATGATGGGTGTGGGGTGCTTGCCTCCTAATAGTGGTCATTTAAGAAGAGCAGAGGCAGGGCACCAAGGAAAAATCTATTTAATGGTTATAAAAAAGGTTGTCTTTGCAATGTGGCAGCCACCTGCCACAATGCCCTCCCTTCTCATCCACCTCCAGGAAATCCATGCAATTTCAACCTGGACCAGGTAGGAAAGTCTTGTTTGCCAACTGTAAACTGAAAGCTGGATCAGTTCAACAATATATGGACAAGATGAAAGACCCTCTTACATGAACATTTTCTAATGAATTAAAAGATGACACAAATCTTCTGGCTACAGTTTCTGGGAAGGAACAGAACCTGTCCCTCTTCCAGTGCCAGGGTAGGCCTCATCCAGCCTCAGTTCCTGAGACTGTGACTCTTGCCCACACCATGACTATGTCACACAAATGGATGAATTATTGACCATGCATTGATGACACAAGACAGGCTTCCCCAAGTGTTTCCACTAAGGCTTGATGCTGAATTGAGGCCAGGCCCCTCTTTCAATGATGGAGTGTTAGTAAATGCAGCAAAGAAGTTGTGCATCTGAAGATGCTCCCCACTTCCTGTTTTCAGTCCATGTCTAGGCCAGACCAAAATGTCCTGCTCCCTCCCTGCTCCTGACACACAAAAACTTTCAGGGAAACCAATGGAACTTTACTTGTTAAGTGCAAATATTTATGAAAATAAAAATTTGCACTATGAATGCTAGTTCTAGCTCTGAGCAAAAATGAAAGACTCTTCCACTTCTTCTTAATTCTCTCTTTTCTCCTTTTGTCTAAGGAAGCACAGCCAGCTGTCAACAGCATTTCATTGGCAATTTTGTAGTGAGCTCATAACCAAAAAGATAGCTAAAAACAGTCATGAACCGCTTAATGCTGGTCCTAATTTGCCAAGTCTTGGAGTGAGTGATAAGGCTGTGTTCAGCCTTCTTCCCGTGCTGAGGCTGCCAAGATTCTCAGAAACAGCAATGGAAGTACTGTTTTTTTATAATTTTATCTGCCTTTTTTTCTTTCTTTATCTTTCAAGCAAGAATACACTGTTCTCTAAAAAAAGCAGCACTAACTACTCCACCTTATCTTGGGTGACTTTGCCTTCCAGCAAGACGATCTTTAATGCTCTATTTAATGCTAATTTTAAGTTACTAAACTGGATTTTCCTTGTAAACCTCCATAGCTAAAGGAAAACAGAATGTATTTCAGAAGCAAAATGAGACCTGTCCATAAAACATCTTTCAGACGCCTTCAGTTGCTCCCCTGCTTTTTCATCTGTATCTTTAACAATGTAGTATAGTAAAGTGGGTATTATGTGACAATGTGAAGTCTTTATAAGTCAGAGACGTTAATGAAAGTTGTTGGCAACATGCCCAAGCAGTCAGAGACTTCTGTGCTCAGATTCTGAAACCTCACTTGACCATTAAACACCACACCATGTCAAGGTCACATTAACACCTTTGGCTGTGGAGACCCCCCATAATCTGTTGAAATAACCACATCAGTATCAATCAGTTGGGATGCCCTCCTTCCCAATCCAATAGCTGTTGAACTTTTGGCAATATGACAGGCTTGTGTGTTTGCTGGAGAGTTCTAGGGAATCATATCACAGGAAAGTAGCAAGATCTTTGAAGAGAGCTCGTTGTTTGGTATAATCATCAGGAGAATGATATTGGCATATTACAAGCCTTCACTTTTGTTTTATAGAAGCAGATGGACCTTCCCCGTGATGCACAATTTTAGAAAGCAGCCCTTGCCTTACTGCCGAGATTAGTTATCTCAGATGACTATCATTCTGTTTATAGGAAGATTTGGGTCTAAAGTCACAGATAAATAGTCTGGCAGTACAAAGCTGTCATAAACATATTTGGGGAAACAGCACACAGCCCAAGCATCCTTCCACTTGGCAAAGTCCCCTCTCCTTGACATAATTACCAATTTAACTTGTGGGTAGACAGCAAATGGCAGAGTGAAACTGAGGCAAGACAAGCTAGATCTTGGTCACCCCTAAGTCAGTACATAACAGGAACCCATATATTTTTCCAGTATGTCTCTGGGCAACTGAAGTGTGCCACAGGCTGGGTTTAGTATAATTGCCACCAGTTAAACTACTGCATTGTAAAAACAGATAGAAAAGGCAGCATTTTTACACACTAAATAACATTACGTGACCCTGGAGACTAGTTTTGGAAGAAAATGGCCTTTGGAGTTCAGTGAGATGATATTCAGCTTCCAAATGGAGGCAGTATTAAGAAGAAGCATGTCTAATGCCCACGGAAACCAAGACGAAAGGATTCCCCCACTGGGCAGTGTGGCAGTAGTTCTGAGCACCACAGATCAGCTGGGAAGAGCTCACCTCAGGGCCATGGTGGAAAACAGGGGCATTTCCAGTGGCTGCTACCCTTTGCTTGTGAACATATTTCTATTCTATCTGCTCTCATTTTCCAACACTGCTTTAAAAAACCCATTTTCAAATGCCCCACCATTCAAGACAGCAATAGTCTCTGCAATTAAAAGAGTAACCTTTTCTAATTCTTCTGAAACTCTGTATCTCTAAAATACCAACTTCCCTGGAAACACTTTCTATCACTTGCTTCTCTGACAGGGGTAAAATTACTTCAGCAAGTATTTCTTTCTAAAAGATGAAAACCAGAGATTAGTGGGATTTCCAAGGCTGTATTTGGTACCTTTTCTATACGAACTGTGATATGTTATTTTGATTTGGGACTCTCCAAAATTACAAAGTCACTTGTATTCTTTGATATAGTAAGGAGTTAAAAATGAATCAAACTGTTGAAGGAAATATAGGTAAGTATAAAAATGTGATATGTATAGCAATTCCCAGACATCACATCTGCAGTAGGCACATGTGCATGCACTCTACATATTCATAAACACCTTTATGTTAGCCTAGTAGAAGTGACAAAACATACAGGGATGTATCACACAAAATCCCCCAGTCCTTTTGGGCTAATATTTACAAGAATGTTCTTGAGCTAAGCTCTGGAACAGAAAAACTACCAGGAACTGTGGATTTGTGAACCTGTGTTACAAGAGAAGGCTAGAAGTCTTCAGCTTTAGTCCTCCAAAATGAAGGCTGAGGGATTATATTGGTACCTTCTCTAAATTCACCGTGGAGATAAAGGCCAAAAATAAAGGCAGACTATGGAAGCTGGTTCAAGAGAAAATGGTCAAAATCTGGTCAAAATTAATTAAGGCTAAAAATTAGAAGTCCTGTAAATGTTAGGGTAGTGAAATCCTGGAAATTCTTCAAAGCAACTCAGAAGACTGCCTACATTGTTGCTGTTTCCCTTAAAGTTATCTCCTGGCACAGTACTGGCCAACCCTTCCACTGTCAGAGCTAAAACTCTAGTGACACACATGACTTACTCCACCACCAGGGCAAAAGAAGATATTTTGGTGTCTTCAAAAGGGATGATTTTTTGCCAAGAGCAAAAAAAGCAATTCAGCCAAGCAACCTGGTCTAGCAGAAGGTGTCCCTGCCCATGGCAAGGGGGTTGGAACTAAATGACCTTTCAGGTCCCTTCCAACCCCAAACACTCTATGATTCTATGAAAAAGCATGTTTGTGAATGAGTAGGCTGGCCAGACAACAAGGCGCCCCTCCACAGTGTTTGGTACCTTGCTCCTCCAAGCAGGCAGCCATCCTGGGGCCTTGCCCTGGCACCTGGCTCACATTACTCTGCCCCAGACCTGTGTGATTTGCCAGCAAGAGGCACGGATTTGCTCCCCACGTGCACTCAGTGCTCGGCTTGTGGTGTCTGTGGCCCTCACTTGGAACAGCAAGAAACCAAACGCTCTACTTGCAAAGATGCCTTCTTCAACTAACCCTGTGAATTTGTGATTCACAAATACCATTTTATCCTTGGGAACAAAATCACAAATTCCTTGGAAGCCATAGCATTCCCACAGAGGCACAGGATTTGCTTCAGTGAAGGAGAGATCCTAGCAATTTCACTGGAACCCTGTAAGCAAAAGCGTAACAGAAGTGGCTGGGCAGGTATGAGGGCGATGCCGGTCCCCGCTGGGATTTGACACTTCTGAGGCTGAGAATCAGCAGGCAGGCCTGCTCTCATTTTACCCATTTGAAATGTGGGCTGTGTTCTTCCTCTCAGGGAACCAATGTCACTGCAAAGCCCCCTGACTCCACAGCACCCACACGGGCAGCTCTCACGCCGGCCCGGGCGCATTGTCCTGCCCCTCTCCTTTCAGCAATGTGCTGGCAGCAGCTTTACTTTTGTTTTGCTGGCTGATCCCTCCATCTGCATAGCAGCTGGGCCCATTCAGTGGCCGTGTGCCTGTCTCCCACTGCTCCCAGCCCTGGGCCCAGCACAGCCATTGTCTCTGCAAAAGCAGCCAGTCTTTCCAAACAAAAGTCCCTAGAGCTGGTAAATCCTTCTGACATCAGCCCCACAGCAAAGGCAGCTGAACTTGGACTTTCTCCGCAGCCACACTCTTTATGACTTGTTCAACGTTGCTGACCTCATGTCAAACAAGCACTGAAACAAAGAGCATCCTCACCCCCCATGGGCACTTAAATGTCCCTCCTGATCCAGGCTGGGACCCACCAAGAGGCTGGCAGAGCTCAAAAGCTGCAGAGCCCTTCTGGGCTGTCTGAGCTTGAAAATCAACAAACAGCAATGCAGGAAAGGCAACATTTCTGTGCAAGTGCATCCCTGCATTCTCTGCAGTGATGGATCAGAGCACAGCCAGGCAACCTCACTATGCTCATCCTTCATTTCTTCTCATCAATATGGAAGCATGGGACGAAACTGAAGGTGTTATTTGCAGACTATGGTTCCTTTTTTAAGGACAAAATGTGAAAAAAAATGTCGAGAAAGAAGAGATTAAAACTTCTGACTTTCCAAATTGATCTGGTTTTTACTTGAGAAGATAGGAGAGAAGCACTAAAGGAAAGATGTAGGAAAGGCTTGTTCTATATTATAGACTCCTACTTGGACTTTTTCTGTTCTTGACTGGGAACTGTTGTTGACTTCCACTGTGGTATCTCCCACCATAGTCACTGAGATTATGATGATACTAATCAGCTATATTTATGAAGCTGTGATTGAGAGCTAGGTAATATTCTACAAATTAGGGGAAAAAAAATATTACAAAATCCCTTCACTAGCCCTTCTCAGCCAAGTACACCAGTCAGAAAAACCTCTCCAAGTTGGTGACAGTAATAACTTGAGAATTCCAAGTACCTCATATTTACAAAGTGACAGCTTTCAAAAAAGAAACTTAGAGCCCTCCAGGGGTAGAGAGTAGCCTGAAATATTTCCTCAGTTACCTAATTTAGCTTTCCTCTGACTTCCTCCTGATGTGGCCAATGTAAACTTTCCCGTTTTCTGCTTTTTTTTTCTCTTGGAGATCATGCCTTAAAACAGAAACATGAAATCCCACAATTCCAAATGCAATTGTGCCAGGGGCACTTTAAGAAGCATAGAATCATTTAGGTTAGATGACCTTTGAGATCATCCAGTCCAACTGTTAACCCAGAACTGTCGAGTCCACCACTAGACCATATCCCTAAGTGCCACATCTACTCATCTTTTAAATACTTCCAGAGCTGGTGACTCCACCATTTCCCTGGTCAGCCTATTCAAGTGCTTGACAAACCTTTCAGTGTATGAAGATTCCTACAAAATGGTGCATTTGGGTCATTAGTATGTCAAGCAGTTTTTTTGTTTATTTTTATAGACAGTTCACCTTAAGGTTTCAATGCTGCACAGAGGCTTCAAAGAATATTAGCACTTTCAGCATTACTTGCTTGTGCGATTTGTTTTCATCCTCCATGAAGATGAGAGAGGACTTTGAGTGCTTTCTCTCTGTGTCTGACAAATATTAACAGTGGGGATTTGCATAAGAAAGGCTCATGATTTATATTTTGATTTTCAATCTATAGTCAAGATCAGCCTAACCAGAGATCATTTGGGGAAGATAAACATCTATCCCATTTTTCCTTTGACAAGCTGGAAAATGCAAAAGTACAGAATATGTTGAAAGGGAGAGAATGCAGCCTTCCTACACTAAATTTATAGACCTACATTATCAGACCTGGCCCTCACATTTCCTTCCCTCCTCCCCTTTTCTGTGCAAAAAATCTGTAGAGCAAGGACCTTGTGCTCTTTTCTTGTTAAGGCTCTTAGCACTTCCTAGTGGTGTCTGAATAATTAATCATACTAAATGTGTATATGGTTATGCATGCAGAACTGTTTGTACCAGAAAATTACAACATGAACATGCACAGAAACTGTGCACATACTTTTGAGAGATTGCCTGCCCTATGTGTTCAGTATTGTCTTAGAAGGAACTAATATCTTAGCACCGAAAGCCTTTATGTGATGGTATTATTGTATTACTGGTTCCATAAACCCTTATAAGAATTCAGACCTCACAAGAATCAAAAGGTGTCATGGGTCAGATGATTTTTTTTTTCTCCAACCTTCCCCCTGAAAAAAAATTATTTTTCAAGTCTTTTCCACCTATTTCATTGAAGAGATACTCTCAGCAGATAAGGTTAGCACAGTACATATGTCCCTTTCCAAATCCTCACTCATCTTCCTCACTACCCATGACTGAGATTCAGATGGCTGGCCATGCTCAGCATTCATTCTGTGCATGGCTTACTGAGTCTTTGAGGAAACCACAGCTTCAAACTCATTGTTCATTATAGTGCTTTTAGCTGCTGCAGCATTTTTCCTGTGCCCACATCCTTTACCTGCAGGGCTTTTCGTAGCAATTATGATTTACATTGCTCTATTGCATAGCATTTTAAACTGTGGGACTTTGCCCTACCTCATTCCAATTGCTCAGTTCCTACCTTCACCAGTGTGCCATAACTGGTGTGCTGACACCTAACCCAGCTCTTCATCTGACAGCCAAACTACTGGAGCTGGTGCACACTACTTCTAGATCCTGCAGTCTGTAGGATACAAACAGCCATTCATGAGAGCATCCCTTGTTCCTGCTCTCACCTTCATCTCTGCACCTCGGCATGAAGCTGATACTTCAGCACTGTTCCCCTGGGTACAGTGTTACAAATCCCATTTCTGTCACCTTCCCTATGTGCCATAGTGGTTGTATCAAGGTTATCTGGTAGGGCAAATCTCAAGGGACATGCATGAGAGTGATGTGGTTCTCCCATCCAGCCTCCACACTCCAACACCCTGGCACAGCAGGGAATGGGAAAGAAGGATGCATGCTCTGGTCGTGCCCCAGCATGGAGTTTGGACATGCCTGAGGCACACATCCAGGCACAGGTGCTGTGAAACTCTGCTGGGTTCATCAGCGTGGGCACTGCATTGGAAAAAGGCTGTTATTGCATTTCACAGCTACTCTGCTATAAAACGCGGGACACTGACGATGATTAAATGCGTCTGAAATACGTGCCACCAAGCATGGCATTCCTTACTGCCTGCCAGCAAACAAAACCAAGTCATTACATTAACATCTATATCCCCCAAGAGTGTTAAATACTGGCAAAGGGTGATGCTGGGGAAGGAGAGGAGGAGCTGGAGACACAGACAGAAAGGAGGGGGGAAGTCTTTCTTTACATACAGAAAAAAAGGTAGCCTCAATCAGAGCTTGTGATGTCCTTTCTGTGATCTTCTCCAGCCTGCATTTACCAAAAACCACTGCAGAAGTCACTCCAATCATTAGGCACTAGAGTAGAAGGTTCTCACTGGCACATAAGCACATGTGTGCCAGAGATGCCAGAGTCACGGCTGTCCAGACTAGCGTAGTTCTCGAGTGTGCACACGGCTGCTGATATGGGGATGACCAGTGGGGGAGGAAAAGCACAAGCTCTTGCAATGCAGCTCTTCAGGTTTTTTTAGCCTGAAAAGATAAAGTCTGTCTGTGGGGCACACTCCAGTAGCTCAAATGTCTTTTTTTCTTACCCACAGTTTCCATTGCCCTCTCTTGCTGTGACTTTGAATGCTCTTGCTTGCTCTGCTTTTGATTGTCTCACTTCTCCCTTCACAGCCAGCAGAGCACAGCTCACCAGTGCCCTGTTGTTCTACAGGGCCCACCAGCCTTTGGCTGTATCACACACTGGAAGAACAGCTGTCACCTACTCTCACCCTCTTGCCAAGCATTGCCTTTTGCTTTTCCTTTTGTTGAGCATTTGCAAGTTGGAGGACCCCCTGCAAGCTGCCTAAGTGTTGAGTGAGGAGGACCTTGGGATGCATGATCCTGCAGAGCAGCAGGTATCCTGCTCTGTACCTGCTCTGACTACCATGGGGGTGGGTGCATTCCTCCAGGACTCTCTGAAAGATTAGCAGTTAACTTGGGAAGAGATAAGGGATCAAATGACGTCCTTAAGTGGTTTGGATTACAACACAGGAGAAAAGAAAGCCAAAGGCAAACAAAAAAATAACTTTAACTCTACTCTTCTCTGATGCTCCAGAATGGACAAGAGATTTGGAAAATCTGCAGAAGTACAGTTATGTGAGAGGGAGTGAGGTCTTGTACCAGCCTCCTAGATCCACTTCAGCGTCTCCTTATACTTATTGTTTGGCTACTAGCAAAAAGAAAAAAAAAAGTCTCTTTATTTATTTTTATTTTTATAACAATAATTATTATTAATAATGCTGGAGAATTTCTTCATATGATGACTCTATCCTCAAGCAGAGGCATGTTTGAAAGAAAAGCCCCTCATCTACGAACGTAGGATGAGATTCAGTTAACAGCTATCAGAGACAGATAAACCTCTTAGGTTTATACTTAGGAGGTATAGCTGGCTATTTCTTTACTATTTAGGAGAAAAGCAGAGTTAAAGAACTGAAAATTGATGATGTTTTTCTATAGGTGTCTGTGAACAAGTAACATCTTGCAAGCCTTAAAAATTCTTTCTCTGTCCATACAAGTATATTTCTAAAAATCAGCTGCATGCACTTATTCACTTGGAAATGAGGGACAGATTCAAACCACTCAGTTTTAACAACTTATGGGAGATATTTCACAGAATTCCAACAGAGACCTGAATCTCTGTCTCTGTCCCAGTGATGGTGTGAGGGGAAATCCAACAGTGGAGCTCAGGGTGACCTCTTTCTTCATCTGGGCTCTGCAGGGGAATGTTGCAAGTCAGGTCAGATCAACACCAGGTTCAAGTCTGCTGCGACCTATCTGAGTAATTGGTCTTGGCAAAGGTAGTAAAAGCAACATCTCCACTGAGAGCAACCAGCTGTCCTCCAGGTGAACGTCCCACACAACCTGAGCAAGCACGGCGGGATTACGCCAAACCTGAGCAGCATTATTAAATCTTATTTACCTAAATATGAGATATTACTCACATACAACTTTGCAACAACAGGCCTCTGGTTATTTTAACTTCTAAACCCTGCAATAACTTAGAAAATATTCATTTTAATACAGTACAATATGAACAGCCTAGTCCTCCCTTCAGGAGGTACTTCACATGTCAGAGCACTTCATATACTTGTTACCAACAAGTACAGGCCCTTTAAGTAAAAGAAAAATACTTTGGCAATAAAAAAGCAACAGCCAGCAGCTACAGACAGTACTATTTAAATAATAGTGACTTTAGGGTCACCTTTTGAAAGGTAAAATAAATAAATCCTTACTGCAAAACCAACATAGCAAAGCATTCTGGACTTTCTTATCTCCAACACCACCACAAGTCTTGCATAATTTTGGGTTCTGGGAAAGGAAGGCGCTGATAGAAATTAAAGTCCACCACGCAAAAAATGAAAGTAGTTAGTGCATGAACTAACAACAGAGGGAAAATGTGGGGATTTATTTGACAATCCTTTCTACAACACTCCAGAAAGCTGATAACTGGTTGGGACTTTCCTCTGGAAAAAGGAAGGAGTTGAATATGACTTATTTTTTAAGGATAACATGGAACTAAATCTCTTTTCCATGATACTTCCAAAAGACCCATTATGAAAAAAAAGCAGAAAAGCAGCAGTTATCTGTGCAGTGCTGCAAAGACTCACTCACTCAGTAATTTAAAAACTCTAAACTTGTTTTCTTAAGGATCCTGCAGGGATTAGTCCATATGTTGTAGGAAAGGTGGTCACACTTTTCCTTGGAAACCAACTGGTCAACCACCCTTTTATGGCTATGGTTGCAGCGAGAGGAACAGCACATCATGGCCAAATATGGAGCCCATCTTAAGTTGCTGAAGCCATTTCTTTTGTTGGACCCAAGCCACTAATTCTGCTTTTTTATTGCATGTTGTGTTCAGCTAGCCCAGATGTTATAGAGGCATCGAGATGCAGAAACACTGTGCCTTCCCTTCAAAATACTTCCCCTGAAAATACTGCACAGCCTAATTAAATAATGACATTTGCAACAAGAGAGATAATGCAAAAATTAGAGCAGTGTTTCAGCTTGCTCTGCACCCCTCCTTGACAAGGAGCCCAGAGTAGCTGACAGTAAGCAGAACATCATGCTGTGCTAGAATACCTGATGTGCTCAGAAAAATAAAACCCATCCTCAGCTTGCACTGCAGTGGAGGAAACAGGCAAGGCGGTCTCCCGGGAGTCCTTATACAAGGCTGTCCATCACCCGGACCTGCACAGCGGTTCCTTCCAAAGGCAGGAGCACATGGCAGCGCATGTATTTAAAGGCAATAGTGCTGCTGAGAAATAACTACAAAGAAGGGATTCTCAGAGACTCACAGATCACCACCAAGACATTACTCGGCTCCTGCGCAGCTCAGCACCAGGCTCTGGCTGCAGGCTGAGCACTGGGATTCATGGGGGGCCTGTGGCACTGATGGGTGGCAGGTATGTATGGCGACTGCTGGAAACATGCTCAGCCAAACTTGCCAGGCACAGTGGGGAAACCATTCAATAGTGAATTATATGAAGCCCTGGAAGGAAAAGGCAGTGACTAAAGGCAGTTGGGCTCATTCAGGGAGAAGTTGGCCTTTAGGTATAATACCTATCACTATTCCTCCATTTCTGTAATTAGGCTGAGGAAGGAAATTAAAAGCAAACAAGGAGACACAACAGCAATATCTCTTCATCAAACAAGAAATAAGCAAGAGCAAAAGGTAAAAAATTCACAGTTCCTTTCCCCCAGTCCTGCTTCTCCAAGACATCCTTTTGTGCTCCTTCATCCCTGCCTTTGCTCTGCTTTGTGCTGGCACAAGCATTTGCTCAGCTCTGTGGTGAGCTAGACCAGGGGAACTAATCCAGGCTGAAACTAATCTTGCAAAAAAGAATTACAGCACATGGGTAGGAATGCACAGCCAGGGCAATGGGAGGGGTAAAATCAGCTCCCTCAGCAGCAGTCCCCCCGGGGTCATGTCGTACCTGTGAGTGCAGATGCTATCACAGAGCAGGGAAAACGTTTCGTGTGGCCACAGGCACACAGGAACTTTAAGCTCAGCACCTCGGATGCTTGCTAGAAGTGGAGAGAAGAAAGCACCCAGCTCAGCACATGCAGCAGAGCCTGGCTAAATATTCAAGCAGTTAGCTCCGTGCTGATGCAGCTCCACAGTTAGCACTGATTTAATGCCAGCTCCAGTGCGTTTGCATCCATCATAGTCGCCACAGAGAATTAAGCACTGCAAGTGTAGGTCAAGAACTAGAGCTGGTCCCATTTCTTCAAATTCAAACTGATGTTCCAAATGCAAAAAGCAGCAGGAACTGTAACAGTTTTATTCCCCATTTCTGCTATTTGTAAATAGCAGAACACTGAGGAGAGCACTGCCTCCCCAGAATCAGTCACAAGAATTTTTTTCCCTGTATTAATCTTTGATCTCCCTCTCCAGACACCTCTGATTTAAAACAGCATTCATTTATGGTATAACCATGTAGGCTACCAAATAATTACAGCAGAAATAAGGTAGACCCACCCCTAATTAAGATTGCAGTGTCTCCTTCACTCCAAAGCCTCTCTGCTTGTGCCCAGCTCAGCCCTAAGCCATTGTGTTGCTTTCACCAAACTCAGAGTTGAATCTGTTGCTGTCAGAAACCAGAACAAACTGGGGGCTGTTAATGAGTGCTGACTTGCAATGGTTTCTCAGAAGCCATTATGTTGTGAAGGCAGATCCAAGTGCTGTGCTCTTCAGCCACTGGAATGCTGTATCCCTCACCTTGACATGCTTCCTGCAACAGAGAAAACCAAGGGGAACTGGCATCAAGCTGGGCTGGCTCCATACCAGCCAAAAATGCCCTGGAGCAAATATTTATTTGCCCTGATAAGGGTGCATTTGAGACCCTTGTGTGCTCCTCTAGCAGTTCATGGTGACCTTGGCAAGGAAGGTCACTGCAGTAAACTTCACCCTTAACAAAGGATGAGGGAAGAAGAGAGGGGAAAGCAAAAAAAGGAAGGAAGGAAGGAAGGAAGGAAGGAAGGAAATAGAAGAATGAATTTTCTGGTAATTAGTTTGCAACATAGTGTAAATAAATGATAGTTAATCCTAAATTAAATGCCATGGAGTAAAAAAAAAGAATAGAGGGTGAGGAAAGACAGACCAACACATGCAGACGTGTGACAAGTTAACTCTCAGAGTCTCTCTGCAGAGTCACTATAGCACTAACGAGCACTCCTGTGATGAGAGGGGTGGATGCCATCTTCCTGATATCTCAGAGGAAGGTTCAATTCTGCTCTCAATTACACCACCAGAAACTTAGAGTAACTCCCTTTACATCTGTGAAAATGAGATCAAAACCAGACCCAAGGTCCCTGCTCCACAAAGCTTGCTGTGTACTGCTGACAGTTAAAATGATGAGCAAAGACATCAAACCTCTGGGAAACAGAGAAAAATAAAGGTGACCAAACAGCAGGAAAAGGGGGTGGGGAAGAAGAACTACTCTTAGAAAAGCAATTATAGCTTCTGTTTCATGTTTCTTTCTTTATGTTTAGTGGAGACCAAGGGTGTCTGCTTTTAAAAGCCAGGTGTGGCAGTAGGAATGGAGAGAAGCTGAGAAGAGATTAATGGGAATTTCAGAGACAAAAAAAACTAATGACTTTACTTTAAAGGTTCTCAACAATACCCAGTTGAGGCCAGTCTACTGACTTACCAGGGCTGGTACAAGTCTTCAGCTGGCAGGAAAGTCTGTGGGTGCTGTCCTACTCTGACACACAGATGAGGCATGAGGCTCTTTTAGTAAAAAAGTGCACAAAAGATACTATGCAAAGGGAGCTGGTGTTGCCATAGCTTGTTCCTTAAAAAATCTAAGCCTGAAAACATAAACCTAGGGGTGATCTGTACTCCTGTTTTGAACTGGGCACTCTCCTTCAGCAGGTATGAACTTCCTAATCCCACGCAGCAGGGCTCTGCTCCACCTATCAACAAAGACCAGAGCTTGTGTGCAGCAATGACTCAGATACAGGACGGAAAATGGTGCATAAGCACACGCACACACATTTCCATGCATGCATTTGCAAGGGTTCAAATTTAATTTTGGGCAATAGCTTAGGCTGAATGGCAAAATAGCCAAAATCAGAAACTGTCAATCACTGCCATTAACTTAGAAATATAAGATATGCCTAACATTGTAACTCCTGGCTTATGGTGCTGGGACTTCACTGGCTATCAGTAGTCATGCATGAATGGGCCAGAAAACCTCTGAAATGCATAGAGAGTGGAGCCAGTGGGGAAGGCATCCTTTTGCTTTTTCCAGTAGTAGGCATACTCCCCTTCCAGTCCATTTTTGAGCAGAGCTCACCCAGAAGGGCTCTTTCTAATGTGGCACTGCCTAAATGCAAACATGCTTTATCTATCTGCACTAGATAGATCAGCAGAAAGAGTAAAAGCCCAGCTTCTCACTCACCCCCACTGCTCACCTGGGGCTCCTCATCTGGGGGTCCAGGGCAGGCAGGGCTGAGCCAGCCTGGGGGCTCCTGGGAGTGAAGGAATCCCTCTGCATTGGCCCCAGGTAAACAGCTCCCCACTCACAGGGGAGCTCCTTGAGACTGCTGGGACCTGGCAAAATGTTCCTGCCACATGGTGCTTTTGGAGGTGCAGTTGAAGTAAAATGAAGGCTCTCGGTGAATTTTTAATCAACTGACTGCCGCATAAGGAGGGCTGCAGAATTCAGCGTCACTTTACCAATATGCTGACTAATAGCCTTGATTAAAATCCTAGGGCGCTTTTTGTAGCACACAGGAGCATTAATTCCAGTTCAGTTAATTACCTGTGCCTAAAGAAATGCCATTTGCAGCTTCAGCCAGGCCTGAAATTCTTTACTTCCCCTCTTAAAAAAATGGTGCTGTATTCACACACACATCTGCCCCAACTCCCTGGGATCCAAGGTCCTCTCTGCCCCTTCCCACTTCACCCAGGAGGCAGGAGGCAGGATGATGCCTGCATGGTGACTCCAGATCCACAGATGAAAGATGCAACACAAGGGCAAAAGATACGCGCTGCTTCCATGACCTGATTTTGTCCTTTTCCATTTATCAGATGTTGGGTTTTGTAGCTTATGGCTGTTTCAGCTTCTTTTGTAAGCACTGCATTTTTAAATGGGAACTCTGAACTGCGCTGCAGTGGCAGCTGCCATTTTGCATTCATGTGCAGAGAGTGAGGCAGGGAAGGAGCTCTGAAGAAGAGCTCATGTTACTTCTTTTTTTCGCCTTGTTTTGCTGTTGCATTTAAATATAAAATAAAGGTCATCCTGACTGAAAGGATAGAATTGCTCTATGGAAACATATAATGAGTGCCCTGGATGTAAAAAGGGCAAATGCCCTTTAAGCAAAAACACAAATCAAATTACCTTTTTTTAAAAAAACCAGCTCTATCATCCTCAGACAGTTTCTTTTTGTGACTAGTGTGGGTTAAGGCTCAAGGAATTACAAGCTCACATGAGCTGCCACAATTGCAACAGAGGAAATACTTCCATTGCACAGGAGCCATTTTCCTCTCTGAACTTTTCTAGTCACTGAGTGGGGAATTTTAGGAAATGATAGAGCTGAAAAATTTGGAGAGAAAAACTACTTTTGCATGTTTGACCTGTTTCATGTGCTGCTCAAACCTAAAATTATTAAGCATCTCCAGTATCACTATCAGGCTTACTGCTGTGATGTTTATCCCTGTTTGAAGGCTATGGCGCTTACAGAAAGGAAATTAAACACAGCAGAAGGGAAAGCCAGTTGGCAGAAGGAGTTTCCAAGTGTCCCTGCCTAGTGCCTGTTGCCCCAGTGGTAGAGACAACACAGAAGCTGACCTCAAGAAGTAATTTCATGTTTTCTGCCAGGTAAGATCTGCAAGAGGAGCATGCAGAAGGGGGCACAATACTGCTCCTTGATGAGGAAATGACACCCTGCAGCCCTCTTCCAGCAGCTCTTCTTTGGGCTGCCACACACAGGAAACAAAGATCTTATCTGGTGTAACACAACCCAAACCTACACCATAAATGCAACAACGCTGTGATGGCAAAAATGCTGGGCTTGTAACACTGAAGCTGTTTGCAGTACAGTTTCCTTTCTAGCCTTCCCTATCTCATCCCTTCCAAAGATGTTCCCAGCTAAGCAGCAATTGCTTGTCACAAATCAGAAAACTTTGGTGGGTTACAAATTGTGGAAATCAGAGCTCTATTGGGTGCAAACACGGTGATTCAGTGTTGCAGCCCAGTGAACACTTGTATGTTGCAAATATATTTAAAAACCTGGTCTATACCATGCACTGAGTAGAAGAGCAAACGTGAAACCTCATCAGCCCAACCAAGAATTAACCTGGAGTTTGGAGAAATCCACTACAAATCCTATAAGAACAATGATATCTTAGCATTACTATGCAAAACTGAGTTTCCACCCACACATTATGACAGCCCTTTCAAATGGAGGTACTCAATGACAGGAAAAGGAAGGAAATTAAAATAAATGGGAGTTTCAGATCACAATAAAAGCCTTGGAGGAGAAAGATCAATTCCATCTAGAAAGAGGTTTTGAAGAACGATAATAGTAACAGTTCAAGCCCCATCTCTAACTACCACTTTGGGGGCAAATGATTTAAACCTGTCTTATCAGCTGCTTTACTCTACTGGAGTATTATAAGCAATATTTTACTTTTATATTTTCCATAAATATAGTGCAATGTATGTACATTCAGAATATAATCCAATTAATACAATCATGCACACACATAGCAAACGATTGGGAATTTCAAACACACAGACTATGCAGCACTGTCTGCCCCAGGCAATGCAAAAACTGTGACTTACACTTCAAGACAGAATGGGAGTAATTTTAAAATCTCAATTAAAAAAAAAAAGTTTGGAAAATTGTCTTGAGGAGATCTTAATTCATGCTCTGCCTTTTGAAACTTTAGGATTCCTATTTGCCAGATTTTCACACAGCCAGGAGGATTAACAGATCCAGCCAGAATCTGAGACTGAGAACTATGTCAGGAATTTGAAATAAACCATTAATCTCCGACAACTCTGGAAAAGGCTGAACTCAAGTGACATCCTCATTTATTTCATTTTAAATACTTGTCACTCCCAGACCCCGACTGGGTTTTTCCAGACTCAATAACCCTCCATAAGTGATTTTCCTAGTGAAAATGCAGCCTACGGTGGACACTGGGCACAAGCTGTGAGGTTCAGACTGTTGTCAGTGGCAGTGAACTGCTGGCAAGCACCGAGGCTGGGGTTCCCAACCACCCCCACACCACCTCCTGCCTTGTCACTGCCTCACTACAATACTCATTTGAGCAAAGAGAGTAAAGAAAAAGCAACCACATGAGTTTCCTAAAAGTGATTCTTAGAGGGGAAGCAGGGAAAAGTCCCTGCAGGTGCTGCTGCAAGCTGGGATGCTCTCCTGCCAGGGCTTTATAATCCAAATGGGCTTTTTCAGTGCACAGCAGCTTCAAGCTCGCAGGCGCTGGCTGCAGGGCTGATGTCCATCAGGTTGCTCTGCCAGTAGCAGCTCTCTCCTCATGTACCAGCACCAGCAATTTTGGCAAAGTATCTCACTGTGCACAGGGGAAACATTAATTTTGCAGCAGCCTGGAGAAAGAAAACACTCATGGAAGCTTTCAGCTTTTGAAGTTTTCATCTTTTTACCCCAAAAATCAGGACTGTGCTGCCAGCCAGGCTGCATGTGGGCAAGGCAAGGGTGAGTCTGTCAGATGGGGCCCTGCCCTCATACTGTGGTGCCTGGAAAGCTCCAGTGCCAGCACCCTGACTGGTGCCACTGGATGCCTGAGGTGAGTGGGGCTGTGAAAACATTCAGCAGCAGAAAATCCTCCCCATCTGTGTTTCTTATGCTGCCCTTGAAGAGCATTATATTTATCATCTCATTTGAATCCTCACAAGGAAGTTCTGCTCCCATCCTCCACCGAGTCAAAGTTGATGTGTACAATAAACAACCAAACAAAAATAGGTAGGACCAGGTCTCGACTGCACAAGCTGATAGCAGGGAAAGCAATCTTTTCAGCAAAGCTACATGTGAGCAGCATGGAGTGGGTAGGGAATTCCGGGCTGTGGAGAATGCACAGCCTGCACTCGGAGCTGCTCACGCCAACACAAAGTATGGTGTTACTCCTTCATGGAAAGCTTGGGAGACAGTGCTTCTTTACCTCCACCTCTGCTACCAGAAACATGTTACTCAATGCTTCCTTCAGATGCAGTCAGTACAAAGCAGTGCAAAACACGCCTACTGACACACTGATAGGAATTTTAAATTCTTCAGCATCGTTGCAAGCCCTTAACTCTGCATCTGACTCAAGCAGGAAGATTCGCTCCTCTGCCTTTTTTTTTCAAACTGCGCTTTTTTTTTCTTCCAGAGAATTTCCACAACATCTCCATCTATCAAAGCTGAGGGGAGCTTTAGGAAACTACTGCTCTCACTATGGAACATGCAGGTTCCTTCACTGCTCCTCCTGCAGCTGCACATTTCTTCTCCTGGGAAGAACATCCTAATGGTTGGATTCAGTGGTCCTAGAGATCTTTTCCAACCTTAATAATTCTATGATCTATAGAACTGTGTACTAGTAATGTACTAGACACTGACCCTAGCCATTTTAAGTACAGTGTCTGCTGGTTTGCCAGAAGCCTCAGGTCTTGGTATCACCTGATTGCCTGAAACCCTGTTTTGATTTAAAACTAAATTTCTTCTAGCTAATCTCACTGAAGATTAATAAAAAAGACTTGAAAAACTTCAAAATGTTTCAAGACCTAAAATTGTAATAACAATGATGACTTCCTTTTTCTTTTCTTTTTTCTGCAAATCTCAGGTGACTTGGACATGATTTCTGCACACCTGGGGCTGCCAGCAAAGCAGAACTATCTGAACATTTTCTCCTTATCATGGCAAGAATTCCTGCAGGCCCAGGAGGCCAGAGAACTCAGCATCATGACAATTACAACGATTACAACTTTCTTGTGAAATCGAGAACTCAGCAGAGGTACAAAGAGATGTAAATAGCATCCAATGAATCATGTGAGAAAGGTAAAGCCAAGCTGCAAAACATCCTCTCTCTTCTTGGCTCCCAGCCTGGGGGCTCAATCTTACCATAAAAGTCCTTCACAGATTATCCAGCAGCAGAGCATATAAATCTCCTTTTATTTCAAAGCAGTACATAATCAATACCCTAAATAAGACAAAAACACAACTCTCTTTAAAAGATTGTTTTCTTGATAGAAGACAGGGAATAAATATTCCTAGTAGGTACCTACTTACTTTTAAATAATAATGGCATTAGCTCAGTAATGTGTGATGCCTCAATTAGAGCCCTATTGTGCTATGAGATGTATAAACAGGTCAAACTGGTTCAAGCTATTCTTGTGATAATTTCTGAAAATGAACAGAACATGGGAAACATCAAAATGCTGAATGTAAAACCTCCTGTAGTTCTGTCAGACATCTTGGCTTGAAAAATCCCCAGGAAACAAACGAAGCAAACTACTGGGATAGACAATCTTAGCATAAATAAATAAATAAATAAATAAATGAAAAATGAAAGCACTGAAAACTGATTTTACATTAATTATTGTTTCATGGATTGCAGGGATGAAAGGTGGCAAAGAAGTGTGTCTGGTGAAGTAACTCCCTCCTTTGATAATGCACACACATGCACACACACGCACACGCACATGCACATGCACTTGCCCTCTTCCTACATACAGTAAAGAAAATCACTCTGCTTTGATTTTCATAAGTAATAAATGAGTCACATCTAGATATAAATTAACATGATTAATACTGAAGAGCAATCCACTCCTTTGAATTTGCCCACTGGCGGTTGCACACACAGATATTTTCAATTTTTTTTAATTTGATTTTTCAGTATGAAACCATCTCTCATCCCTTAGTGTCTGAGATATGAATGAGAGGTGTTTTGTGCCAGTAGGCTCCAACATTGAGAGTTTGTATTTCCCAGGTCACTTTAAAAATGGGTTAGAAATATGACTATGGAATGAATTTCCAAACTTCCCTTGATTTTGTTGCTAATTACACAGATATTCTGACCACCTTTATTTTCTCCAAATAGTGCTTTGTATCCCCACCATGTACAGTAAGAGATGTAGAGTCTCCAATGCTGTTCAGTGATGTACAGCCTTCCACAATGGCTCCAGATATCCTGGAGATGTAAAATGCAGCAGATCAAGGTTCAGTTACTGTTATTATGAGAACTGATAGAAAATTTTCCTCTGGAAAGCAATTATACAGAAAACTGGGTTTCTGCTTAAGGAACACTTTCTACTAAACTTCTGTTTTCTGCTGAAAAACATCAGTACACTAAATCCTGTAGAGCAGAGGTGTTAAATGCTGCTGCAGTGAACCTGGGGAACTATTTCCATGTGTTGCTCATGGTCTCACCTTGGGGTCATATCCTGCATGCCTCAAAACCCTACATCAGGTGCCTGTCTGGGATGGGCTGTGTCCCTTTACCACATGGGAACCATTGGCTTGACCAGGCTAAAGGGAAGAGTGGAAGCCTTAAGTATCTATAACTAAAAAAGTTATTAAGTGCCCTGGCAGTGTTTCAGAAGCAGTGTATTTAGATGTTAGGGAATGTACTTCATCAAAACCTCACAAACTTTATGTGAGGAAAAAAAATCCCTCAATTTTCAGGTCCAATTACCATCATGAGAAGCTGATGTGATAACAGTACTGGTGTCAAGTAAATAGCTGATAGGAGGACCTGCTCTCTGCCTGGGGGAGTTTGTGATCCAAGTATTTCACCACTGTCTGCCAAAGTAATATGCAAAGGTATGGTAAGAAAGACATAAGCAAATGCTTCAATTTGTATATCTAAAATATTACTAAGTGCTGACTCCTCTGATCCAGTGTTTCTCAGCTGCGTAATTCTATGTAGAAAACAGAGTTAAGGAGTGTCTTCAGGGCCAGGAAATGACTTTACTTAACGATCAACTGTAGATTTAATATCTAAAGTATGGTTGGTAAAAGAAAAAGAAAAATCTGCAGGCAAGGTTAGCAGCACTGGTGGGGCAAATGAGTCAGAGGACAGTGTGGAAGAGAAGCATGTAGAGGAGAAAACCTCTGAGGGGATAAGGGTGCTTGAGCATAAAGGGAGGAAACAGAGGTAGCTATTCAAAACGGGTGGCAACATGGCTATAGAGAGAGAGATGAAAGAAGTAAGGCTGTGGAAGAATACAGAAGTGGTGTTTAGGGAGATGGGTAAGTTCTGGGTGGAAGATGGGAGTCTGGCCAAAGTTTCTACTGCAGATGGTTTGGGACATGAGAGCAAGAGGACCCAAAGGTGACCAAGAGCTTTCAGCATGAGGGTCAGGGTGGAGAAGCAGGATGGTGAAGTACAGCCACATGTTTCCAAAACAGGTACCTTTGAGCAGTTCTCACTGCAAAACTACCTCCAGCTTTCCAAAACGAGCTCAGGCAGCCTTGGCATCTCTCCAGCCACCATCTGAGCTTCATTTTACAACACTGATGTTTGGGCAGTTGCAAGCAGATTGTAAGCAGCTGGGAGATCATCACTGTATGCTCTCCATTGCTATAGCCCTTGCAATGCTCAGACCAACACCTGAGCTTTTTCCTTTCCCCCAGGGAACTTTCATGCCTTACAATGGCTCTGCACCCAGAAGGTCCTCTGGGTTACAGGGAGCAGACCTACAGATCCTCCTCCTCCTGTCCTCCTGTGGAAAAACCACGTCCTGAGAGGTATCCCACCCAAAGACTTATCCATCACAGGCACCTGTGACAGGTGTGAACCACATGGTCGGGCAGTGAACAGCGCTGCTGGGACTCTGGAGAGTGATCACCACAGGCTGCTAGGCAAGAGGTACAGAAGAAACTTCTGCATTCCAGTCTGGAGATGTGCCAGGAGCACATTCAGCAGCCCTGACCTCAAGTTGAGGAAAGAGGCTGAGAAACTTCCAGCAGCTTTGTTCAAAAAGAGGCTCTTAAATACAGAATTTAGGAGACATTCAGGTCTGTCCTAGCAATTGAAGGGTTTAACTTTTTGTCGTCAGATCTGAAGAGACCACAGCAAAACAGAAGCTGGTACTTCACGGAGATCTCCCAATTCCCATGTCAACCCATGTGTGCAGTTACATAGCTCAAAGTAGGAGAATAAACCCAGGCACCTTTGGAGAGGAACAAAGCGACACCACCACCTTGAAAAACCTTTCCTGTAAGTGACTTGGTCCTTTCCAGCTTGCAGGCCTGGTCCTCAAGGAAAGAAGTGCTGAGCAGCTCTGTCAGAGCAACCAGACTTTATCACAAGTTTTCTCGCCCATGGCTGAATCCAGGTCACGCCTCCATGATCATTAATCCTTGCTCTTTGCTCTCAGTACACATTTGATCTGGATCAGCCCAGGGCACATAATCACATTTAAGATGAATTAGCTAGAACACATGATATGGAGTTTATGCTGGCCTCATGCCAGCTGTGGGAGGATGAACGACACCCGATCCTGCACAAAGCCTGCCAGCACAAAGTTACCCTGATGCTGTTTTTGGAACAAACGTGAACCAGCAGAACCACATCAGTCCCCTGGAACCAGCCCTGCACACAGACTGGTTGCTGCATTTTTGATGCAGTTATACTTAGTCAGAGACAGACTGACTAAGTCTCACTTAATTATGAAGTCAGGGCAATCAGAGTTACTCTTAGTCAAATCACATTTCAGTCCTCACATCAGAGTTGCCCCACAGTTAGAAGGATCTACATGACACCTAGACTGGTTGTAAACAAACACATGGTACCTTCTTAGCTTTGTCTCCTTCCTTGCTGGGTCTGCTCAGGGCACATCCCATGGTTCTCCAGTACTAGAGCAAGAAGAGCCACATTCTCACTCCTCCCTCTGCATTTTCGAAATGAATTACCCTTACCCTTTTGGGCACATAAAAGAAAATTAGAAGACTCCCTTGATAGATAGCTGATTTAGCCTGGGACTTTACTGTTGAGTTTCTGCACCATCAAACAAAATACTGGGAGGAGGAGGAGGCAGGATGAGAGACCCCCTGGCCAGTGCCTGCTGTTTCATTGCACCAAAGCAGTCACCATCAGCTGCTATCTCTGCTTGAAAACATGTTCCCAAAACACTGCTGTGCGTGTCACTGCTAGCCATTTTAAAATA
This sequence comes from Machaerirhynchus nigripectus, assembly GCA_013397975.1. Lineage (NCBI taxonomy): Eukaryota > Metazoa > Chordata > Aves > Passeriformes > Dicruridae > Machaerirhynchus > Machaerirhynchus nigripectus. The sequence continues at coordinate 346,796 of VZRQ01000151.1, read as the reverse complement.
CCATATATTATATGACTTCAATGGAGTTCAACATCGTAGTTAGAAAGTACAGAAAACTGGCAAGTGTTCAAAGTAGTGTACATGGACAGACAACACAATGCACTGTTTTCCTGCTAGTGTCTGGGTGACAGTATCTATACATGCCATTCCAACATGAGCTTGTAACCAAATATTTTCATATTCAGGTTAAAAATAGAATAAGTTTTCTGAAACAATTATTGTACCAGTTATCTTTTACTGGATACAATTAAATGGTACTCAAACTTCTTGGATTGAATCCCTAACAGATAATTTGGAGGAAAAATGTAAGTCCTAGAAAATAAAAGCCATAGGTGCCTCACATGGGGATGCTTATAGAAGTGAGGGAGTTTGAGGTGGGCCCTGAACAGCAATTCCACCATTCTCCTCATGACAATGAAGGGAACAAATGGAAGAGAAAGACAAAGGGACAACCTGGCTCATCTCCTGGCCTCCCACTTTGACTTGTCTTTTGTCTTAGTCTGCTTTTCTCTAGTAGAACAAATAATTTCTACCCTACATCTTGAACCACATAATTCTTTTATTTCTAAGGTGTGATATCATTTCCTTATTCCTGCCAGTTGTAGAAGAAAGCTTTCAAGGACCTTGGTGAAACATCTTCTGTTCTAGTCTAGCTGATTCATGAGATAATCTGTTCTTAATAAATACAGCCCTAAGCCTGTAGTTCTTAAGTTTTAGATCAGCACAATATTCATTCCTTGCTGTGACTCAGTGGAGGCTGCAAGAGATGGTGAAGGGGAAAAAAGAAAAGTATTTTTGTAGCAGGTTATTTTTATTAGAAAATAGTGTGTTGTATAAAAACGGCCTTATTGAATTGAGGTGTTCAAAGCAATTCCTGCAGAGCAAGATTATAGTGAGCAGAGTGCAGGTGAGAAGGTCAGAACTGCAAAATAAATGCAATTTATTCCACTGGTGCAGAAACCTAGGAATGTACTCCAAGGTAATCATAAACACGTGTGATACAAGTATCTCACATGCATAGATGTACATCCCACCACAGAAATCTTGAACTGTACTCAAAGGCAGTAAAAACAACAAAAAGTAAAAATACTAAATAGTACAAACTTTTAGTCCCCTCGCTAAATTATGTAATAGATTATGTTCAACACAAGTTATAAGAACAAATACGTGGCTAAAAAGACTACACTTGTCATAATTTTAAATAAAGCCTTTCTGGGAAAAAAGGTAAGCATGCAGAAAGAAGCATGTGTTTGGGTGTGTCCATTTGAACCCATAGTAAAGCCCCATGCACGAAGGAGATCAGCTTGAAAATAAAACCCAGGTGGTACATTAAGTGCACATAGGTAACTAAATAGTACAATGCAGTGGAAGTACACAGGATTCAAGCCAGTGCAAGGGGGGAGATAAGCCATCTGTAAACTGCCCAGGGGACACAACGTATGAGATCGTACTGGCACTGGAGCTGTTTCAATGCCTGAAAACCAGGGGAGCCATTTCTGCAGAATGATCTCACGCTCATTAAAGACTGAGCTCTTACTGTCCATAAGCTACCTGCTCCAAGCTCATCTCAGATGCCCTGTGTCCACCACAGAAGTGGGCAAGGAAATGCACAATGAGAGAGCCTCATAAAAAGCAGAGTTCATTTGCAGTGCTATGAAAACGGAGGAGGTGAGGATGGGAGAGCAAGAGCAGTGCACAGTGAAGTCACCAAACCACCTGGTGCAGTCTTGTATTTAGTGTGAAGACTAAACTGCTCTGAATGCAAAACCAAACTGTTCACCAGCAGTATTTTGACCAGTGGCTTTAATTAAACTCAGCCAGCCAGAAAAAAAACATTTATACATATTGACTCTTCAATAGTTACCCAAATGAAAGCAAATGAGGATGGATGTGGGGGGTGGGAGGGGTCACTGAGAAAGGAGGTTTTTCTCCTTTATCCAGCAGATTATTCTATATTTTCTGAGTGGCATGTTCTTGTCCATACTAACCTCATGGCTTGTCACCTCTAGTCATGCTTAAGCCTTCCAATTTTCCAGTGGAAATTAGATGTTCAAATCTTGCCAGCATAGATACCATGTCCACCAGCAAAAGACCACACAGACCATGTTTGCCCCACTGGCATTTTATTATATTAAAATAACTGTGAGAAAAAAAAGCTGAGAGTTATGTTAATACAAATTTCTACTCACCTATATTCTCCCCTGCTTCAAAAAGAAAGACAAAATGTAGAAAAAAGACCCAACCAAACACATGGAAACCCAACACATGGTATGTTTCTTGAAGGAACAATCCCTTTCTCTGAAGAGCATCTGCAGTATAGTATGTCAGTCAGAAACTGGAATTTCCTGCAATTAATCAATTTAATAAAAAAAAAAAAAAAAAAAAAGTGACAGCCTTCCTTCAAATGCTGCACATGGTTTGGTTGCATTTCTGTTTCTGGATCTTTTGATCAGTCATGGAAGAAAAGTGACTGGCCAGACTTGTTCTACTGAAAATGAAAGATGAACTGGGAAGCTCATTTATTTTACTTGGAGAAAGAAACAAAGACAGACAAACCGACCAAAAAGCCAAACCAGGCCACTGGCCAAAACAATTATTTGTGTCTTGCCAATCATTTCAGTCCACATTTGTTCCTCTAACAAAACTGAGCAGCCTGTTCATACAGTTATTTGCTTAACAATGAAGAGGCAATCCAAAATCTTCTGGATTGTTTCCAAACAAATGTTGAACATAAATTTACATTCTGGTAACTTTTGAAAAGAATGAGTTGGAGGCTTTCAGGCCTTTGCACTTACTAATACCTATTAAACAACCAGAATGAAGCTGACTCACAAGAGAAAATGTCTTCTCAGCTGATGGAGCCATAAAATTTGGCATTTCTGACTTGCGTCTGCAGAGGAAAGTGATTTCCTCTATAAACTATGCTCAGACGTGCCACTATCCAAACCAGAACTACACAGTAAACACAGGTAGGGGAAGATTGAAGAACAGAACAAGATCCTACTGGATACAACCAGAAGGTTTGCACTTGATTTATGGTCTCACAGCTTGAACATACCTCACTAGTGCTGCTGCTATAGTAACAAAACAGACTGGTATGCAGGTTTGTGGTAATAATGTTTGTTGAAAGAGTTTTCTCAGTTTTGTACTCATGCTTCTGCCTTTTTTTTTGGCCTGCCTCTAAAGGAGGTTTGTATATGAAAGCAAGAAATGTAAAACTAGAGGGGTAAAAAGGTCTGTAAAGGCTTTGTAAGAGAGACACATTAAACCATGCAGTTACTTCACAGAGATAAGGGAACAAAATGTTAATGATTATTTGGGAATCTCCTACGCATTTCAGCCACCCTTTAGGCTTTGAAGAGCCTGACCTGGAGGCACAGTCCTCCCAAACTCTGGAAATATTGGCAGCTTTCTAACTGAAGCAGCAGTGAATGGGAACTGAAGGGAAGAGAGCAAGACTTGGTGTATTTGAGGCCAAGTTCATCCTGTAGCACCAGTGACTCAATCCCTTACACACCTACTTTTCTTTAAATGTTACAAACAGCCTCTGCTCATGCCGTGGCAATCAACAGCAAAACTCCCATCCCCTTTATGCATAAACTTACCTGTGAGCTTTTGCTCTTGTGTGGACAAAGACTAAACCCTATTTATCATACTGACCCATTGACTGGAAAGAGAGTCTGCTGTTTGGCCTTGATTCAACAAATCCCCTTATCCAGAGAAGATCTCCTGTAGCTGATCACAGTGCACGAGCTGCTGATCTGAGATCTTAAATACATCCCTTAATTATCACAACATTAAGGGCATGGAGGTTAATTAAAAAGCAAATGAGGGCACTCCATAAACATAATTCCAGTTACTCTGACCTGCAGAGGCGTGCAAGGCTTTTGCTCTGGGTATTTAATAGACAAGGAAAGCGGTTTAGTGCAATATTATCATGGCCTCTTAAATATAGTATTTAGCATGGAAACACATGAGCATGCTTTCATTTCTCACGGACCTAAAATGGGACTATGCTAATATTTCAAAAAGAGCCAAGAGTTTGGAAATCAGTGAAGAATGGCATTTGTCTTTACTTACATGTTTTCTAATACATATTTTCAGTATTTTTTTATTATTATATAATTGATCTGTCACTTTATTCTTTCATTTCTACTCTCTGTTTCTGTAGAGCCACAAGGAAGAACAAGGGCCCTCCACACCTACTCACACTAATTATCTTTCTTACTGCTGATGTCTCACCCACACTGATAAGCTGAGAAATGTGAATCTTTGACTCACTGAAAAGGGGAATGGAGATCCATGCAGCTGGGCTGTGGTTCAGCTCCTCCATTCAGGACACCAGCTTAAAACTAAACCAATGTGAAAAAAACCTTTTCACGGACTATAGTCCATTAGCATGTAAGAAGAGAGGAGTTAAGAAATGGCATGGCTTTCTGGAGTAGGAAAAAATCTCCAGTCTGGCATACATAAGGGGAAATGCTTATCACCTACGGGACAGCTCACCTCGTTTAACAAGAACAGTTTCTGCATTGCAAATTGTTTATCCAAGGTCAGAACAAGGCACCAACACCATTCTTGCCATCATAACTACTGCAGTTCAAGGAAATAAACCATCCACCAACACATCTCTCTGAAAAAAAACCCAAGGCCCTGCATGCTAGTGCAGGAGGTCTGAGCCATTTATTCAAGCTTTTTCACCTTTAGTAAATAAGCATAGCTACAACATTGCTCTTTTTGAGTACATCAATTTTGGCTTTTGGTTTTCTGGCAAAGCACCAAGGTATCCTCTCAGTTATAAAAAGCTGTGATCCCTCTGAGACACCAACTGGTTTGGAAAGTGGAGTATGGATTAAGTGGCCCTTAACTGTCAGCCCCCATTAATGAGACTGAGCAGGAACAATGATAAATGAGGGGGTAAAGAAGATACTGTAATAAAGTATCCTGAGTCTAGTATAAATTTTTAAACTCAAAGTGTCACTCTGGCTACTTTCCCTTACCCCCAAAAGAGGTCAAGAACCAAATCAGGAAATTACAGAGAGGTAGGATTACCATCTGGCGCAGGAAAACTTTCAGGGATGTGACATGAGAACACCTGGAAAGACAGTTTGATTAAGGACAGCCAGCATACATTTAGACACAGGAGGTCATGCTTAACTAACCTGCTGGATATCTTTGAAGATAATGCTGCTGTGGCAGATAAGAAAAGCATGACAGATGCTGTTTAGCACATTGAGGTTAGATTTTTCAAACAAAGTTTTGACAAGTTCCAGCATCAGAGATGACTAATGGAGACAAACAGAAAGTTATGGATCACAAAGTAAAAGGACAGAACAGTGGCTGTGGAGCAAGAGATCAAATAAGATATAAAAAATGTGTTGGGAAAAGGGTACTGAAGGCAGGGGTCAGATTTACAAGGGTTATCCCATCCCACTTGCCCCAAACATTGTTTCTATGTCAGACCAAAACACTGGCATGACCTACAGTACCTGTGATTAGGGCTCTTACATTATGGCAGTGATAAACTGTGGCCTTCAGAGTTGCTTTTGGTTCACAGTGTACTTGTACACTGATGTCAATGCAGAAACACTGAATAGAAAACCTTCACATGGTGTTCAGGCTCTAATCTACGCATCAAATCTAGGCTGAGTACATTCAGTGATGAATAATTTAGTTCAGTAAGCAAATCACAGAATCATAGAATCTTTCAGGTTGTAAAGGACCTTTAAGACCATCAAGTCCAACCATCAACTTAGCACCGTGTTCATCATTAAACTATATCCTCGCATGCCATATCCACACTTTTTTGAACATTTCTAGGGATGGTGACTCAAGTACTTTCTTGGGCAGGCTGTTCCAGTGTTTGACAACCCTTGCTGTGAAAATACATTACCTAGTATCTAATCTAAAGCTCCCCTGGTACAACTTGAATCCATTTTTTCTTGTCCTGTCACTTGTTACTCGGGAGAAGAGGCCGACCCCCACCTGGCTACAACCTCTTTTCAGGTGGTTGTAGAGGATGATAAGGTCTCTCGTGAGCCTCCTATTCTCCACAGGCTAAACAACCCCAGATTCCTCAGCCACTCCTCATCAGACTCGTGCTCCAGGCCCTTCCCCAGCTCCTTCTCTCTCTTCCTCTGGACTCGCTCCAGCACCTCAATGTCCTTCTTGGAGTGAGAGCCCCAGAACTGCACACAGGATTTGAGCTGTGGCCTCACCAGTGCTGAGTACAGGGGACAGTCACTGCCCTGGTCCTGCTGGCCACACTATTGCTGATCCAGGCCAGGATGCCATTGGCCTTCTTGGCCACCTGGGCGCACACTGGCTCATGTTCAGCCACTGTCAGCCAGCACCCCCAGCTCCTTTTCTGCAGCTTTCCAGCCGCTCCTTCCCCAGCACTGCCTGGGGTTGTTGTGACCCAAGTACAGGACTCGGCACTTGGCCTTACTGAACCTCATACCATTACTCCAGCCTGTGCAGATCCCTCTGCACAGCCTTCCTACCCTCCAGGAGACCACACTCCCACCCAGCTTGGCCTGCAAACTTGCTTGGGTGCACTTGATCCCCTCACCCAGGTCACTGATGAAGGTGTTGAACAGGGTTGGCCTTGTCCTGATCCCTGGGGAGCACCACTTGTAAATGATCACCAGTTAGATGTAATTCCATTCACCACCACAAATTGTAGCTCAACACAAAAAGCAAAAAATAAATTAATCCCTGAGAAAGGAATCAGGCAATGCTGTGCATGCTAAGTACTGTAACAACATGATACTTTGTTGAGGCAAGGGATTTTAAGGGTTGTAGTAGAAAAAACTTGATTAAAGCCACCAATTTATGGCAGAACATCAGAGAAAATGACCAAAAAAAAAAAAAAAAAGGG
>VZRQ01000151.1:258034-339872 GCA_013397975.1 Machaerirhynchus nigripectus | reverse complement strand
AAAAAAAAAAAAAAAGGGATGGGATACAACTTTTTTTAATAGATACCTGGCAATAACAACTAGAAATCAATGGCTTGTTCTGGAGATTCAGGCTTAACAGATGCTCTGTATTAATCACTGTATGACAGAGAGAATATTATTGCTTCAGAAGGTGCAAGAGGAGGGCAACAAAAGGTGAAAAGAGATCTTTGCTCTTACTGGGTCCTAAATTATTAGGTGGGTGAAGTGAGGGCAAGTTATGCCTATTTTCATTGGAAAAGAAAATATTTTGATGTGACCTAGTAGATGATTTTCAAAATCTTCACAGGGGTGATCAAGGTAAGCTCTCCCAAGCTAGGGTGGAGCAGCAGAGGAAAGGAAGGCAAGGTATGCCTAAATGGCTGCAAACATCTTAAATAATACAACTGGGAAAAAGCAGGAAAGTTGTCAGGTAGAACTGCTCCAGCTTAAAGGCAATAAATGTGGAAGATTGAGAGGCAGCTGAAACAAAGGCTGTGGATGAGCTCAAAAGACACTTGGACTTATTTCAGGAGAAGAAGGAATTTGAGGATTTTTATGAATATCAGAATCTTGGGATTAAGATGCACTGTAAAACTGTAGGCATGCCAAGCCAAGTCAGGATGCCTAAAATTGTTCAGACTGTCACACACATGAAGCAGAATTCCCTGTTTTGCTGCCACACCTTTACTCTGGAGCCACAGTTAAGAGAAATATCTCCACATAGGAATCTTCCTTCCTGCAGCTTCTTTTGGTCAAACTATTTAAGCTGAGAAGAGCTCTTCTCCCAAATACCTCAAGGCTACAAATAGCTGTAACAAAGGTAGAAATGAGCTGCAGGAGTGCCACCAAGTTCCACTTGCAGTGACCTCCTCAAGCACAGACTGTGCCTGCTGCTGCAGCTGCTGCTGCAGCATTTGCTGTATGGTCCCCCAAAATACTGGCTGAGGTCTAGGAGGAAAGGAGCAATCAGAAACAGAGTTTCTCACTGTGCTCACTTTTTAGGGGCATCTTCCTATGTCCTCAGCCTTTCAAGCTCCGAAATGGTCATAAGCTTTAAGAATCAGGCTCCCTGCAACCTCAAAGCTGCCCCAGCTCCAGGCTACCACAGATACAGCCAAAGCCTCTGAAATGCAGTGGGGTGAGGGGTAGGACTCCCCACTGCTGAGGGTCCATTGCAGGGACCCTTACAGCTGTCTGGTTACCTGTCTTCTTCATTGCATTTTGGTCTACAATATGAAAGGAGGGCATGAATACAGTGCATGTGCACTTTAGAAGGAGATGCACTCATCCCTCCCATCCCAAGGCCAGCATCTGCTCCACTCCATGTTAACATCCCTGCTACACCAACAGCCAAGTGATGCAGTTTTGACCAGAATCATGTCTAGGTAAGCAGGATAATTGAAAATGGGTACGTGAGAATCTTAATTCTTTCTGTTTAAACTCCATTCTTATTTTAGAACAGCCACCTCAGAATTAGTCTCAGTTTTGTTAAGAGAAAAAAAATAATGCTCCCTGATTTAGAAATTTACACCCACCAGTCTAGCTTCAAGCTACTTCTTATGGAGGAGCTGTAGCATGCAGAAATTAGGTGACTGTTTTGGAAACGTTCACATGCTTCTTTCTAAGTGAGAATTCACCACCATGCAGATTGATTTTTATGTTTGCTGTGCATTATAGAAATATGTAACCCTGAGATTGAAACAGGTTTTCTCTTATGATATTTTTTCTATTATCTGATATCCTCATATCTTATTCAAGCAACATCATTAGTTCCTAGCATTTATTTCATTTTAATATGCCATAAGAAGAAGCAAACATCAGAGCTGTGCAGAAAAGCATAAATAGCAATATAAGTATTGCAACTGCATACAAGAGTAAGAATAAAGTAGATGAAGGAACTATCCTGTCAAACATGAGCACCCTGTCCTAACTACAATGATAAGAAAAGAGACAGGATTTAGACGAAGGCACAAGGTAAATATTTTTTTTTATTGTGTTACTGTTCCTTTAGACACAACCTAGCAAATTATGCTACCTTCAGATATTCCTTGGATGGGTGTGTTTATCTTGTTCAGCAAGCACTGAATCCAAACAAACACTAGTCAAAAGCCCAGTCAGTATTCTGCTTTCCCTTGCAAACCAGAGCTGCATCTCCCAGCTTGCTTTCCTCAGTGTGTCCACAGTGTTTCTCTCCAGAGGACCTGCTGTATAATCGATGTCAAGTATGAATATGTGAGTTTTCTAGTTTGCAAATCTCAGGCAAAGGACTCCTTATCCCTCCTAATCACAACCAGCTCCCCAGCAGAGGCCTTTAACTGGCCCCAGTCATTACACCATCACTGACAGGGATAACAAATGGAGACCTTTGGGGAAAATTAATATTATTAGACAGGGTGTGAAAACAATTAACACTATTTGGGGTAATGACAGACCACATTCCCCACAGGTGTAAAGAGACTTTTGACCATTTATGGGAAGGCAGAATGTGGCTGTTGGAGAGCCTGCCAGGCTCCTCCATATACGCTCCAGCATTCACTATGGAACCATCAGTGAAGACCACCCTTATTTAGAACTGTAGGCAAGTTCCTTCCAAACCCATCCATTTTTTCTTTTGAAAATTCTCATCTGAGTGATTTATTGAGATTAAATACTCAGGACTTCGTTTGCCTACAGAAGACAACTGGAATTACTCAAGCAAAGAGATAATCACTAAGAAAACCAAGTGATGGGTAATGTCACACACTTTTGCTCAAATATGTTGCTTTGGAGTAAGGAATTTCTAAAGAAAATGTGTATTTTACATTTGTTCCTTGTTTGTCACAAATTTTCTTTGCATCCAAGATTTATTTAGGATATGTCTTTTCAGTCCAAGGATTGAGAAAGGACTGTTTTTCCTGAAAAAAAAAATCGCAGTTTTCTGTTTTAATGATATGCTGATAAATTATATTGATAATCATGATAACTATGCTGTGCTTTGCACAACTAGGTGGAGCTTGAGAAATACTCCTTCTGCCTTTCTAGAAGTCATTTTGGAAGAGAAACACAAAACACATCTCCAGTTTAAGCCACTGAGCAAACTGAAGGACACATAAGTGGCAGAAACATTGTAAAACAAGATGAGAAAGATTAATTATATCTTGGGCTGCTCTTAACAATCTCCAGACGACTTGAAAACCAGAAACAGTTTGATAAATATTGCTGTGATACCTGTGTCCAGGCTGGAACCTAAAATAATCAGATCATGTCCTCAGCACTATTTCCAAATATACAGAAGTAAAAATGTGTATGTGTGTGTGTGTGCGTGTGTGTGTGTGTGTGTGTGTATTTTATTATACATATATCTCCAAACTATGAATCTATTTTGAAAAAGAGGAGGAACAAAGTTTATTATTCCATATTGGCACAGCAACAGACATAACACATAATCTTCACACAGAAGGAGTGCATGGAGCCAACCTCTTGTGATAGAAATAGGAACAGTTAAGGAGCCCTCTGAATGGCAGCATGGGGCTGGGAGCCTCCCCTTTCCCACCAGTCTCCATACCATTCAGTCCCAGCACAGTGAAGTGGGTTGCACAACGATTTTTTACCTCTCCAGAGCAACCTCTACAGCTTTATCATAATGCAGCTTGGGTGAATTGGCATCACCCTGGTGTACAGCAGTGCTTTGAGAAGGTGGGAAGAGCCATGGTTATAATGAACTCTCTGCATCAAATTTTTTGCTTCCCTACAGTACGTGCCTATAAAAAGCTCTGACTTCCTTTTAAAGAAAATAAAAATGAAGAGTCTGTTTTTGCTTAGATGCGTGTGCAGGCTGATGGCCAAAACCAGCAGTGAGAGCAAAAGCCTGATCAAAGTTTAAAAAAACCAAGTAAAAAACCCCAAACAAACAAACAAGCATATCCCAAGATAGACACTTAGCTGAACCCACTGTGACGCAATATCCAAGTGCCTGTCCTTTCCCACTTCCTTCACTGCTTATTTGGGGCTTGACTATGCTACAGTCTTGCCAGTCCAACCAAGGAAGTCCCAAGGGATGCACTTTCCCACTCCTCTGTGCAAAACTGGGAGAAAAGGTATGGGAAAAGGAAAGCTGAAGCCACTGAACCACCCCATTCCCTTGAGAGTCAGCAGGCAGACAGGGCAGGAGCAGGAAAGGTAGAGACATTCCCTCTTGCCTTCTCCAGCCCACCACCCCAAGAACTGTCTGGCTACTAGACCGTGAGCAGACACTGCGCTTGGTGGAACAACATCCTCTCCCTCCATCCTACCCACCATGGCACAGAGGGAGAAGGAACAGGAGGGCTGGGGATGCCTTCAGCTGCCAGTGCCCAGCTGGGGCTGTGTCTCCTGGAGTGAGAAACAGTCCCGTGTCCCCAGGGAACTGTCGGGGTTTCCAAGGCAGAAATGTTGTACAGCAACTAAGGCACAAGAGGTATAAATAATCAATGTCAACAGAGGAACAGCAAGGGAAATGTTCCAGTACAGCAAATCAGCACCTATGTCCCTTATGAAAAAGTATCTCTCCTCTTTCTTAATGGGAATAACAAAAAAGTACATTTAATACTGCCAGAGCAGTAAAACAAGCATAAGTATTCCCTTCCCATCTTCATAGTTAGCAATTTACAGAATGATCCATGCCAGCACATCCCCTTCTCCTGCATGTCCCAAGAGATAGTTAAAATGAGCATTTCTTCATTCATACATGGAATGCACATTCCAGTGCTGCTGTACAAATGCTGTGATGCCAAGGAACGACCACACAATTCTCCTATTCAGCCTGCTTTTTTAAATGGAAAACAAGAGTTTTACCCTGAACTGCCTGCTTTTTGCTGACATTTTTCAGTTTTCGTAGAAATCCACCAAAGAGATTCCCGCATTCAGAAAATGAAACAGTTTGGTTCTGAGCTCAAAAGTGAAGTTTTCCATTTGGAAAGACTCGCAGATACTGTTTTGCTGTTTTGATACAAAATAAGCTTTCATCTTTCCTCCAACAAGACACTGTTTGGTTTTGACTCCTGCTTTAAACCAGTTTCCTCCCTTATTTGTCACAAGAGCAGCCAAAGCCTGTCTAAATACTTCAGTCTCCTACTGTAACCCATGCCCTTTGCTTAGCTGATGCAGCTCTGATCACACAGCAAGGTCATGCCATCATGCACATGCAGCGCCAACTGGAGAGCCCGGGCAGCATCTGGAAGGCACGGGAGAGCAGATAAGCCATTACCAGAAAAGGCAGCTTGATTTAATAAATGTAGGTAAAAGTTCTGCTTTTCCTGATAAAAACTGCTTGTATTCCTTTAGGAAAAAAAGGGAAGCTTTCTTTGACCTATTCCCTCTCTCCAAATTACATCACCTCAGCCCCGAAAACAAATATACTTGGACACCTGATTAGTGGGAGTTGGACATGCAGGTATTTTCATGCAGCTGAGTCTTTTCCCTTAAACTCAGTTGCAGTGCTCCCCTTTATACACATCATATCGTGTTGCACAGTAATGGGTTAGGGAAGGGATTTCCAGATCTCCCTGAGAAACCAATTTAGTCCTGAAGGCAAAGAAGCTGAATGAATTCACATTACCTCAGACTACACTGATTGCATTAAAACCAAGGACATGGTTAAGAAACAGTAAAACGCAATTCAGGTCTTCATGAAAAAGCTGCTTCTTGATTTCTCTGTTTGTACCCTTCTGTTCTTCCACCTCTCCCTGCTCCAATGGAGACCAGAAGCTGCTGAATCACCAAGAAGGACTTTAGTCCAGGAAACAAGAGCCAAATTCAGGTCCACAAAGTGTCCCAAGGAAGCTACTGCCCGTGCAGTTCATGCAACGGGTCAGCTGTCATGAGATTCATTCACAGGGAAACCTGACAAGCAGAAATGACAATTTTAGAGAAGAAGGAAGGCTCAGTGTCCCTCTCCTGCTCTTCCCCCACTTGTGTCAGACCTGTGCCTTATGTCTAGTGGTGGCAATTAGTTTCACCAGCTGCAACACACACACTCATAGACACAGGCACTGCACAAACACCATGGGAGCAGCTCTCCCACCCCTGTAGGGTACTGTGCCTTGGGATTGCTTAAATGGGTATGACAGAACCTGCTGGGGAAAAGTGCAGAGAAGTGAACCACCTTGCCCAAAATCACAGAGTAAACCCATGGCTTCACCAGTCTCCACCTCCTAATGCCCTAATGACCATAATGGGACTGTATTGGCAGCTGCAAGAGAGCATGAGGATGGCAAGTGTTTCATTGAATGGTGCACTCCCTTCTCTCCCAAAGCACATACTGTCTTTGTTAGGCCATCTCCTGCCCCAGCTCATAACTCAGCTGCACCACGCACTCCAGGCTGGCACCACAGAATCTGGCCTCCCGTGGGCAGTGGTGGTGCGAGCACAGCAGTGCCCTGAAAGAGCTGTGGCAGGTCCCCAAATCAATCACAGACAGTTTCTGGGGGCCACTCCATGGTTAACAGAGAGCTGCCTTCACATTCTGTTTCCTTGGTCGGATTTTCTGACACTTGCTTGAAACCCAAGCTCATTTGGAAGACATTAGCATTTTGGGTGGAGGTGCTGCTCATGTCCTGGGCTTGCACTTGGAGATTTAGCTTTTCATTTCAAACCTCTTGAAGCAAGACAGATGGGATTTTCCCACCCCTTTGCTTTCCCCATAAAAGTGCTTTCTAATGACTTTTGCAAAGCCAGCTTTGCCTGCAGCGTGCAGTTCTCCTCCCTCGACTGTTTAAACACACTGAGAACTTCACCTGCCCTCCATCCTGCGGTCTGTGACATGCAGCAGCCACCAGTGCCCCTGCCCTGACACACATCTCTGGGGAGAAGTGAGCCAGTTGGGAGTGGGGCAGCTGGAGGTGAAGCCGTGAAGAGGCACGTGGTGCTGCCTGCACTGGGGGCTGTGAGCAGCGGTCAAAACCTGGCCATCATGCACAGCCCGTCTGTGCCACGCCAGGGACAGAGATGCATGCGGCTTTCAAGGCCAGGGGGTGCCGCTTTCTTAGCAGACCATGACATCAGTGCTCTGTACAGGGTTCATTTCACAACAGCACAGAAGAAGTAGAAGGTTGGGTTAGAAAGGAGAACAGAAAAACAGTATGCAATCTCTTATTTACGCTGAAAAAAACATGAGAAGACTGGAGGGGAGGATCCAGCCTTCCTAACACAGTGTCTTAACTCTGGGGAGGGACACTGATGACCTCTCTTAAAAACACCCACCACTTTCCAATGAATATGCAAAGAGCCCAGAGGACTGCTTCACTATCTTCCTAAAAGAGATCTGGGTGGGTCGATGACACTGTCACGCTCTCCTTCCAATTATAAAAGGTCTTTAGTCATATTAATCCTCCTGCACCAAAGAGTGCAACATCTCATCATGTGAATGAAGACAGCAGTGTAATAAACATCTCTCTGGTGGCTGAAGTAAGGCCGTATGAACAACATCAGTTCCGGCATTTTCCACGCACTTTTTTGGTAACCTATATTGTATTCTCTGAATAAAGACGTTCATGAGTTTTGGAGCTCTGGGGTTTTGGATTTTTTCATGCATGAGATATTTAATAATAGACACCAGACAGAAGCCTCTTTATAGTAAATCGATGGATTTTTTTTCATCCCATTCACAGAAAACTCCATCTCCAGAGCTGATCAAACCAGAAGAGGCAAAGAAAACCGAAGAGCTGTTTGGTTTTCAGAAGATCCCCCCACAGTAAGAGACAGAAACTTCTCAACAGGCTTACTTGGAATCTCTGCAAAAAGTAGATCTCATGCGAAAGCTGAAAGGTTAGTTGGAGAAGAACTGACTTTGATTTTAGGGAGTGGTGACACAGGGTTGAAGTGGTGACACACAGTGAAACAACCAGGTGGAGGAGAAGAGTGAGACTTGCCTGCAGGCCAGCACTGAATATTAGCAAGCTGGTGTAACAGGGGTAGTGCTGTTCAAATAGCTGAAGAGGCACTCGGTGCATGAGATGAGTATCCTGTACTCTATCTCAAGACATATTTTCCTTTACAAAACAGTTGCTTGTACAGTTCTCATGGCTTTTTGTTTATCTCATAGGTTTCCTGGGGTGACAGAAGAGGATTGGTTTACTTGTTTTTAATCACTGTGCTTCCTGTCTCTGAATAAAACTAGTGATGTTTATGAGACTCAGTGATCTACAGGTATTTATCAGCTGTATACAGCCCAACAGGCCAGTGAATAATTCTCATATTGCTACTAATTAAGCCACTTCAAACTCACACACTGGTTGAACTCCTGGTGAGACTTTTGCCTCTAAAACAATATACTTTCCAAGCAAGTAATTACTTGCGCTGAAGGTTAAAAAAAATAGAAATAGAAAAGAAATCTCAAATCCATACTCTTGCAAGTATTGGTAACTCTGCTTCATTTCATAACCACTATGTTTTCAAAAAGTAAAACAAATAAAAGAGAGTGGAGCAAATGCTGAGGTTTAAAAAAGATCAATATAAAGACTTGTCCAGAACAGACTGTGCATTAAGGCTATACACAAATGTTTCTCTGACCTCCCTCTTGAACCCTGTGTTTTGGTAGCCACCTAACTTAACCTGTTTAGCATGAAAGTAAGCAGTGAGTCAGAGTCTTAAGCCTCCATAAATGCATGCTAGTAGAAGAAAACATCAACAGTATTTATTTTTGACAGAAATTCTAATATCAGGAAGACAATATAGCAATGGCACAAAGAAAACATATTGGAAGCAGAGTTTCTCATTCTTGTACATTAGAAGATAGGCTTCCAGATTACCCCAGGTACTGCCAGTGGCTTGTAGGACAATTCCCTCTGGTCCCTGAGTGCCCTGAACTTTCATTCATGCACTGGTCCATCTCTACCCCGCATGACATAAGCACTTCTGCAACAGGTCCTTTAGAAGTGTTTCCAGATCATTGCTTCCAATAGGGTAGGGTCTAACTTAGTAGTTAAATTTCAGCATCCACATGTCTTTGCTTACCACTCCCTGACAGAGACACAACATCTATTAGTGGCTAAAGCATGCATCAGGTCTGTGCTTTCAGACACAGCCCACTGCAAAATGGGGTACAGCTATTAGGGTCCCAAAGGTTCAACAGTGACATTTCTTGGATTAAGTTTTTCCTTCCCCCCAAATCATGCACATAAATCAAAACTGAGGAAGACAACAGAGTAACATTTGTACTGACTAGCATTTTAACCTAAAAGTGACAGCAAAGTAGAGAATATATTTGTCCTAAAAGACAAAAACTACCTAATAGGAGACAGGAAAAGGACTGCAAGACAGTGAAAAGCATAGAAGAGATTCAGGCAGAGTAGAAAGAAGAAATAAACTTTCTTTTCATCCCCTAAAAAGGCAATACCATGCAGCAATTTTTACAACCCAGACAAAGGTTCTCCTTTGTTTCAGAGTTTGAAAGAAGGGAAGAGAGAGAAAAAGAAGAAATGGAGCTTCTCTAGCAATGTGGGTATTACGCCAGGGTGCCTTTCAAGTGCTGCAGCAGTGGTATCCAAGCACTAATTCCTCTTTGCCACACTGCAGAGAGCCAGTGGCATCTCAGCAGATTCCAGCTTCACCTTAGCAATGCCCAGCAGAGCAGCTGCACTCCAGAGAGCAGCTCGCTTGCACGTCCCTGAGCTGTCAGTTTGCAGCACATCACTCCAGCCATCCGGATGGGAGGCCAGCAGAGTGGGGAGGGCTCACAGTGACCTGCCCAACAACATTTTCTGCAGATTGGAAATCCCAGTCAAAGCTCATCCAGTCCTATCGTAACCTCCCGCAATCAAACCTGACAAGGAAAGCCAACTACCGAATACATTTCAAGCCTCACCTGCTCTCCCAAGGGTAGTTCTACATGCTGGAAGCATTTTGATGGCCTTCCTGAAATGTCTGTCTGGCTAAAGTGACCCAGAAATACCAAGGCACAGCACATCCTTTATTCCACTTGCCTCAGTTTTGGAAACCAAGTGCTGTATTTAATGTTGGGGGACACCACAAAACAAGTCAGGTCAGAACAAGAAAGTAGGCAGTGGAAGAGCAGAGGAGCAAGGACTAGCTAGCAAATTCTGGTAGAGGTAATTATTATCCTCTGAAGGGTATGTTGACAAATACGTTATGATGGGGACTATTAATCCTTATAATCATCTATAAAGGTGCCTCCAGAGCAGAATTCTCTTTATTCATTACCTCTATAAGTATGAACCTAAAAGAAGGAATGGGAAACAGCCAATTTACAAAACTGTGCTGTCTGAGCAGGACTGCCAATCCCTGCTCCACCAGTGTCAAGTCCCACACGTATGTGCCAATGCAAAGAGCCGAACTCTGTGCACATGGGTCTGATCCTTAGCACAGTATCTTCTGCTAATAATAAAGTAAGAGTCATTTGAAGACGTCAAATCAGGTCAAAAAACCAAAAACCTGGACTCAGATTCACAGGCACAGGTAATCAGTGCAGCTTCAGTGATAATAGCCAAGTTACATCAATTTATTCCTACTAAAGTCTGGTCTATTAAATGTGAACACCTTCCTTGGGTTTTATTTTCTCTCACAGGATTTAGGAAAATAGGCTCTTTTTTTTTTTTTTAGTAAGAACTTCCTTTTCACTGTCAAGAATCTGTATTTGATTTCACTGAAAAGGGAGCAGCAGAAATTATTAATTTTTCAAAAACACTTCCATCACTGCATGTGGAAAAACATTTTTTAAAAGTAAGGCTGTGTATAGATATATATGGAGAGATTAAAAAAATCCCACATATGTGGCATATGACATACATGGCCTACACTATACACACACCGTATATATTTGCACACATACCATATATACACACACATACAGTATGGACATGGGCCTGCATGTTTGTATGTAGGCACCTGTGGCAGAGATGTCTGGAGAGAGGGCAAAGGGAAGTTTTCATGCAGTCCAGACTTTCAGGCATGACCTCTCCAGGATAACTGTTACTTGGTGACCTTGAGGAGCAGAAAATTTTCCTTTCTGTAGGGTCAGCGGGTTGTGGAGCATTCAAGCAGGCATTTCCAGGCCTTCCACACCCTCCAGTAAGGTTCTCAGACAGAGTGGTTCCCTATTAAATCCTCTGCATTTTCAGGGTTCCTTCAGCAAGGCCTGATAGGTCTCACCCATTTTAAACAAGGTACCTAAACTTATGCCCACCTTGGAATAGCCTTATCCTTCATGGCTAAGATTAAATGCTCTGCTCAATCAGCGTTTCAGAGAATGTTGGGGTTTTTTTCCTTTTCCAGCAGGAAAGGAAAAGATCTGTTGCATCTTTCCTCCCAGCAGCCTTCTGCAGGCAACAGTGAAGGTGTTCTGGCTAGGGCAGGCCCAGGTTTGCAAAGAGGCAGGGGGCAGTGCCAAAAGGAATGCCAAAATTTGCCTTTCCCTTTTTGGAATTCCAGTGCTCATTGATCACCAAATCACTTCAACAGCTTATTAGGCAGATGTCATAGAGAGTTACTGCCAGTCTTCTATTAATTTAAAAATACTAATGGAGGTTTTTTTGGGTGTAATGTCTTTCTGAATGAAAAATGCTCCCCATGTTAAATTATGAACATTTTGGGCCTCGCTAACCAGTGTGCAAAGCTGTTAATAACACAGAACACAAATTTAGTAGAAATTTTAACACTGCAGTATGTTTTTAAGGTTGCTCCATAATTTGTTGTCTTATTTCTTTATCATTTCAAAGGATCTCTTCCATTTGGTTTTTCTATTTGCATACAAACTGACATTCTCTTGATATATATTATTCACAGGTTCATGTCAATACCAGCATAAGCAGAAGCTATCAATCACTTCTCTGATGATAACAGTAAATAAATAATGCACACTTTAAACCTTCAAAGCACTGCATAAATATCAGTTTGTTTTCACAACATCCCTTTAAGCATTGAGGAAAGCAGTTTAACCATTTCATTAGACAAAAGCTCAGATTCAAGCACAGCTTAAGACCTGTATGAATCATTTTTTATATGACCCACAGAAGTATATACATTCTGATACATAACCTATATATAAAAGACTACGAAAAGCATATTTCCTCCCTTCCCCCCCAAAAATGAAACTGAAGCCAACTATTTCCTGATTTTAAAAGAAAGCCAGAAAGCCTTTCCATAACAGAATTGCCATGTGGTACTACCAGATTGTGCTGCCTTTCCCTGCCTTTCCCTTTGGGTACTGAAAGCTTCTGCTTCCCCACAAACATAGAGAAAAGGGAGACACCACTGTCTGCTACCTCCTAGTGCCCCTTCCCACAGGGCACAAGGCTGGAGCAGCAGCTACACATCTTCATGGCACTTCCAGGCACTTCTTTGTGGCCACCTGTGCTGTGCCACTCTCACATACAAGGGACAGCACGCATCTGCCACAAGCAGGTATGTGCTCTGGGCACAAAATAAAATACAGAGGGAAAAAGCTTTCTTGTGGTGAGGGTGATCAAACCCTGGCACTGACTGACTGGTGAGCTCGTGGAGTCCCCATCCTCCAAGAAACTGAAAACCCAGCTAGACACGGCTCTGAGCAACCTGCTGCAGCTGCCTCTGTCTTGAGCAAGGGTTGGGCTGGATACTCTCCAGAGATGCCTTCTTGCCTCAACTGATCTGTGTATTTTGCATAAAGAAGTTGGGAATCCCTCATTTGAACTGCTACGTGCCCATGAAAAATAAATACGAACATTTGAGGATACCAAAGCATTTTACTGCCTTTAACTTTTCTGTGGGTACAGCTAGAAATGTCATGCCCATGGCTAGAGAGGTCAACTACCCACTCCTGCAACAGATGATAAAGGGAGCCAGACACATGAAACAAAAAAACATAGAGGACCAAGACTAGACATCCGATTCCAATATTCAGTGCAAGGAGCAGAAGGGTGTTCTTTGTGCTTGGAAACCTTTCAGCTCTTAAATAAAACTACTGTTCATTCTCCAACAAAAGAGTAGGATCAAGTATCAAACTTTTCTTCTTTTTCTTTTCTCTTCTTTTTGTTCAACAGCTACCAGCCAGACTTCATAGCATCCTTCTCCCACAGTTTTCCTTCACAGATAATAAAAAACTTACTTCCCATTATATATTTGGTTATTTCACATCCATTGATCATTCTGCCTGTCCACCTAGCAGAACAGGAGCAAATAAGCAAGAAAACTAAGATAAGGCTAGTTTTTTGTCCTGGAAATCTGCAGCACTGTGCTGTCTTCCCTGTTTTCTCTCCCTTTCCCTCTCGTTACTATATCTGCTTTCATCCCTAGAGACATTTCCAATAGCAGATAAATCAGCACTTTGAATTCTTCTTATGATGTTGTAACAAGCTGGCATCTGGCATGACATGTTGTAGAGAGATACATGAATACCTAAGTCAGAAATAACGAGATTTCTCTCTCATATTCAGCATGAAATGAGAGGCAAATAACATCACTACTGAAAACAGAGGAGTGCAAGAAGAGGTGCGGGGAAGGGAGGTAGAAAGAGTGGATGTCTAATGCACTTTGCTTACTACAGTGGATTTCAGAAGAAAGACTCTCTCACTGGCAGCACTCTGGGAAACAGAGACTTGGAAGTACGGGACAGTTGCAGAGGGCAGTGTCTCAAATCCGGGCAGCTCCACCTCATATCCCAAGGACACATCCCCCGTGGCCAGGCACTGCTGTGTGATGTGGCCAAATGAACCAGCCCTTCAAATAAAAACACAAGGGACAAAAGGAGGAAACAAAAGAGAAAGGGAATAAAAGGTCCCAGTAAATCAATTAATGCGAAAGTCTGCTTCAGTTTATAGGCAGCACTGGTAATTGCTGTGTGTGCTGCCTGTGATGAATAGGGACTGGTTACTGTCACACAACTCATCCTTCTCTGCACGGCTGGGAACCAGCAGAACGCTGATCTCCGCTGAAAGTCTTTAATTATTGTTAAATTAATCAGGGCAGGGTGTCAGGTCTCGGTTCATGCTTAATTGTCCCAATTTCTTGCAGCCTCAGACTTCCACCTTTCTTCCTTAGGCTCCCACCCCCTCCCCTGCCCATGCATCACTTTTGTATTGGTGTTTACACAGCAGTGAGTCTCACAAAGGTTTTTAAGATCCTGCACTTCCACTACTTAAGGACTCTGTGTCTTCAGAAGCCACAGTGTAACACAAAACTCTGGAAAGCAGAACTCCAGACAAACCACAAGACAGAGGGTAGAGTATTTTGCCACCAGTGCAGAATTCAGACATGGTTGCTGTTGTTACTTAACACAGATCACGCAAACACTTCTCAGTCATGATCTCTTTCTCTGGGGTGGGAGAGAACAAGTGGCATCACCATCTGAAACGTTCTCGTTCCCATTAGTGATCACTCCACTGAACAGCTTCTGTCTAAAATGAGCATAAGCAAGGTGAAAAATCTGGTCTAAACTGCTTTAGGGTTCAGAGCAGAAGAGGTCAAGAGCCTGTCAGTGGTTAGAGATGACTTCCACGTGTATTTGTGAAGAAGAAGAAGTCTCTTAGAAGTCTTTAGAAGTTTTAGAAGTCTTTAGAAGTCTTCTTCACAAAGTCTTAAGCCCCTAGTTTCTCTCTTCTCTGTCTCCCCAAATGCCAAAACACCAAATGATTAGTGAGATTGGACTAGGATATTCCATGCAACTTTCAAAGAGTTAAACCACAAGTACACAAAAGATTACAGCAAGGAGAAAGAGGCTGTGCTCCATGAATAGAGAGGATAGGACAAGAAATAATGGGAGCAATTAAGGAATAATTAAGTTGTAGCAGAAGACATCTAGGTTAGGTGTAAGAAGAAAAAAGGCAGTAAGAGCAGGAAATTACTTGAATAAATTTCCTAGGGAGACTGGGGATCTGTCACCAGGGGGTATTAGGACAGAGACAGACATAGCCTGAAGACACTGAGGTGGTCTGAATGACTTCTTCCAGACCTACAGTGAAGAATCAGACTGGTGTAAGGGGAGGGCAGTAAGAGATGAGCAAAGCAGCAGCAGGGATTCTGAGGACCTGCTCAAAATAGAACTGTAGTGAAAAATGCAGTACTCAAGGTTTGGGACTGTAGAATTCTGAAAATTACCCACACTTCAGTGTCAGTCCAGCCTTTACACACTACATAAACAAGATGGAATTTTCCATGATTCTTATAATGCAAACATATCATTTACAGCAAAGCTTTGGAGGAAAAAAATAAGAAACATTAAATTGGACAGTTTCTCTATTAATCAAAAAGCATAATCCTCCCAGGAGTCTGAGTTCACCATTTTCGATCACTATGCAGAAAAAGTTAGCTACTTTTATAATGCATGAAAATCTGCATGACATAATCATACTTTTCCCCTTTCTCACCCAGCTGAAATGATCCATACAGCAAGGCACCAAGGGAAAGGCCTGAAAAATCAGACCTGTGCACAGCCAGCATAAGCAATATTTTACTTTCTTTTTAGCACAGGCTAAAGAAGACTTTATGGAGATTGTTCAGAAATTTCCTTCATTATTTCTAGGTCATTGATAGGAGCAAGTTTACTGTTTTGAGGAATATATCATCAAGAGATGCCCAGTCTAAGTGATCTAATGCAATCAACACTGTGGGGCTGCTCACAAAGAACTAGGCCATGAATCTGAAAGCAGGAGAAAGACTTGAATTCTGAAATCTCCAGCAGGATCCGTAGTCAGTCATTCCTTCACATTACTATATGACTTCTTTACTTTTGGCTTCTCACCGATAGATAAAATACCTCCAACCTGCTGGAGTTAGACTATATAAGAATATATATCTTTGCATAATTACATTTGATAAAGAAGCACTTCAGATAAAATGTGGATGTTGCATCACTACAATGATTCTTTCTTACTTTCTAAAAATTGAATAAATTAGCAAGTCTTTATTATCCTAGAAAAAGGCATCTAGCTTTTTATGGCACTCCCATATTTGCTTGGCTCAGTTTTACATTCATCAAGGGTGATATCATTTATATAGCTTTATTTGCACTAGAGTGGCAATTTAGGATCATTGTGCAATCCCAGCAATACATATCACACTGCACAGCTCTGATCTCCCCACTGTGCTGTGAGTAGGGAATCTAACACCAACGTAAGTGATGCAATCGTTTCTCTTTACCTAATTGACTGCTTTCAGCTCCGAGACCTTATTTTGGGAGGGCTGAGGGAAGGGAAACTGTGGGAAAGAGAAGAACAAGAAGCAAGAATAGGGACCACAATGAGATTCACTCCCTCAGAAGAAAATGTCTTTTCTTTTTCATTCAGACATATGCAGCAGCAAAGTTAATTAGATAAAATTGGTCTTCAAAAGAGGTATTTCAGTCAGCCCACTTTTTTTCCACTGAAGGGCAGATATGGAATGATCTACTTCAAAGATGAATATGTTGGGGTCCCACTGTGGCAGATAGACAGACTACAGCAGGCACTTCCACAGCACTGGCCCATCTTTTTCTTCCCAAATCAGGAGTCATGAATGCCTGTCTTCTCTTTGGTCCCCAAACTGCTCTAGACTAAGCAGCCCAGACAACAAGTCCAGGTCTTCAACTGCCTCACTATCTTGGATTGTTTTTGTTCCAAAGTTACTTCTTCTAAAGAAGATGCCCCCCCATTCAAACAGTATTACCTATACAATAACAAACACTCTCTCATACGTGTGCATTGTATGTACCACCTAATTTTCTGATGGTCACTACATGTCCTACCAAGAATGGCATTTGTGGGAGGGATCTTATTTTCTTTTTACATATATTAGAAGATCTCTCTATCTCACAGGTAGCTTTAGCTGGGACATCATTTTTTTTTCTTTTTATCTGCATAATAAAATCCATATTATCAGGACAGAGAAAAAGGACAGAGTAAAACAAGTTCTAGGCACAGTGCAAACCAAATCAGGACATCGTGAGTTTGCTGGCACTTATTATCCTGCTTTTCTTGTCCATTGTGAGCACCATAGCTTTATTCCTGAAAAATGTTCTTAAAGTCTTTTTCTGAGTTTGTTTACCCCTGGGGCTAGTATTTTGTACTGGAATTTTAGCTCTGCCAGTAGAAGAGTCAGTTAGACAGAGTGTTAACCAATGCTTGGGCCCCCAAGCTTTATTCCCAGATGCCTCTTTACACTGTAGCAATTCCTATGTTATTGTTAAATAATTGGAGGTGGGGAAGATGTGAGAAGGAAGTTACGTGTATTGGCTTCTACAGATGAGGATGTAAAAGATAGTTAAAATTCTCTCAAACTGATAATTTCTTAATTATCTTTATAGATTTTCTGTCTGTCTTGCTATTGCTACCATTTCATCTCATTAAGGGTTGTTTAGCCTCAGATGGTTTTACAATTGTTGTTTCACGATGCTTTTGAAAATTACTATAATTAGTTTATTACTTGTGTTAAAAAAGACTTGAATTATGAGCTTTGTCAACAAATGTTTACCGAGTATTACAGAAATCATAATGAAATTTCACTCTGTAACACTCAGTGGTTGTATTTTTTATTATCCTTATGTTCTTTTTTTAATCATCTGAAGCATAACCAAGCCATTAAACCCTAAGCAGAGCTCTTAAGAGTTAAGTTATGGTTAGCCTAGAGTTCTGGAAGTAGGACTTAATTAATTTGAGCAGTATGTTATTACACCTTATACATAACAAATCATAGCCATTAGTAACTGAAAATTATTACTTGAAGGCTAAGCAGAAACAAGATGACAGTCTTACTTGACCTTCCAGGACTGTGTGTCAATTCTCTGTGCCACAAACAAGTTACACTGGATATACTCAGAAAAGAGGTCAAATCCAAAAAAAATAGTATTTTTCACCCCGTGAGACAAAACGTGCTTCGGCAGTCTTGAGTTTGGAGAGTGGAAAACAAAAAACATGGAAATGTCCTCTCCTGGCACCACTTTTTTAAAGTGGAGACTCAAATGATGACCAGAGGGTCCCCACTGCCCTCTTTACAGCTGGCAGCGTTTGTTAGTGCACAAGGTAACCACAGGGAACATTTTAGATGGCCTCACCCTCCTCCTTGAGCACAAGATGGAAATGAACAGCCCTAGTGTGAGGTGCCTGAAGGGCTATGACCCCAGACCTGTCAGCAGGGAGAACAGAGCTATTTGTCACATTAGAATATCACTTTTCCTTCTCAGAGTACTGCACTCAGTTTATATACTAAAAAAAAAAATTCCTAACATGCTAGAAGGATTTAGCAAAGGTACTGCTCTTCTCCATTTTCAATCTGTTTTGCTTGTGGACTTGACAACAAGAATCTGTGACTTGCCTTTTTCATTGTGTGATGGAAGGTGCATGCTCTCTGCAGGCTCTACAACAGGAAGCTTTCCAGAAACAGCAGCAAACCTGAGAGCAAAAGGCCCTCAGGAAGATGAGTAATGCAGAGAGAAAAGGGAGAGATTTCTGTGGCACGAGGCCCAAACTGCAACTCTTTATGAAGATCAATTGGGTTTGGATGTTACTGAGCCTGAATGGAGAATGCCTCTGTGCATGAAAAAAGTGCCTGCCCGTCACTCATCGCTGTCCCGCGGGAGGCAGCTCAGTCACTGGGCTGTCCACTGTCTCTGCTGTAGAATCTGGTGTCAAACCACATCAGCCTGAAAATTGTATTTCTCCAGGCTAGCACTGACATTCATTGTTCAGAAGAAAGACTACAGGCCTGATTCATCCTCACTTCATGCCACGGCAGTTCCACAGAAGTCAAGGGAGCTGCACCAGCACATACCTGGAACAGGTCTGGCTCAGCAGTTGGGAAGTGCTGGGGTCTCTCCCAGACAGCTTCTTGGGAAGAAAAGCTCCTGCAGGGAGTTCCCACCATGTGAGCAACAACAGTGCTTCTGCTCTGTGCACAGGATTTTTGAAAGGTAAAGATTCAGCTCTGTGGGAAGTATAAGCCCAGTATGAGCACTTCACATGGATATCCCGTACAGAAAAAAACATGACTGGCAGGGCACTGATTTACTTTAGATCCTAACATTGCTTTAATGCAATTGCCACTGCATTTTGGTGATGTAGTCTCTCCAAATGGCATGTTCTGGAAATCATTTTCAATGCTGCTTTTTATGTTAACAGTTTGAATTATTAAGCTAAGTACTTTGAAATCAGCCCTGCTGTGAGCCTCTGTGAGGATTGACCAGATGACCTCCAGAGGTCCTTTCCAACTTAAGAGTTTTCCCTGAATTTAAGATTCAGAGATTATTTACTTCTGGTGTTGCTTATTCTGCCAAAACCTGTTTCAAACTAGACTCCAGTCATGCGCTCCCTTTCGTAGCCCTTTTTTACTAACAGTACTAATTAGAGTGCATTACTGCAAGATCATTTCCAACTTACCTATATCAAATCTGCTTTTAACACTTACATTTTTTGTGCATGGGAGTTCATTGTAATTTCTCCTTACTTAGACATTCCTTACACCTGAAAAGCAACATTTTCCAGACTGCCACCATCCATTTCCCCAGGGCTTCCGTATGGCTTTGAATATCTTACCATTTCTGTTATACCATAGTAAATGAAGAGAGCCTGACAGTGGCCAGAACAAGAAAGAAAATCTCATTTTGTTTTGACTTTTAATTAAAAATACACTTACACACTGATCAGATATGTGGTGATGTCTCCCTATGCTCCATTCTGTGTGTATGTCTATACACCACGTTTATGTAGAGTCTGTGTAAGCTATTTTCCCAGGAAAAGTCTAAGCCCCAAACCGACACACCCTGTTCCTCCCTGGATACACCACTCACAGACAAATTACAAATGTGAACATGCTACATCACTCATGTTTCTCTTGGCACTTCCCAAGATTTTTTACATGGTGTGCCAAAAGTGCTTCGGTCAGCCAGGATCCAGCTCCTCACCACAATGGCAAATGCCAAAGTGATAGAGCAGGCACAGATTTATTGAGGGAGGATTACAGGAGCAGGGAGATAGGATAGGCTGCCTGGCTCACACCTCTCCAGTTATTCTGCTGTCCTCTCACCTCTACCACCCATATTCTTTTCAGCACTGCAGACACCCTGGCGCTTTCTAAAAGAGCTGTCTCTGCCTGGTGGCACTGCTGGAGCAAACCAGTTCGTTTGAGCTGGAGAGCCTGTCAGTCATTATATAAAAGATGTTCCAGTTTTGCAGTATATAAATTAAGCTTGACACTACTGCAGCAGGACTTTTACTTTTCCTGCACATCCAGTTACACTTGATGGGAGCTAATAACTGCAGGCAGCAAGAGAAAGACACTGCTTTCAGGAAAAATAGTGAGGAATAGATTTCAGGGGACATGAAGATGTTCCTTGCAGTGAAGAATTTTTAAAATTAGCTGACAGTCAAATACCCCAAAACACTTACTTGTGTATCCCTTTGATTTCTGGTGCTCAGCCCTGTGGCTTGGTGGTGGCATCTTTCCTTCTCCTGCTTGCTTTGTGCAGGAGTTACATTTCAAGGCATCTGAGTGCAGAAGGCTGTTAGTAGAAGGTATCATTTGTGTGGCCCTTATCCTGATTAGCTGTGTTTCCACATGTCCTTTAATTCACCCAACTAATCCTACTGATATCATGACCTTTATCTTTTACCTCCTTTATCACTCTCAGCTAATGAACTAGTTCCCATAACCTAGGTCAACCATGACAAATAATCAGCCAGGACTGAACTCTACAGCTTTTGTCTGCAAAACCAAAATACCTTTGCTTTGCCAAATTCAAAGCACAGCTACAAGCTAGAAATCAGATAATAATGTATTTGTAGCAAATATTTTATGCAAATTCTGGCACTGTTTTTTTTAATTAAATATTCCATCAGATATTTGTCTGTTATTCCAGGCTTTGACTAACTTGACTGTAAAATAATATTCTGCAGACATTTGCCACAAATCATTGCATTATGTTTGAATGCACTCTGATATAAAAGCAAACTGGAAGAAAGCAGCCATGTCACGGGCTGGATATATCCCTTGTGTTTGGACTGTCCGTGCAACCAAATCTAGACCATGGGAAAAAGATACACCATCACGTCAGGAGACTCTCCCCTATTCTGCTTTGATGCACACACAGCTTAGGTGGTATCAGCAAACAAACAGGCCAGTATTAAGCACGAAAAATGAGGACTTATGTGCTTAAGCCCTGAGCATATTTCCTGTGCAGAAAGAAAGCTAGGAAGGCAGAAAACTCTTAATCTGCAAAACTGGGCATTATTTGGTTCACCTGGAAGAGTGGAGCCCAGACCTCTCCTTGGAGGCAGTCAAAGGCCACCACAACAGCAATGTGAGATGCCAAGTTGTGCAACCAGACAACAGGCATCCCCCCACTGCACATGGGATATAGAGTCACCAGGAGCTGTCATGCACCTGAGCAGTGACTTCCTGGGCTCACCACCAGCAGGCTTTGGAAAGCAGCCACAGATGCAGGCTGTCTTCTCCCATAGGAAATAATCTAGCCTGGAGAGTGGTCCCTTAGCGGGGAGCAGAGCTGAGCCAGGCTCACCTTGTATATCTGCCCCATTGGCTACGTATATGCTAGGTTGTCCTGTATAACACCAGAAGTTTGTTTTACTGGTCTAAACAAACAAAAAGAGCAAAATCAAAAACCAAACCAACCAAAAACTCAAAAGCATCCTACTTCTCCATATTTACACAACAAACTCAGTGACTCATAGTGTCACTAAACGAGATGGTGTTGATAGGACCAAAGCACACAAAGACCAGTGACCCACGTCAGCAGCAACTATTCTGCCTGGCATGGTCCCCAAAAGAGGCATCCTCCCTCTCTGTGCAGCCTGGCTGCAAACAAGGTCCATTGTGTCTTTCCAGTGATCCATTCTGTTTGCTGAAAGCTGAAACAGGGCCAGTGGCTCTTCTGTTGGCATCCCAGTCCACTTTTCGCCTGCATGCCTTGTTCTCTCCTCCTACCCCCAGCCAACCAGCTCGCTTAAACAGCCGACAGCATTCGTTTGGATTTATCGTGCGGTTATGGCCTGAGTCCAGACCCAAGCTGGCAGGATCAGTAGAGGACCAGCATCGTTCTATTCAGCTACACACAACCTACTTGTCATCCTTTTGGGAACCAGTGACTCAGATGTAACTTTATTGCGGCCTGGCAGCTGGTGGGACCGGGTGAGATGTACAGAGACAATAACTCTGGCACCCATCAGGCCCCGGAGTGCAGAGCAGAAAGCCTGACTGCAACCCTCTTTCAAGCCCTGGCATAATTAAAACAACATTACCATTCTTGGTGGCAGATTTTCACCGCGGGGAGCCCCAGACTTTCTGCTGGTGTTTTTGAGTGTTTTGTTTTACCAATTTACTATGTCTGAAAGTCAATGGATTATAAAACAGAAAAGCAAGCTCTCTTTTTTTCTTTTGTGCTACTGCTATTAGCAAAATCACTGCAGCCTGTATTTGGGGCTGTACATATGGTGGATGCTTGACTGCACCCTTGGCAGATACCTGGGAGACAGCAAATGAAAGTAAGGGTTTACCCTTTTGCAAAGCTGCAGACATGATCTTGTTTCAGGTGCTATTTCTAAAGGGGGCAAGTGAGAGAAATCTTATATTTATCATAAGCACTCTCTCCCTCTTAGGCTGTGGTTTCAGAGGAGAGCTGGGCAGCCCCATATGCTCGCTGTGCTGCCACATTCTTTCCTCCTTGCCCGTTGCCTGCTCACACCTGCTGCAGTGCCCTTCCAGTCCTGCTGATAGAGCTGGTTCTGCAGGCTTGCTGAGCCCAGACCAAGGAACTCATCTGGGTGGATGAGGGGGAGAAAACAAAATACTAAGTCACCCTAAACTGAAAATAATTGCAGCCTGTTTGCCTCCATGCAGTGTATTATTCAGGGTATCTGCTCCTCCCCAAAGGGCCCCAGCCCTGCCATAAGCACTACCACATCCCTGTAATGCCCAGCAGAGAGCATGTCCTCCAGGTAGCTTTGCATATGCTCTAGCTAGAAATCCAACTCCTTTCTATCTTCTCAGTTACCAAGGATCCAACCAGTACCAAACTACAACATCTGTGTCTTTCCATAAATACAGACTTTAGCCCTGCCTCAACGCTGCCAACAGAGGATGGGAAGACAAGAGGAAACATTTTCAGGGCAGTCACAGGGCAGAGAATAAACACATCTCGCTCCTTTCCCCCTCTCCCAAGATCCAAGACGAGGATGTTACTACATCCTTGGAGCTATTTACACGAGTGTGCAGCCCATGCATGCCCCATTCACCTGAGGCAATGCCCACTCCCGGTCTAGGCAACTCCAGCAGCTGATCTCCCTCCTCCTCACATCGCGGCTCAGTGTCCTATCCCCTCCCCCAACTTCAATTTTTGTCTGCTCTTCTAGAGGGAATAACTCCTGCGGTTGCCTCAGCAGCTGCTCTTCCCTTTCCCAAGCAGCAGCAAGAGCTAAATTGACCTAATTCCTGCTTGTTTCCCTGCCACCCACAGAATCTGAAATAGCAGCAGTGAACACTGCCAAGGCGCTCGTCAGCGGCCGTTCTGCCGCAGCGCGGGACCCGCTCACATTCACTCCATTTTCTGCAGGTCCCGCAAGGCTTGCAAACTTCTCAGGCTGCAAGTTTCGAAACCTGCAAAAGGGGCGGACAATTACTGCAGACAGCTCCTTAGGCAGCCTCAAGGACAAGTGGAATTTTTGTACCCTACGGCACATCCTCAGCAGTGCTCTTTATACTCTAAACCTCAGACATATCTATTTGTAAAAATCCATGGATAAGTCTCAGAGCTGCTGTCTCACCTCCTTTTCAGCTGTAGTTTGGATTTGCAGCCAGGCTTGGACTATAGGCCTGTTTTTAAATTTTTTTTTCTATTAATGAAAGCTGGGACCGTCATGATCAAAACTTCAGCCAGAACAGGAGTTGAATTTGTGTATGTAATTCTGGAGTGAAATAAGCTGTCACCTGCCAGGCAATGTGAGTGACCTCTCACAGCTTCATCAGAAGCAACTCCCCTTTGCTGAAGTCTACAGCCTCAGATACATTAAAAAAAAAACTATATAAAAATTATTCTTTCCCTCTGATGGCAACACACTGCCACAATCCAAGCTGCCTAGCTGCCCCCAAAATTTACCAAGCTACAAAGCAAGCAGGAGTGGGAGCATTTATGTTAATTACTGTGTGGAAAGGGAGCCAAAGATGTGGCAAGATTTGATATGGCATATGGGATCCAATAACATGTCATTAGAGGTAGAAAGCAACCCTTCACAGAGCAGCTTTTCAGCTGCTTATAAAGGCTTTCGGTTCAAACTTCTGGCTGAAATTTCCCATGCCATAATTGCTACTATTCTGGTAATTAAAGCTTGCTATAGTGCAAAAACAAAAGGGCATTTCCTAACTTCTGTGTGCCTCTGCAACTTAGCTCGTGGTTTCTAGTAACAGCTGAAGGAGGAAGGAGGCTTAGGTCTCTCAACCTGAACATGAGCAATGTTGTCATTCAAGTTCTCCCATACTTGATGGGCATCAGGCAGGGATCTAAATTTTACCAGAACGTATTTTCTGTCCTTGCATCTGCACTGGGCTTTTATTGCTCTTGAGACTCAAAGCAGCCTCAAATTTATGTGGAACTCCTGTGTCAGTCAGACAAGAGATATCACAAAAAATAACAGTGGCCAAGCACTCTCCAAATAATCCTCCTTCCCATACCTTTGGTAAGGGACATGGTTACCAGTAGAAAAAGCTCGTAAGTTATCATAACATGAAACAGCAGACTTCAATATTTAACTGAAGTTGCTGTAGGTATCCTGGCCACTTCCCTATCCCAGCCCTCATCAGCACAGTGACCAATGAATGTCATTCACTTTAAGCTTGCCAAAGCTTCCACTAAGAATTTCTGGCACTGCTTAGACTCCTAGGAAACCTCAGAGCCAAATAGTCTGTGTAATAACTATGAAAATTGTATTATTAGCTTCTAAACAGAAGCAGCATGACACTACAAAGGAAATATGCAGGCTGTCAGAGGCACTGAGAGAAGGTGTCAGCTACAAATTAATGGCTATTAAAACATATTATTTGTTCCAAAGTATTAAAAATGAGATTTTTAGCTCTGATGGCAGAAAAGGTGGTGATGTCAGGTCCCACAATGGCATGCCATCTCTCCCAGCCGCTGTTGCCAGCATTTCAAAGCTGTTGATTGGTACCATTTAGATACTGCCATGGAAGCCTCAGGAGAAGCAAAAAGAGGCTTCATTCTTTTCCCTTGGTTTAGAGAAGGTAGAGACATTCCTCTTCTGGCTCTGCTGACAAACACACATGATTAAAGAAATGAAGGCAGAGGAGCAGAGATCACCTCAAGTTAACATGGATGGATGACTTGGACACAAATCTAGCTGGTGGATCCCTCTTCATTGAGAAACTGGAAGTACAACTAGTTAACTAAGTTTGGGCTCAACTAAGTACGATGTGGCTTCTACATCCCAAACTCAGGGTACCACAGGTTTCCAAAGAGCAGTGTGAAAGCAGAGAGGCCCTCACAAGTATTTCTACTGCTCTTCCCATTTTGCCCGTTTGAAATCTACCGCCTCCAAGCAGCAGTCTCTTACATGAAACAGCCTAGGAAAATTAATTGGGAAGGCTAAAAGCCAAGCCAGTGGCAGGCAGAAATCTCTATGCTGTCTGTAACAGGCAGTGTCTTAGCTATCATGCCAGCTCTTTTTTGGTGAGTGGGTATGTGGAGGGAGGTGTGTGTTAATCATTACTATTGTAGATGGAATTAATTCCATATATGCTGCCACACAAGACACTTGGGGACTAGAGGCTGGTACTGCTAAGTGGAAATATTACTGAAGCATTTTCACAGCACTCGCAAGGAGAGGGAGCATGTGGCACACACTGGTACTGCACAGCCCACAGGTGAAGAAAGGACCATTGATTTTAATCTGTTTGAACAGGTTTTTGTTGAACCTACTGCAAACGTGTTGACAGAGACTTGTTAAATAATTTAAAGTTAAATAATTTGCCACAGCCACAAGAGCAGGTGGGCAGAGTCAATGTTTGGCACGGCATGCAATACCTGTATTTCATGCCAACACTTCTTGAAAAATCTTTCTATGGATCTCTGAGCCTTGGAAGGCAGGGACAGGAATGCTCAAGGATATGGGATGTGTAGAGCTTCAGAAAAGTTAGGTTGATTTCAGAGCATCCTACCACCTGGGTCTCATCACAGCCACAGCTCAGGTGCTGCGAGACCAGGCTGCCACGGACACAGACCTGAGACCCTTCATTCTCTCCCATGTGATGGGAGGGGTGGCTAGGTGGCTAGGTGGGGATACGGCAGAGAAAAAGGCAGGTTTCAGATTCTGCACTGCAGAGCAAGTTTTCTCGAGAAGCTGGCTGGTGCCTGTCAAAATTGCATTGTCACTAACTCAGTGTCACAGACCCATCCAATTTCAAGTTGTCTGATGGAAAAAGTTTTGTATCAGAATATGCCCAACCAACACAACTGAATATAAAAGGATGAAGGACTTTCTCTGAGTCCACTGTGTCTTGGGACAGGCTATCTGAAAATCTAGGGTACTTCACATATTGTTCAGTGATCTTTTGAGTCTAAAATCCAATGGGGACTGCAAAACACCAGCCTTTTAAAGCCATTTCTGTCTAGAGATCTAGCACCAACCTAAGGCATACATCCTTTACCTGGTCAAAAGGACTAAAATAGCACAGAATTAGTGCATCCATAATTACATTGACACTATCAGCTTTTGAAAACTAAAAGAAAATTCTAAAAAAGTTTCATATGAACTCAATATGCTATCCAATGCCAAAGAGCAGCAATCCTAGCCTAGTTACTTACTCATTTCTCTTTCCAGTGAATTACATCTTTCTACAAAGTTGCACAAACTTCTGACATCAATCTCATACTCTCACTAAATATTTCTCCATGCAGAACTTGGGTGCTCACAATAACTGCACTGATGAAAGGATGTAAAAGTCTGAAGCGTAAAAACAAGGGGACCCAGGGTTGAAAATGGGAACAAATACAGGCAGCCTGCACTGGTAAACACTCAGGAAAGAACTCACACTGTGGAAGTTAGAACGGGAGCTTAAATTAGAGGAGGTACTGTTATTCTTAAGGTTTGTAATCAAAATCCTGTGGTTCCAATTAGGAAAGAAAAGATGCCTGGCCAACATGCTATTACCAGCTTTTTGGCAGGAAAAGCCATTTGCAACAACCAGGCTGCCTCTCCTGCACTCAAGTATTTGTTTTTACATTCAAGCCTTCCCAGACTCGACAGCTCTTGGAACAGCCACACTTGTATGGGGCAAAGTCCGTATCAGATGGATCATCAAGCAGAACAAAGTGTTATTACTTTCTCAAAGCTGCTATTCAGTCACACCCCTTACATTATTTCTGTGAAAATGAGGGAGTGATTGCAATTATGGAAGTATGGAAATTTCAATTATTTGAGTATGGATAAAAAGACACTGAAAATAGGAGATGAGCTTTTGGCTTTTTTTTTAACCTTCAAGGCTGAAGTTCATAGCAAAGCTCCCCAGAATAATACAAAGCACCTTCCTTTCGACTGTGTTTTTCCACCTGCCAATCTTTGGAACGTGTCTGGGAGCACCCCAGTGCTCTGCAAGTTGCTGAGTGTTGGAGGCGTTTGGTTATAGTGGAGCAGAAACAAGAAAAGGAAAGGATGTTCACTAAGACTAGCATTGCCTGGGGAGAACTGGGGCTCCTAACGTCAGACTCCTGCTCTGTATCAGCCACAGGAAGACCTCTTCTCTCTGTCTCTCTTTCCTTCTTTCTGTGTCTTGATCTTCAGTGACTTGAGTCTCTTGGGAAAGCTCCCTTTCAAGTTTCACTCTTCCACACAGCTTCAGCCCAGTGCAGAACTGCATGTGTTCAGCAGAAAATGTCCTCCACTTTTTTTTCCACGTTATTTAAAGCTCCACTTCATTATATTTACTGGTATTCTGATTTTAATAAATAATAATTGCATGCTTCTTGGAGGCTCTAGGCATCTTAACACATAATTAATCATAGTACCAAACCCCACGAGCCTTGAAATCATCATTAGAAAGAAAATCTTTCAGCCAAACACTTTGGTAAAAAAATTAGATCCTTTCCCTTAATTGGTCTGGGAACCACAGGCAGAGCTCTCTTAAGTGGTTGTCTTCTACACAGTACCCACAGATCTGGGCTCAGAACAAACCAGAGAAATAAACCCCCCACAGTCCCCACACAGGCACGCCCTGCCAGCACCCCTCGCTGCCTGCAGCACAGTGTGTCAGGTTGAAATGACCATGAGGAGAAGGAGTATCCCTTCTCCTTAAGTAATGTAAGAAGAAATGTGTAAAGTGATACTTCAGGGACAAAACACTACAACATGGACATGGGCAATTTCACAAAGCTGTCATTAAATGAGAAGCACTCCTCTGAAAGGTGGAAGCATAAGAGTAAGGCTTCAGAGGTGCTTTAGCTCTTTTTCCAACCAACACCTCCTTAAATCTGGAAAGTTAAACTCAAACTAATTTCCTTTACAGTAAACATCAGCATTGATTACAGCGGGAGAGTCAGTGTGTATGCCTAACAACAGCAGAAGGTTACTTCTGGTCTACACAACAATATTAATCATAATCTAACCTAAATGAGCACTATGGCCACAGGCAGAGGGTTTTCTCTTGCCTGGATAGAGCTCCAGGTTAGCTCTGTCCCTGTGTTCTGTGGTCACTCAGGACTCAGAGCTTGGAGAATTTGACCCTCCCTGCCAGCCTCAACAAGCAGTGAACAAGTACAGCTACCTGGGAGCAGCAGCACAAAGTCTCCAATGGCCTTGGAGCTTGTGGTCAGGCCACCCTCACTGTACCTCCCATGGGATATACACCATGGGCCCAGCCACAGGCATTGGCAGGTCCCTCTAGCACCGATGTGGTGCAAAGCTCCAGTTTTCCCAGTTTATAACTTCCAGCTCACTTCATTCACCTGTGGTCCTTGCTATTGGCACAACCACATTACAGGGCTAACCCCTGAGCAATCCTAACAGATAAGAGTAGAGAGCTTAAAAGACAGCTTATTTCCTTATAATTATTTAAATTCCCCTTCAGTTTTCACATCTTTTACACAGTGAAGGAAGGTCTAATATGTAATGGATTACTGGCAGGGCAGAATGAGCAAATAGCTAACTTATTTGTTTTAGATGGAGTAATACAATAAAAAGCGTGCAACCTACTGTATTATGCCCATGAACTTTATCCTTCTGAATAACAGACAGTGTCCAAGAAAAATTTCCTGCTCTGAGAGTCTGCAACCTGGGACTAGAGCCCAAAGACTCCCAAGAAGCTCCAGCAGATGGTAAACAGCTGCATGTCCAGAGGGAATGGCTAACCTGGCAGTGGTTTCCCATATACTAAATCCTTATTGCTTTAACAAGGTTGCCTGGAAGTGGCTTGAACAGAAGTAAAGGGAATGCTGCTCTGATCAAGTGACTCATAGAAAGAGGGAGGGAGGTCTTAAGATACTTTCTGGAAAGGATTTCAAAGCTGAGCATATTGTTCCAGGAAATGTTTACAGACTGGAAAAGAGGAAGTTTTGACTTTCATTGGCTTATTCTGTTGCAACACGGCATGCTTACCAAAAATACACAAACAGAGGGAAAAGAAAAGCTCCCTTCTGAAGCAGAGCTGGGCAGGAGGCAAAAGGAGTGCAGCTCTGCCCACTTCTGCCAGCCAGCAGAAGAAAATGAACTCTGTCCCGGCTCCACAAGGCACACTCATACCTCAGCCCCACAAAGATATCAAAAAGGAACAAATGCCAGAGTAAATCAGAGAGGTCAGAGCATGAGGAGTATACTCTCACTGCAGTTTTTAGGGCCACACCTGTCATATACTACTCACTTTGCAGATGCCAAAGAAGACTGTGCTCCTCCCTGGAGATGTTAGCAGTGTCTGGGAGATGGAGCAGTTACAGAGAGACCATATTTGGGGTTGTGGTGGGTGACGGTTTTTTTTGTTTTTACAGATTGAACAAGTTCACAACAACCAACAGAAAAAGCAGGACTTTATGGATGCTCCTGTGGAAGGGCTCAAGAAAATCATGTTATATTTTAGGTCAGTGGCCCCTAATTTTTTGTACAGCTCAGACTTCTTTGATAAAATGTGCCCTCCTGTTTAGTCCTTCAGTTGCTGCACTGTGTCCTGAGCCAGTGTAATTTCACTCTTCTAATCCAGTTGGGATGTCTCCTCTCATCCCCTACCAGGAGGCTGCGAGATCGTCCTTTTGCTGCCACTGGGGTTTTTGGCAGCAGCATACGCCCAGAGGAAGAGGTTATGCTCCTCTCTATCCTTGCAGAAGGGCCAGGTGCCATAGCTGTGAGACAGCCACACTTCAGCTGCTCCTCACCCTGGCCGAGCTACTGACTCTCCAAAGAAATGTTGTCCTTCCAGCAGAAAGAGCTGAAAGAACAGAGGCCTCTGGAGGAACCTTATGAGAGCAGCCCATCGGAAAGTAAGGGCTAAAACGACAGTGAAGGGCCCTCAAACTGCACTGTGTCCTCCCTATTCTGAAGCCTCAGAGCATCTCCTCTTTTTCTCCCCACCCTATAAACCTGACTCCAAAATGGATGTGAGCACTTTCAAATAGGCCCCAGAGCCTGTTGGGAAGAAGAACAATGAAAACAAACGGTCATCACAGGCCATGACAGCAGTGATCAATCCAATACCCATCAAAGATGAAATGATGTTCATTTGGACTGACAAAAGGCAAGGAGCCTGATCTAGAAGGAGTGAAAGAAAGTTTGGCAAGAAGGTAAGCATTTCACTCCGGGAGATGTGTGCTGGAAGATGACAGGACATGCAGAAGTCATCCTCTTCATCCATAGCTCTTTTTGTAAACCATATATGCCCATTTTCTTGAACTGCAGAAAGCCTAATGACAGGGGGAAAAAGCAAAACCAAACAAACCCAAACCACAAAGGTTACTTCATTCTGAAGCCATGTTTTAAGAAACAGAAGTCCTTCACATGTCAGTACTATGCTAACCTGTGGTCCCATAAGTGGACTAGCTTTTGCTTGGGAAATGAAGAGTCCCTGCAGTTCAGTGACTTAGACATTTTGAAATCCTAACCTATTTGACAAGATATTAGTCAAAAAGCAGCCAGAATGTGTGAATTAATAGGACCCATATGTAACTGCCTAATAGTAACCACTTGCTTAATACTGTGTAGCTAAATGGTATAACAAAAGAATTAGCCAGTGACATCCACTTAGGAAATATGATCCAATCGATACTATGATTTCTTTTCAAGTGCTGAACTGGTTTTTACACATATAAAAATGTGGTTTCAATCAGACCAAACTGCACCACAAAAAAGCCTTGTAAAGAAGCCCAGACCTGTGGTCTTTAAACAGTGCACTGAAGTAAAGAACATTCACAATGGGATCGAGACTGGGAGCACAGGGGGAAGAAATAAGTGGTCCCTCAGTCATTATTATCAGCCATGAGATCACACGGACCTTTCATCTTGTATTATCAATCTCCCTTTGTGCCGGACGTACAATAAAATATGTAGTGTCAGGCAGAGCTGTAACAGGAGGAACAGTCACATTCCCCTTGCTTTTCTCCTCCTGACTGCCCTCATTTACATTAACTTCTCAGCAAACAGTAATAGCTAATGGAGCAAGACTGTTACAGTCCTGGTTCAGTGACACTGGCTAACTGGGAACACTAAAAGGATGTTCAGAAACACCAACCAAAATTACAGCAACTGACACAGGGCAAAAAAAAACCAACTAAAAATGAAATAAGAAAATAACCCCCCCAGACTAAAATATCGCCTACACCAGGGCCCACTACAGTGTAATATTTTTATGAAGAAACCCCACTGATGACAGCTGATCTAATTTTCTGTATGTCCAAACAGAAGCTGAATGAAGTTTCCTCCTGGCAATGGTCTCAATCCAAGCCCTCAACACACCAAGCACTGTTATTGCCTTGGCTCCAGCAAGACACAGTGCCTGAACAATGTCCCACCTGCAGTTTTAAGATGGTGTTTCATTAAACTGAATTATCTTTGTGCGAAATGTACAGATTAGTTCCCCAGCTAGCTCACATTCATAAGTACACACAAGCACCAATGAAGCCAGACGTGTTTGGTGCCATGCAGGGATCAGTGGCAAAGCTAATTGAGCCTTCACAGACCAACTGAGAGTAACACATCTCCTGTGCATATAAAGCCAGAGAGGGAGGGCCAGGAAGAGCACACACTCTGAGCGTAGGAAGTGCATGTGTGTCCATCCCCATATTTGTATGCCTACCTACAGAGAAAGATGGCCATGAGCTCTGCAGGCATATGAAGAGCCTAAAAATCCTAAGGGCTATGGCAGCCCATGGCAAACAGGGGCACTTCAGTTTTAGAGCCGAATGTACCGTAAGGACCGCAAGAAATCGGCTGCCATGCTTCCTCAAACAGGTTAGTACTTGTTTTACAGCTTCTGGCATTGCTGCTGTTCCCCCTGGAGCTGCCCCAGTGGGTGCTGAGCCCCACACCTGCAGCCTTTGAGGGACGCCAGCTCTGTGCTGTCCTCAGGGTGCAGCTGCAATGCATTCACTGCTTTGTCACATGCGTGCCTCCACGAGGTTTGTGCTAACCCAGCTTGCACCCTCGTAGGACTCTGGCTGTAGCATCAAGGTGCTCCAGCAAAGCTGGCTGCTGCAGTCTGTGACCAGCCTTTGCAAGCTCTTTTGCAGGCTGCAAAACTGGGGCGGTGGCAGGCAGACAACTATCAATACCAGCACGGCTAAAGACTTGGCTGCACTTCGGTACAGTCCCAGCAGGCTCTACAAAGCAAAGGTGGTGTGTTCCTTCTCCTCCATTCAAGTTACAAAATGAAGAAGTCAGCACTCAAGTTACTCAGCCTACCAAACGTTAACTTTCCCAAACTATGTCAGGATCTGAAAGAGATTTGTTAAAAAAATAACAAGTTGCTGCTTTTTAAAAGCTTTGAGTTTCTTGGCTATTTCTTATCAAAGGTCACACGGAGTAGGTTTTAAGAGTCAAAGAACTGTTTTTCTGTTTTGGAAATCTAGCTTCACAGCTGAGTGAGAATGGATAGACATGAGTGGGTTTCTTTGCTTTCTG
The DNA here is from genome assembly GCA_013397975.1 of Machaerirhynchus nigripectus. Lineage (NCBI taxonomy): Eukaryota > Metazoa > Chordata > Aves > Passeriformes > Dicruridae > Machaerirhynchus > Machaerirhynchus nigripectus. The sequence continues at coordinate 306,840 of VZRQ01000151.1, read as the reverse complement.
AAACGAATATTCATTCCCACACATCTGAGTCAAACATTAACAGTAATGTCTTACTCTAGGAGCCCATAACATGAAAGGTGAATGTGCAGATTTAGAGCAGTCAGCTTTTAAAAAAAGACAATAAGGGTGATGCCAGCAGTATCTCGGGGAGGCCTTATCCCCTTGTAACAAAGAAGCTCCTATCACCCAGCTCTATACCATCTAGGAGTAAAGAACAATTTCTTTTTTGCTTTCATCTGTTTCTTTAGTTTTGTTTTTCTTTCCTTATGATCTCACTGGCCATGTCAAGATGACAAGCTGTCCTGAAAAGAAGGACATCATGACAGTTAGGATAAGAAAACTTTCACCGGAGAAAGGATGATGAAAAAATCAGCACAGTCCAAATCAAGTCCCCCTCTTCAGAAGGAAAAAAAAAAAAAAAGAAAAAAAAAAGTGGCAGTAAACTCAATATTTCAACAAGCAATTTTTGCCCTAGCAAATAAATGTTTCTTCCATGTTCATGAACTGCCTAGCACAAATCTGAGGAATTCCCACAGCTCACATATGAGGAAAGGAGGGGGCTGAGGCACATCCCCTCCTCTGCAGGTACAGTCTTACACAAGGGGGCGAGAGGAAAGATTCTGCAGCTGGAGGTGCCACATGAGACTGAACACACTGCACCATGTCAACTTCACAGAGCAAAGCCAACATATTAATAGCTACAGAGAAAAAATACCTGTCAAATGTTTGCCAAAGCTCTTGTAAGAAGAAGGACCTGTTCCAAAAATGGTTATTCCACAACTAGTTCATCTTAGGAGCAGGCTGATAATCTGGTGAACTGCAAGGCCAATCCCTCTGTTTCTGAGGATGGAGTTAGTAAGCTTCTGAAACGGCCCACTGGTGAACAGACACTGCTGTTAACCCTGTAATAGCACCACAGCAATAAAAATAGAGAACCACTATGCACTCCTCAGTTAAGGAGTACAAAAGGGTGAAGAGTTGATGGATTTATTCATATTTATCTTCAAGTGAGCCAAAAACAAATGTAAATTTCAAACACTGCCCCTCAGCTGCATCTCATCACTTTTAACCTTACTCATTACAAAAATCCTAATCTAGTGTACTGATCTTAGGACTTTCATTTGCAATTCACTGGTCACTGCGTTAAGATCCCAACTGCTAGCAGAACTCAGGCATGATTTTATCTATCAATTTACACGTTTCAGTCATGGACTAAGGCCTGGAAGAGAGATTTTCTTTTTTGTAGAGTGGGCCAAAAAAATATAGGGGACATCTTCCTCTCTGCTCAAGAGAGCACAATATATTGCCATCAAATCCTGCAATAGTTTCCTTGAGAAAAGGCAAGCTATACATGCTTGATACACACTTAAATGCTTGTTGACATGACTCAGTCCTTGAACAGTAGTCTTCCTGTAGGTACACCTGCTTATGGGAGAGTCCTTCTCCCATTGTCTTCATCCACCTGTCACTCTACTGCAGATACCAGACACTCTTCTTCCTCATCTCTACTGCATCCTGAAAGGCAAGGATCTCCCTCAATTGCTTCAGGCAAAAATCAGCTGGGTTAGTTTAAATAACTTGGTGGTTCAAGCTAAGCCAGTCCCTCTGGATTTTAATTCTTCTAAGACTTGTTCTATCCAAAGTTTCCATAACAGTTTGACTACTTCAGCTGGGGGTGTGATGTTTTACCTGTAAAATTAAAGTGCTAGCTACAGATGTACTTACACTGATAAAAAATATTTCACAACACAGTAGTTCATTCCTCCTTTGTGCTGCGAATACCTGCAGCAGTGGAAACACCTTTGCACTGCCACTAGAACACCCATGGGAACTTCATGAGGCTCAGTGAGATCAAGTGCCAGGTGCTGCCCCTGGGTCAGGGCAGACCCCTGTGTCAATAACAGGCTGGGGGATGAACAGATCAAGAGCAGCCCTGTTGAGAGGGACTTTGGGGTGCTGGTAGATGAGAGGCCGGACATGATCCAGCAAGATGCTCCTGCAACCCAGAGAGCCAACCATGCCCTGGGCTGCATCCAAAGCAGCGTGGCCAGCAGGTCGAGAGAGAGGATTCTGCCCCTCTGCTCTGGTGAGACCCCACCCAGACTGCTGCATCCAGCTCTGGGGTCCTCAACACAGAAAAGACATGGACCTGTTGGAGAAGGTCCAAAGGAAGCCATAAAGATGATCTGAGGGCTGGAGCACCTCTCCTGTGAAGACAGACTGAAAGAGTTGGGGCTGTTCAGCCTGGAGAAGTGAAAGGTCTAGACAGACCTTATAGCAGCTTTTCAGTACTTAAAACAGGCCTAAAGGAAAGATGGGGAGGGGCTCTTTACAAATATAATGATAGGACAAGTTTATGCTTTTAAACTAAAAGGAAGAAATTTTTTACAGTGAGGGTGGTGAAACTCTGGAATGTGTTGCCCAGAGAGGTGGTAGATATCCCATCCCTGGAAACATTCCAGGTCAGGTTGGACACGGGTCTGAGCAACCTGATCTAGTGGAAGATGTCTCTGTTCATTGTGGGAGGGTTGGACTAGGGGAGCTTTAAAGGTCCCTTCCAACCCAAACTATTCTATGATTCTATACCAAAGAGATGATGCCATTTTTAGACTTCTGCTTTCAAACCAACATCATGAAAGTACTTTGTAAAAAGACACACCTTGCAAGCAGTCTTGTTCAACTGTGTCCTGCCTCCTGCTGCATCCATTTGTACTGGTCCCCGTTCTGTATTTCAGTCCTTGTGTAACTAAGCAGCTTCTTAGATTCTCTCCCATGTGCATCTGCAGGTGTCACAATGCTGGGAAGGCAAGGGTGGGGATGTGCCCAGGTGACAGGAGCCCTCACTTAGATGGCCCCCACAAAGCAGTGGGACCACATCCCTGGTGGGTTTTATTTGATGCAGCCTGCCTTTTGCCCTCTCCCCGGTGCTGAGCAGATGCCTTTTCCATCATTCAGCACAAACGTGGGTAGTGCAAGTATAAAGAGGCAGAGGGCAAAGAAACTTTTCTCCTAGGTTCTCAGCATCACTTTAATAGGTGACTTTTTGGGGGAGACATGTGAGCACATGCTGTTTAAACCAAAGAGAAGCTGGTTGCTGTAAGCAGGATGTGTGCATGTTCAATAAGATGAAAGCAAACCCCTCTGTCAAGAGCAGTGCCAGGTACATTTCCCCACCAGCAGGCACAAGAGTGGCTCGGAAGGACACATTTTAACAGGGTGAGAAGATACCAATGCACCATTTCAGTCCTGGCATCCCCATCACATCTGCCAGAAAGGAGCTGACGGGGCTGGGGGGAATGAGTACAAATTTTTCTGCTGATATTCCAGACAAGACCACCATCCGTTTCATTGGAGGCTTTGCAGTCATAGCTCATGACTTGGAAAGTGAGGTTATACATCCTAAGCCACCCAGCCTGACTTTTAGATTTTATAGTTTTTAATTTAGATTCTCTTGATTAATCCTTCCACCTTTCTTTCCTGCTGTGCTGGAAACTGTAATATATCATGGGCAGAAAACAGAACTGAGGGGGAGGGCAGGAAGGGAAAAAGAACAACAAATCTACAAAAGTGATCAGGTCAGCCAAAGCAGGCAACAAGAGAAGGAATACAAAATGTCAGCAGTAAAAGTAGAGGCCAAAGGGACTGGCAGGGCAGCAAAGCTAGCAGTGGGATGTAGGGGTTTTCAGCAGAAGATAATCTTTAAAACAACAAATCAGTTCAGAGCATTGTCATAAAACACTCCCTGTACAGAGGGTAACACAACCCTCCAAACATGGGTGGAGAATGACCTCTTCACTCAAGCTACAGCTATAGTCACCCGCTAAGCTTTTCCACAAAGGACAGAAAGGAAGACAGAAGTGAACTGGCCAAACACTGGCAACGAGTCGTAACTCCACCCTGCCTTTTAGCCATTGGCAAGGAAGTGTTCATCCAGCAGAATATCATGGATTTTTATCAGAACTGTTTTGTCAATACATCTGTAATAATAAAAAAGAAAACAAACAAACAAACAAAAAAAACCCACCAAAAACAAAACAAACAAACAAAAAACAAAAAAACCCAAAACAAAACAAAAAAAACCAAACAAAAAAAAAAAAAAAAAAAAAAAAAAAAAAAAAAAAACCAAAAAAAAAAAAAAAAAAAAAAAAAAAAAAAAAAAAAAAAAAAAAAAAAAACCAAACCAAAAAAACCCCCCAATTTAAATTAAACCTTCAAACTGTGGAGAAGCATCTATAGATGAGCAAAAGTTTCAAAACGGAGAAAAGTTTAAAATAAACCAAAAGTGTTACTTTGTTCAAAATTTAGTGGGGTTTTTTGTTTTAATAAACATCACTGTTTTAAGATTAGATTTTGACTATCTATAAGTTGCAACTCGCTTCAAATAGACTAAAAAGGTCTAACACAATGAATCTGTTTCTCTGCAATTTTTGACTACTTGACTTTTCAGAACAACCTACACCAACCTTCAGTTTCAGTATTTGGTGCCTCTGAACTAAAAGAAAACAGCAAGAACCTACAGTTTGTCCACCACCCCTCCTTACCAACTCTCAGATACTTTCTGTGAATAGTACAAAGAAGGGAAATGAGAAAGATGGGATGTCTAAAAAAATTATCAGAGAGTACAAAGAGAACTGGCGTTGTCTAGTCTGAGGAAAAAGAGGGGACGTAGGACAATAGTCTTCAAATTCATAAAGTCTGTCACGGAGAAAAGTCAATTTTCTATATTCATGATCAACAGAGAAGTAACCAGCTTAGATCACAGAGAATACAATTCCAGTTGGGTAGCTGGGGACACTTTCTAATGATAAAAATAGCAAAGCCCTGGAACATGCTGACCATGAAGACTTCAATATCAGAGGCTTTTCAACATAGGTTAAACAAACACCTTTTGAGAATGACATTGGTACAGTTGATCTGCCTCAGGGTAAGATGGACTGCGTGATCCTCCGAGGTCCCCTCCAGCCTGAGCTGCCTATGACTGCACGAATTTTAACAGTTGGACTCGATGATCTTGAATGTCTTTTTCAACATAAATGACTCTGTGTTTCTATATATTTTTTATTAAACTAAAAGTACTTGCCCTTTAAAAATGCTTTGCCACATAATATGAAATAACATCTGAAAAAAACATAATTTGTGGGAGAAATATCCTTTGCAAACAACTGCTCTTCATTATAAAAAAAAAAAAGGAGGAATTTTCTGGTTTTCTTCTTTATTGTAGCAACAATATTTACTCATTGGTCTCATTCCTGTAGCAAGGTAAAAGGCCTACAGAGCATTCCTTTTAATGAAAACAAAAGCTTAATATGACTACTCTCTCCTTCCCTAATATTTTGGCTGGTTTTCAGATCACTTGTGGGCGTCTTACCTGCTCTCCCCTCAGATTATCTCTGTCCTCACAACAGCTATACTACAAGGTAGCTCTTCCCTTTAGTTTCATTTTCAGCTCTCTGCTACACTGTGATAGAAAATATATGTCCCAATTGCATTTGTAGCTGACCTTCCCCTCACCTGAGGATTGATGACACCTCTCCCTAAAACACGCTCTCTTGATTTGGCTTGCATGGATGTAGAAGAATAAAATAGAAACAGATTGTCCAGGCAGTGGTAAATGAGATTTCAGAATGGGAATATACCAGAAACTCATCCCAGTCCCAAGAAGACAGGCAGGAAATGCCAGGATACTCAAGCCCAGGCAGTGAGCTGCAATCGTGATTCGGTTGAGTTTGTGGAAGCATTTGTCAACAGTAATATGAACTGATGGCATGTTGTAGCAAAACCCATCAAAGGTGGACAAGTCTCCCTTTACAGGATTACCCCTGTCATCCCCAAAACCTGACAAATGAATCTGAAAACTTCTCTCAGTCATAAATTCAGCCCAGGTCTGAAATATCACAGGGACTGTACCACAGTCTTTCTCTCTCCACAGAGAAAGAAATGAAGGGCTTAGAGAATTCTCTCCATCACTACACATTGGTAGAGGCAACTTTTCTTTCCAAAAGTGCCAACTTTCTTTTAAACACACTTGTGATGAGCAGTAACGGAGAGGATGCTGCTTAACAATGTGTCAGACCCAGTTCCACCCTCCCAGGAGAAGTTCTCAGTGGAGATGGTAGTCAACAAGACTGCCATCCAAATGTGGGGGCACAAAGGGCCAAGCCATAAAAAAGAATGGACATTTGGAGAAAAATAGTTTAAGATAAGTAAGATGAGAAGCTGAGGAGCAAAACGGTGAAGCTGTTGTGTTCACCACTAGAGATGTGAAATGGTAAATGCTAGCACCTTTGCAAGTTCAAAACAAATCTTAGTCTGGGAGCAAATAGTTTGAAAGAGAGTACTTAGAGGTTGGAAAAATATGGTATAATGCACAAGGGATTATAAAAGCAGGAGACCCTTCATGCATCCACGCTACCTCCCAACTAGTCAGGATTATTTCCCACTACTCATTAGTAATGTGTTGCACTTACAAAAGAAATATTGTTTGAAATACATTATCTTAATTGTAGGGCTCCTGAATAGCTAGGTTTACAGGGGAAAGAGTGAAGAGATTTAAATAAATTAAGTGAACAGAAGCTATTATAGTGGTCTCTAATTGTTCTTAAAGACTTCTGCATCCACCGAAATAGAACATCTGACACTCAGGAGGTAGCTGCTGCTCTTTGGAGGACTGTACATTTTTGACAATTGCCCTCTTGAGGGAATATTGAAACAACTAGTCCTGAAATAGCCCTGTTGTGTCAAAGGCATCACACTGACCAGATAAACCTCAATGTTTTCAGAGAAATCACTGTGTTCTTAGGTTGCTGAAGTGTGCACTTACAGTTTTCTGAACAGGACATGCCCTTTTTGGTTCTAACAGCTTTAGAGAGCCCAGAGGAAGGTCTCATGCCTTTCATTTATATTGCTGTAGATTTTTGACTAAAATGCATAGAATCATAGAACTGGTTAGTCTGGAAAATACCTTTAAAAACACTGAGTCCAACTGTTACCCCATGTCGAGGTTTAGGAATGTTCCCCAATTTAGTGTTCCCACTGAGAGTCTCCAAGCCACGTGCTGCTCACTTGGAGGCACAGAAGGCAAACATCACCAGTTGAGATAATAACAATTTACTGGAAACAGCAAAGAGATAAGAAAACAAAGACTAACAGCAAGAATATTAGTAACAAAAGTGTACAAAAGAGCGGCATAGAATAACCTCCAGGTCCTGGCCATGCCCCCTCCTGGCTACTGCAAAAAGTAATCCTGTCCTGGCCAGAACCAGGACAACCCAGCACTGTCAAGTCCACCGCTAGTCCATGTCCCTAAGTGCCACAACTACACTTCTTTTAAATGTCTCTGGGGATGGTGACTCAACTACTTCCCTGGGCAGCCTGTTCCAATGCTTGACAACCCTTTCCATAAAGAAATTTTTTCTTCATTTCCAATCTGAACCTCCCCTGGCAGAACCTGAGGCCATTTCCTCTTGTTCCATCTCTTGTCACCAACTTCCACCTGGCTAGAACCTCCTTTCAAGTAGTTGTAGAGAGTGATGAGGTCCTTCCTAAGCCTTTTTTCTTCAGCTGGGGTTGACTCTGCTCCTCGTCAAACTTGTTCTCCAGACCCTTCACCAGCTCCACTGCCCTTCCCCAGATGCACTCCAGCACCTCCATGTCCTTGTAGTGAGGAGCTGAAAACTGAACACAGGATTTGTGTTGCAGCATCACCAGCGCCTGGTACAGAGGGACAGTCACTGCCCTTGTCCTGCTGGCCACACTATTGCTGACAGAGGCCAGGATGTCATTGGCCTTCTTGGCCACCTGAGTACACATTGCCTCATGTTCACCTGCCGCTGATCAGCATCCCCAGCTCCTTTTCTGGCAGGCAGCTTTCCAGCCATTCTTCCCCAAGACTTGCAGCATTGCATGGGGCTGTGAAGATGCAGGTGCAGGACCTGGCACTTGCCTTTATTGAACCTCATATAATTTGCCTCAACCCATCAATCCAGCCTGTCCAGATCCCTCTGCAGAGCCTGCCTACCCTCCAGCAGACCAACACAAAGAAACAGCTGGGTGTCATCTGCAAACTGAGTGAGGATGCCCTCGTCCTGATAGGATAAAGATATTCAAGAGAACTGGCCCCAACACTGAGCCCTGTGACTCAACCCCAACACTGCTTGTCAGCCTAAGGAAGTGACTGAAAAAAGCTTTCCCAGTTAATGTCACCTGGTGGATAAGCAGCCATTACAGATCATCAAGCATTAAAACCAGCATTTTAGAAATGCAGAGTTTGTCCTATCAGCCCTAGACAATGGAGGTATCTGTGGGTAAAAATACTATTTCAATGAAATAATGAAAGTTTGGTTTTAACTTTGAGTGATTTTCCATGAAGCATTTCACCTCAGCATCTTTCCTCCATTGGCCAGGTGGAGCATTGGCAAAGATCACTGCTCTACCTCCTGAAGAGTTTCAGCCTTTTTCTTTGGAAGCACTCCCTCTTGCAATGAGCCTGATTAGAGACAGAGAATGCAGATGGGCGCTGCCGAGCCGAACTCTAACTTCAGGGACAGTCAGAGCAGTCACATAGGAAGTAGAAATGCAGATTCAGGGTCTGTTTTGCAGTTCTGCCGTGTCCCTAGATCTAGCTTATTAACAATCCCTCTGAGTTCTCTCTCTATAAAAACTTAAAGCAGTTTTTCATGCCATCCTCATGCACAATAACAAAATGCTGCAACTTGCACAACATGGCAAAGTCAAAACAAGCTCCCTCTCTTCCTTATCCTTTCCAGCAGCTTTTCTATCTGCAGGAAGGGGCAGGGAGCTGGAGGGCTGCTCCCTCTCCTTGCTCTTGTTTTGCCCTCAACCTCTCATAAGCTACTGACAAATATTACATTGCTGGCTCAGCTGGAGCATTCACTAAACAAGAGATAAGGATTACTTACATAGGAACTCTAAACCCATCATCAAAATGCCTATAATTGCAGGAGAAACCAGCTGTCCAGAATGTGGAGGTCTCAGCTGAGTTTTGACCACAGCCTGGGGCTTTTGCTTTCACCTCCCCCTTGTACTTGTTCAAAGAGAAGAAAAAAATCCTCCTTTAGCTCAATTAGTGGGGGCCATTTCCTCTGGTACTCTATGTCTTCAAGTAAGACAGCGAGCATCTGCCAATTAACTACATAAAGACAAAATCCCAGATTTTGAAAGGCTTTCAAAGGTGATGCCTCTGCTACAAGACTTGCCTCCCCACCTACTTCTGCAGACAGTGCAAAGCACGTCATCTTTCTCCCTTTGCTCTTTAGCTTGGCTTATCCAAGGTCTACCAGACACCCATGCTTACAAGGAACTTTTCATCAGAAGCAGGGCTTTTGCCAGGATACACAAATATAACAGCAGGCATAAGCTACCTGTCCCCCAATATTGCCTCTTGGCACTCTCCCTCTCTTCATGATCTACTTTGCTTTCTTTGCACCCAACAGTGACCTAAACTGCTCCGTTATGAAATCTGGACTGGTATTTCCAGCAACTCATAAAAGCTAAAGTCAGGCAATAGCCCCTGTATTTGATATGTCAGAAGTGCTTGATCTCAGTAGCTCGCCAGCCCGCCTATGAGTAACAAGGATTCATTTTTCATATACTTTCACAGAAGGGAGGATAAATGGAGGTTCACGCCTGATAAAGCAGCCATCTCAGCCTGTGATTGAGTCATGACGGCTCCTCCAACCATGATAGCATGGTATTAAGGAATTCTATTTCTATGCCCCTCTATTTTTCCTCTGCAGTTTCATTTTACGTTTTAAGCTCAGAGTTTTATTGGGTTTTATTTCTTCAGCTGTTATACAAACTATGGATCATTTGTACCTCTTGAAATTCCCAATGACCAGTACAGTCTGTCCTTATTGATGTTGATTTTAAGTTGTTTTGCAGAAACTAAGTAAATGACAGATAATGAACAGAAAGGAGTAATTAAAGAGGACAGAGAACCTGAAGGTTGCAAAGGTGGCCACTAATCAGAGGAAAACTAAATCTCCAGGTTAAAAAACATGGATGGAAGCATGTCATAAACAGCTGGTTTATGCACAACTCAGGTAAGGGGTTAACAGACCACCAGTGCTATTAGTGAATTAATTATCCATTAATTATTTCATTAATTATTATTAATTACTGAAACTTTTTTCACCCCAACTCATCTGAAGAAAAGAAGATGTAATTTCTGGCCAACATTTCACTCCTTGTGCCACTCAAAGCAGCGACAGACTGACAGAGCTGCACTGAAGGTAAATGAAGAGCAGAAAGCCATCCAGACACAGCCAGTGTTCTCACACTGTATTGTATCCATCCATCATACGGCAAGATAAGAAATGAAAAAGCAACTTCCTGTTCTTGTGAACAAAAATAGACATTTGAGTTTGGGTGTTACAGCTGTAGTATTCTCCCACTCTCAGCTCTGTGTCTTTTTTTCCATACCACCCACAACACTCAGAACAGCTTCCAATTTCCTTTTTACCTAATGACCTAAATCTCCACAGAACCTATTTTCCCCTTGAATCCTTCCTACATCTGCCAGATTTGGCCTAGTGTCTTTGCACTATTTCACAGCCAAAAACATAATCCTGGCTCTTGTAAACTACCTGAAAGAGTAGTATTTCCTCACATGGTATGAGTAGTATTTCCTCTATGTGCATTCATGCAGTGCTGTATGCAGTGGGAATCTTGAGGATGACTTCCCGCATTACTTCCCGCATTCCTATAGCATGCACTCTCTAGATTTCATTACAAAGAGCCCTAATCCTCACACAGTCATGCCTAAATCTGCCTGCTGCTACAGCTATGACACCAGCACGGTGATGAAGCAGCTGTATGGGGGGAGTTCAAAGAAGTGCAGCAAGCTTCTTTTCTGCTCAACATGCATTTTGTCTCCCTCACACTTATGTTACTTGCAGAAAAGCAAATAATTCATGGTCTCAAATATATATATGTTAATTTTGCTGTTAATGTTATTATTAATGTTTAATTAGTCTTTGCTCTGAAGATGAAAAACAGTGAAGCACATAAGTTAGGCTCCTGCAATTACTGTGATTGCACTCACAAAACCAGCTAATTGCACTTGCAAATTACAACTTAGCTATTTGCACATGTACTTCTGCAATCTGCCGGCACCACCACGATAACTGTGGACAGAGTCTGGAAAAAAAATATGGTGAATTATAGTAATTTTGTGGACGGTTACTGGGGCTTTGTTTCCCTTCATACACACTAGGATTTTCTGATTCTGTTGGCACGGCACAAGGGTTTTCAGATGATTGCATCCCCTGATGCATGTGAGACCTGGAGCTGTTCCAGGGGCTGTGGGCCCCAGGAGGTGCTGTTGTGGTGTCCCTCAGCCAAAATAAGCCAAGAGAGGTCTCCAGGTGAGGTGGTAGGCACGAGCCTTCTCTCCCCACTGTGTCAGCTCTAAGGGGAATTGCTTGTCCCCCTCCAGATGTGAAGTCCAGCAGGCTCATTTCCTCTCATGAAAGGCTGCTGGCCCTCAAGCTCTGCTTTCAGTGTTCAGCTGTTTCCTAGCACTGTGGTGGCCCAAAAGCTGGGTGTGGGGTGAATGAGCTTGGTGAAGCACAAAAAAGTTCTCGGGCATGACTTCTGCAGAACTCAAATCTTGGGCTAAATGAGTGTTGTAAAATGGTGTTTTTGGGATACTCTTACACGCTTTTCAATCTGACACAGCATGATCAGAAACTTTACCATGTCCTCTGGGAAGGTCATGACACCAAGGCAGCTTTCACCCTTTACCTCTTTCATCTCACCATGCCCTCAGGAGGAACTGAGCATTTGTACAGTGCACGGGTAGCACACCTAATTGCTCAGAGCTCCCTGGTGTCTCCATCTGGCAACACTTGAACCCTTCACAGCAATGCAGAAAGGACTGGACTCATCAGGCGCCTGAAGAAGCAACGGAGAGAATCTGCAATGTCCCTCTGGCACAATTCATTCATATTTGACCACCTATTTGACACAATATTAACAAAAGTGTCAATAGTTGTTAATTTTGCTGATGATTCCCTATGAAATGCACATTATCTGGATGTCTGAAGGTAGCAGGAAGGAAAGGGTTGATTAAACCCCTTTTTTCTGAGGAGAGGATTTCAGTATGTCTGTTTTGCAGCAGTCACGTTCTTTAACAGCAGCAGGGCCTTCGAATCCTTTCCCCTCCCCCTTACAAAATTAAACATTTGCTTGTTTTTCTAATCTTGCTATAGACAGCCTCCATGGGTCATGCACAGAATTGAGGACATGATATTAAAATCAATCTGTCCCGCATACTCATTTGAATGGAGGGGAAAAAACAAAGCCACAGAGCAGAACTGCAGGACTGGAATAAAAACCAATAAAGTGCCCCCTCTCTAATTTCTCTGAAGGTCTTTCTAGAGTTTTATTCCCAACAGTGCTCCTTAGATGCCTCGGTTTGCCTGCAGAAACACTTGATATTTCTGTAATGCAAATCAAAGTGAATTAAACATTAAAGCACTGTGATAGCATAGCAGGTCTGCTATAGGAGAGAAACTGGTTAACGTGGTACTGAAGTTTATGAAGCAGTGGACTGGACTTTCCCTCCCCTCCTTCTCCTTCTTCAGATGTATTTACTTATTTATCAGTTTCATTCATGCATCCTTCAGTGCAAAGCAAAGAAATCTCTTTCCAGTACAACTCTCTAGTTATATCGGTCTGGCACTTTGAATTTTCTGCATATTGCATGACACAGTTACATACACACAAGCTGTGGGACACGCTGCATTCTGATGTGTCCTCGTAAATGGTGCTTTCCAATACTCCCTCATTAAAAGGCAGCACATTAACTGAAGGATCCCTAACACTGCTCAGAAGAGGAATCCCTCTTCCTTTAATGGAAGGCTAAGGGATGCATAAACACCCACTACGTGAACATGATTACTACCAATCGTCTTCCATTCCAGGGTATAAAAAGCACCAAAGTGATGTTTTATTCTCAGGTGAGACCCTGGAGCGCATGGTACTGACTCCCATTCTCTCATCTGACTCACAATGGAGCTGGCAAGCTGACCAGAGATCACAAGTTGTCTGTCCTAGTCAGCTTTCTGCCTGGCTCCTCCTCCCCCTTTCTTGACCACAGACATTCCCTGATTGCTTTCCCTTGGCCCCTTGGCCAACCCTGCAATATTCTAAAATGAGAGAGAAGCAAGGACTTGTACACATCAAGGGGAGCTGGCACTCACCCAGGTACCAAAGGGTCTACAGTAGCTCCACACTCAGGTGTAGTGAAGAAGAGTTTGTCATCTGCACAGACACAACTACAATCTGCATACAACCACAGCAAGAGCTGGAGCTCTCGGAAAGAAATGAAAGAAGTAATTCACAGGAGCACAGTGGAGACCTAGCAAAGAGAAATAATTCTTAAGGCCAGCTAAAGGGAGAGACTCTAGCCAGGGCCTTGACTTCTATATAGTAGAAATCTGCACTTCAATTAAGCTCAGAGGAAGTTTATCCACTAGAGCTGAATAATGAAACCATCATTCAAAATGATTTCATGCAACTTTTGTGGTTGGTTGTGTTTTTTTCTTTTCAAGAGAGAAGCTGCAAGGCAATTTAAAGCTCAACTGAATTAAGGTTCATGGGGGCTAGGTCATCTGGAGAAGCTCTGATTCCCTCTGGGCATTTTGATGATTCTGACTCCCCTCCCACACATTTCTGTCTCTCTCAGTGTGTCACACCCCTGGCTATCAAGCCCTGACCAGCAAAGGCTGGGCATGTTAACGTCATTCACATTCCATCCTTATTCCATTTAGAAATATTTAACAGGTTATCTAAAGATGCTTCTGATTAACTGTTATGTTGAACAAAAAGTTCAAAGCCTGCTTCAGCACTGGTGGTCCCATTCATGGCCCTGTTTTCAAACTGCAGACCTTAACTTCACAGCTACCTTTACTTCAGGATGATTTTGCATCGTCAGAGAGATTGCTCTTCATCTCTGTTATGGTCTTCCCTGCAATGCAAAGAGGAGATGCAACATGTATATGTATGTATCTGAATGTGTGTATACACATATATATATATCTATATCTACATATGTATATATCTGGGTCATCATCTGTCGAACACCTCAGCCAAGTAACACTCAGCCATGTTCCTCAAGAGAGGGCAGAGTACTCATACATAGGTTCCCACTGTCACTGGGAACAGACCTAACACATACTATTTTTGGAAATAATATTTCCACGTTGGAAAGGAGAGGTGGGAAGGACATGGAAACATCCCAGGTGAGTGTTTCTTTTTATTTCAAGAGGTAAACATACAGAACTCCTCTGGAAGCAAGCCAAAAAGCTCATAAATAACCTTGATCAGAACTGGCAGTTCAGGTTCCTTTTTTCCCCTGTTATTATTATTTTGAGGACAAAGTCTTGTGGAGCATTGAGGAAAACAAGCATCAACTGTGTTGTAGTGATGCTGATGTGAAGGCAGGATGATGTTTTGTATCTTAAGTTCATCTGCTCTCTTTCAAATATTCTGTATGCATTGTCCCTCCATCTTCACTTCCTTTGAGAGCATGGCCACAGCAAGTACATGCTATCAATTATTTATTAAAATCCTTAGCTTCTGCTCTTATTTCTGACTATAAATATCTCTGTGCCTACGCAAAATGAATGGGTACATCATTGATTCAAACAAGTGCTCCTTTGATTGATAAGCAGCTTAAATGGCCTTCACTGCTTACTTACTTTGATTTACATTAAGTGCCCAAACTCCTCACTAACATCAGAGCCTCTTTGACCCAGGTATTAGCCAATATCTATGAAAAGACTGCCCCTCCCCTAAGAGTTTAATAAGCTAAACACTCATGAGAGTTGAGATACAAAGGAGTGAACCAGCCTGCTTGCCACCCAGAGCAGGCTACTAGCCAGGCACAGAATATATTCCGTACCTCCTGTCTCTCAACAGGGATGGTGGCATCATGCCACATCGCTGCAAGCTCTGCAATAGCTTTCACCAATACTGCTCAAGATTCAGGTTGACCCAGTGAAGCTGGGTCTTCTCCACTACATTATGAGAAGCTGGAGGTCTATTAAAAATTTACTGTTTCTTTCTCCCTTTCACTGGTTGGCATTATACCTCAAGAGAGGTCCTGCAACTAACCAAAAAAAACACATTATTTGCTTAAACAGAGGATACAAAACCACAGAAAAGTCAGGTATAGAGGTTTGAGAAGAGCTTGTTTGAGCTTACCAATCTAGGTATTTAACTTTGGTTTTGAAGTGTTCTCTCTGAATTAATGTTTTTATTGACAGGAAATGTTTGGCTTTTTTCCCCTGAAAATCAATTCTGAGAAAAGCCTGTATACTCCTCTGGCAAACTGCTGATTTAGAGAGCAACAAGGGGATAATAATGATCTGACACCACCCTCTCTCAAGAAAAAAACAATAAAAAAGCAAGTAACTTGATTCCCCGAGACACCAATGTGTGCAGTGTGGCCAGTCCCCTTTTTTCATCCCTGTAATCACTACACTTCTCAACAGAGTCAAGGACATGAATTTTTACTAAGAACCTTTCCAAAAGCCTCCTGATGTCCTACCCTCCTGAAGGTCAGCAGCTCCCTGCACACATGAAATTTCTGCTGAAGCTCAATTCCAGCTAAAGTTTTATGTGCCGTTTATATCCCTGCACTGAACCCAGCTCTTTTTTTTTTCCCTCAAGCAGCACCCCAGGTTTCATCCTTTTTCCTTACTGTATTCTTCTTCCCTTCCATCATTAGCATCCTAACCTGTCACACTAGGCCTAAATAACACCCAGCTGTGTTCATTTGCAGCAGTGATGCTTCATGACATGTTAGAGCACATGCAGTAGAACAGAACTAGGTGGAACTACACTTTTGCTATAGCATCACATAGGTGACTTCCATAGACCAAAACCCTCCATATGTAAATTGTGGAAAAGCACCAAGAACAACTTAGGCCCACCTTTATCTCAGACAGATTTGTTTTGCAGTGTAATTGCAGCATGAGTTTAAGATTTCTTACCCTGTTTATCTTCAGGAATTATCCAGCTATAAGAAATTTTATACTGGGATAATCTAGTTTAATAACGGCTCATATGAAAGCATCTGGTTAATACAGCAAAGGCCATATTTTGTGTTCAGTAGTTCAGAACTCAGTGCAAAGGGACAGAAGCACCAGAAGCTTTATTTAAACTGCCCTCTAGCTATCTCCCCAGACTTATTTAGCGTGAGCATAACTGTGACAGATAAACAAAGCATACTCCATATTACAGTATTACATGAGCAAATGAAAATTATTTTAGAATCACAGCATTGTAGATTGGTTTGGATTGGATGGGACCCTTAAAGAACATCTAGTTTTGACCCCCCTGCCATGGGCAGGGACACCTTCTAATTGACCAGGTTGCTCAAAGCCTCATCCATTCTGGCCTTCAACACTTCCAGGGATGGGGCATCCACAGCTTCTCTGGACAACCTGTTGCAGTAGATCACCACCCACAGAGTAAATAATTTTTTTAGTAATAGCTAATCTAAATCTATCTTTTGTCCTATCACTACATACCCTTGTAAAAAGTCCCTCTCCATCTCTCTTGCAGACCTCTCCTAGGTACTAGAAAGTGCTATAAGGTCTCCTCAGAGCTCAGCTCTTCTCTTCTCTTCTCTTCTCTTCTCTTCTCGTTCATCTTCATAGGAGCAATGCTCCAGCACTCTGATCAGTGTTGTGGTCCTCCTCTGGACTCATTTCAACAGGTCCACGTACTTTGCAGGAGTGATGATGGAACTGTTTTTTCCATTGACAGGGTCTTTGTCAGCATGAGTTTCAAATGCCGCAACTCGCATTTAAAAATACAAACAAAACCATAAAAGGCACTAGAAACACAGGGACCACTATGACAGGGTTTTATTATTATAATGGGAAACAGGAAATACTTTCATAGGCACAAATCTGGGAGACACTGAAGGGAGAACTTTATATGCACATACTTTTCAGGGATACAGACATTTTTAAAGCACATTTCTGGCATTCCGTTATCGAAAACCTTTTAAAATATTCAGACATGATTAGATCAAACATTTCCCTACAAAGCCCAATGAATGAGGTATGGCATTTCAGCTGTCTGAAAGACATGACTGCAGAGTAAAGCCTAGGGGAGGAGAAGAGACTTTAAGCTTCACTGACATATACTCCATATAAAAGGCATGCTAGGCAGACTTTTTGGGTCAGTGGTAATCAGCAAGAACATTAAAGACTACATGTACTGTAACCATGGAAAAAATCTATTTATCCTCTAATAGCAGAAGCAGTCACAATGGTTGTGGTGAGAAGCCAAGTGTGGGGTCACTTAGTCTCCAGCCGAGTCCTACTGAAGCCAATGGTGCTACAACAACTACACCAGTGGTGAAGTCAGCTTGTCAGAGCCCCAAGACACCACTGTGCTCCTAAGCTGCATAGGCACGCTCTGGTTTGGCACCACCTGGTTAGGAGACAGCTTCAGCAGAGACAGATCTAATGGAAGGGTTCCTCCCCACCAAAAGCACGTCAGCGAATGCAAAAGGGCACTGATGATCAGTATTGAACAAATGCGTCACCAGCCCCCTGACTCACACACTAAGGAAAGCTGTTGCACTTTATGAGGTGCTCGGTGTTGCTAAAATCAGATGTCAAGAGGCTCAAATCCCTTGCTCAGGTTTATATTCTTTTCTCGTTGCTCTGTTTGAAATTCTTGAGCTGCTAAAAGCAAGACAGTCTTGCTGACTGTCAAGTCGTTCAAATCCCAGATTTCATTCCCCATTAAAACAGTACACAGTGACAAGAAACAGATCCGTATTTTACTCCAGCAGAGTTTTCCCCTCAAATTAATCATTCACACTATAAGCAATTAAAGAAACTGAAATCTATACGCAGCACTTGGATAGATACTGCACTTGAGCATATGTAAACAGGCTCCAGCTTGTTTGAATGAGATTTTAATTACCTTATGATCAAGTGGAAACCTTATGTGGATAACACAGGGCCCTTTCCCAAACTTAAAACATACAACTTTAAAATAAGACCCATTCCTTCAAAGTAGACCCCCAAATAACTAGACAGTCTCTTCAGAGGTTGCTCTCAGGTGTAGCTGCCTTAAAGGTTTATATCTTTGTTAAACACACATTAAGAAAAATATCAGGACTTCTATATGAGTAAGTTAGGATAGAGGCTATCAAAAATCTTTCAGCAAAGAAAGATCCTTGAAATTAGTTGGAATACTCCCTCCTTCTGCTTAGTCCTCTCTAATGCCTGTCTGCCTCATCACTCAGTGCTACTTTAGTCAAGAGGCATAAGGGGCCTAAAGCAAGTTAGATTTTAAGTATTATTGACAGCAACAGTCTCAGGAGAAGAATCAGGAGAAAACTTCATGAAGAGGTCACTTGAGGAAAACCGATAAAACCTTTCACCACATGGTGAAGACTTGCTCCCACCAAGGACCCAAAGGGTCTGGCTCCAAACTCTGCAAAGACCTTGCAAGACTGCCTCGTACACAGAGTCACAACTTGTGTCTCCTGCAAAGCCATCTGACAGGAGGATGCTACAAGTGTCAATATTCGCCTGCTTGTCCCAGAGTCTTCATGATGGGCACAGCAACTTTAAGAGGAAAGCAAGGAACCAGTCACTTGGCACTCAGTGTGTGGGGAAATATCCAGCCAGACAAATGGAGCTAAGGAATGCAGCAAATAATTCAATACAAAAACCAGAAGTCTGAGTTTTAGCAGGTACCTGGAGCTTCCACAATTCAAATTCTAATAGCACAGGCTCAAAATATAGAAGAGGATCACGGAAAATAACAGGAGAGAAATCCAAAGCTTTGCCTCAATGAAAGCACTTGCTAACTCTCAAGGAATGACAAAATTAACTACACGCATTGCAATTACTGACCACCTTTCCTTTCCTCTGCTCCTGGGGCCAGAACACCTGCACACCATCAAAACATTACAGGTCTCATTTAGTGCATGTTGTGAGAACTGTTATGTAAGACTGAGTTCACTGTTCCATCCTGGAAGTGCTCTGTGTTTTGGGAAGCTACAGGCTGGTGTTTGTTACCCATCAGAACCAAGGTGTCAAGCATATGATGCTGCTTTTCAGCAAGTAAAGAGCCTCTTGCTGGCATAGAAGCAAGTGAGCAGCTTTCCCAGGAGTGTTTTTGCAGGATACCAGCTCAATATTTAAAAAAAATTTTAAAAGTCAAGGATTATGTATGATGAACAGCTGGAGAACATTAAACATATTTTACTTTAGGTTTGGCAGGGTTTAGTAAATCATGATTTAATCACGCTCCCAGGCCATCACTGCAAGTGAACTCTGGAAATGCTCAGTAAGACATAAAGAAAGGATAAACAGAAGAATGGAAAAGACATTTTACCAGGAAGGACAGAGTCATTTGTTATTCAGCTTTGCAGTGAAACAAATGTGAAGATGTCTCAGAAATGAGAGATGAAAACAGCTATAAAAGAACACCATGTCACCTTCCTCCCTCAATCATGGGCACGCTTCAGCTGCAAACCTGGCCTGGACCTCTGGGTGGGTGTCCCCACTCCACACACACAGGCACACACAGAGCTGTACGCTCCAGAATGAAGACTGCCTGTTCTTTATTCTAATAAGACTTCAATGTCTGGAAACACTGCCAACTTTTTCAATCAGCTAGGCAGTGCATAAGCCCAGATAAATTAAAATTAGTTCCATGCAAGTTTTGAGGAATACTGTCATATGCTTTACTGAAAATTAAGAGACAAGTCAGCAAAAGCTGTGAAACTGGCTTCAGTGGCAGTGTTTAGCTGTCTGCATTTACCTTGTTTGAGCAATTTTAGCAGCTGTAATAGCTAAGCCAATGCTCTGATTGATTCCTTATTAACACCACTTGTTCATTTTTTGTGGTTTCACTACCCTCTAGAAGACAAAGGTTTATAGATTATGGGCCAAATTCAGAAGCAAGGCTTGTAAAACTGATATCAACTATACTTGCATAAATTATATTCTACAAGATCTTCTTATGTCCAAAAGAGATGGGAACACAAACTGTTAAACTGAAGGTCAAAGTGATTATGTGTGATTTGTTGCACAAGCCACACCATCTTCTACCCTACTAACGGCTTTGGTGTGAACCAAAGAATACAAGACCCCTACTAGGTCAGACCAACATTCTGTGCAGCTCAGCAGCCCTATTTCAGTCCTTTGACTGGGCTTTTAGCTTACAGACCACTGTATTACATGGGTGAGACAGTGCAGGAGCTGGCTCCATCCACTCTACACAAATCTGATGTGGCAGCAGCTCCCAAAAAATAAACAACGCCAGCAAAAGTTAACCAAGCCAAAAGAACATGTGATGACTTTTCTCCGGAGCACCCTGTTTCCAGCAACGTCTCCCTCTGGAATTTCCTGGAACAGAGTGGATGCCCCTGTATTTATCAGCACTCAGCAGATGTCACTTTCATTAGTGGCCCAAAAGTTTAGGTGAGGCGCTCCCCAGTTGGCCAAGGATTCACCTCACACAGCCTTGAAGCTGTCACTTGCTGATTTGTTTTCATGCTTCCAACAGCTCTCTACAGCAACCAACTCTTCTGGTTTCCTTAGTGACAAACTACAGTAATCCAGGGTTCTGGTCAGCAGCCTAATAGTGTAAACTGTACGTGGCTTTATTTCAACATTTCCACCTCTTTTTTTTAAGCATTATTTTACAAGAAAATAGCATAAAAATTAGGAATTCATTTTCTGGATTAATTTTTTTCACAGACTTGTGACTTTTTATACTATAAAACATTTACATCACAATGCAAACATTTTAAAAACATTACTGTTTTCTGTTTTTCATGTCTCAGCTTTTTAAAGGACTGTACAAAAATTTGGGAGTTTTTAGTAACAAAATTTCTATTCTAATTGTCCAATTTTTTTCCCACTTACTACATCCCTCCATGTTCTTTGTGAAATCACTGTGCTGATATAAATGAGGAATCCCCTACCCAGTGTCTTTTATTTTCTCCTCTGCCCTGAAACAAACTCCTCTCCCTTCCTTAATCACGTGCAAGTTACAAAAGAGGATAAAATTATGCAAAATTTTACGATACAAAGAAGTTTGCCAAGCAGTCTCTTTTACAGGATAGCAGAGACAAAGTGGCAATCATCCCTTCTTACCAACATAGCTGAAGCTCCTAGCAAGTAGCTAGGTTGTCTTTAAATAGTTTTTTTAAAGCATTCAGCTTCTTGATGACTTCTAATCGTTTGGCCAGAAAGATTGTTCTGAAAGTCCACAGAAGTTGAGGCTTGAGGGCTTTCTTACCTATGTGAGAATGATATTTTTTCAAGCTTACTGTTGCTGAACATCCACACTTCCCAGGTTTTGAAGCAGGGTGGCACAGCTGGCAGAATACAGTGAAACCAGTCAAGAAGGTCTTTGTGAGCCGTTTATCACTAACAGTTTACCACTGACAGGGACTGCAGATGGGCCATGCTTTGAAAGTCAGACACCTGAAACTTAAATACAAGGAGCTCACAAGCCAATTGTGATGGATTTGCACCTTAGCACTGTTACAAAAATGGCATGTTTGTGAAATATTGTCCATTTTGCCCCAAGGAAACACATGTTTCTAAAAATGAGCAACGAAATGAACAACTTGGACATGCTTTCAACTTGTCCTGTCTCGGGACTACTATTGCTGAGTCAGATTCCTGCTAGGAAGTGGCTGGATTTCTGGAAGGAAGGTATTAACGACTGTGGTGTAAGTTAATCCTTTCCATTTAAGCACATTTTAAAGGCTGCTGCCAGACACTAATATATAGGACAACCCATACCATCTTTCCAAAATGGAAAACTAGAAAAAAAAATGGGAAGGGAAGGGAAGGGAAGGGAAGGGAAGGGAAGGGAAGGGCACAAATTGCAGCCCCTTTTTTAATCATTCTTTGGACAACGATGGCAACAGACTGAAACACGAACAATCTCCATTCAGAATTAAGTCCATTTTCCACTTTAGGGTCCACACTATAAAAATCAGTGTGGTTACATACGGTCAGGACCTCAATATGATACTTCCTGCCATTGTAAGCACGGAACAATTGGCTTCAGTTCAGATATATAAGCTGAGACAGTGTGTACTGAAGCCTTTCCTCCCAGCCCTGTGGCTTGTGGTGGCTGCCGAAGCCCCAGGACAGAGAACACAACCTCAGTGGGCAGCACTACCCTCACCACACCCAAAGCCAGGTAACAGAGACCCATGTCAGCCAAAAGTAGCAGCAGCCCTTGTGGGCCCATGTGTTAGTTCTTTATGTGCAGACAATGGCCAAGAGGGCATCCTCACTGAAATCAATGACAAAACTCATGTGGCCAAGACATTATATGGGGTGCCTGGTGGGAGCTGGGACAACAGTACCACTGCTTCAGCCACCTCAGAGACAATGGGAGACACCAGAAAAAATTAAAAATTAAACCAATGGAGGATTGTGCTCTGCAGTCTTAAACTGAAAGAAAATAAATCTCCTTCAGAGAGTGATAAATATCATTCACAGCTTTTATCTAAGCATCAGCTCAAAGTAGTTCCTTCTTTTCTAATTTAAATAGGGATTTGAGTGCCAGAACAATGATCTCTAGTCAAAGACTCTCACAGACGGAGGGATCACACCAACTCATTTCCTACTGGAACAATAAAATCAAACCAAGGTTTGGGAGACCGGCATTTGTTGCTATTATTCGAGCTGGCACCATGCATGCTCTGCAGTACTTTGATGTGGCTGCCTTAGGCAGCTTATAACAGGAGTAATATTACTGTAAAATATAAACAATCCCAGTTAGCAGTTCGGGAGAGGATAAAAAAACCCACAAAAATCCCAACCCAGAGCCCCTGCTTTTGGAGCAAGAACCAACATACTGCCTTTCCTGCTTGCAGGGACTGCTAAAACTAACCCCAAATTTTAATAGTGCTAGGGCCCTGCTCCTGAACATGCTGAAAGGGAAGATGGGTGCCAGCACAGAGACTCCCCTGAGCCAAGATGAACAATGCAGTCATATCCCAGAGTTACCCCAAGCGTCCCCCTGTACCAGTGAAAGGGCTCTCCTGATGACACAGGGGCTACAAAAACTTCAAATTGCCAATGAAAGTCGTAGTCGTGGAAATAAATTTAAGTGCTGAGAAAATACTGCTCACATTCCAATGCACCCCTGACACATAGGAGTAGATAATTTTTTAAATCATTAACTGCTTTTCAAGCGCACATGGCAATGAAAGTGAAAAAAGTGGGCGCGGGAAAGAGCCATGAAGCATATCCACACATCCCATGCCGTATGACCAGCCAGGAATCCATCCTTTCAAAGGGGTGGAAAACAACACAGACATGCTGACCACTTAGGAGTAACACTGCTTTCCTGATTCTGCACCAGGCCCCTTTTCCCTCCTCCCATCTTCTCACCTCTTCCCTTTCCACTGCCATCCTGATCCTGTGCCTCTTGAAATCAGCAGACTTCCTGATACTGCTTTTAATGGTCTTTAGTCAGATTCAAAAACACTTAAAGCTCTGCCATTATGAGCAAACCCTGCCAAGTGAGGAATTTCCATCATGAGATGTGATACGCATGGGAAGGCACGGCCAGCAATGCTTGGAGAATGGGCCTGCCATAGTGGAGTTGAAGCAGGAGGTTGAATAGAATGACTAAAATCACAGCAATCCCAGTTTAGCGAGGGAAGGCATGGCCTAGAGTTGAGATGGGAGGGCAAACTGACTTTCTTTCAATAACTGCAGTTCTGCAGGAGACAAAAAAAAAAAAAAGGCAGCACATATCACAAAATTAGAATAAAATTAATGGTATTAATGCTAAGAAGGAGAGGGCTCTAAGTAAATCCAGAACAGTTATTGTCCTTCTACTATTAATTGCTGTGCTGAAAGCCTTTGTATTTTGGAGCCTGAAGCCAAGATCACAAGCCTTAAGATTCATTAGATCAAAGGAAATAGAAAAACAGACAGATTTAAGGACATAACCAAACATATCTATTTACAGGTTTAACCCTTAAGGCACTGACTGTTCCACTCAGTCTGTACACGGATGACGGTACTGATGGTGGTGCTGTTCCAACTCTCTTATTAAAATACATTCAGACAGAGACATGAACACTGAGTTGTGTTTTCTAGAATAAACTTACAGCTATCAAAACCAGACAGTATTCCTCACTTCCTTTATCACATTATGCCCAGATAGATGGAATGCATAATATGAAATTCTGGTCATAGAATATGAAGCCTCTGAATCATAAAACAAAGACAGGTTTTAAGTCTATTCAGTATCTGAAGAGATTACAAACATTAAAGAAGAGTGTTTTAGAGAAAAAAAAAATTAAAAATATGGCTGCTCCTTAGCATCTATCCAGATTTCTGTAATTTAGAAATGAGTTAACAAGAGGAATGCCAAGAGAAAAAGATCTAAGCACTGTCACATGCACTGGCCAATTTTGAAAGAAAAATATCTCAATTCAACCAATTTTAACTGTTATTCTTCTATAATTTTTAACTTTGCAAGAACAGAATGTACTATCACTGCCAGATAAAACTACCACTTCCAGATTAAACAACAAAATCTACCGAGACCTCCTCTGTAAAAACTGGAGAGGAAAAAACCCCATGGAAGTACATAGCAAATGCAGCAGTAAAGTTCCTTTAAAATTGCCTCTTATTGCACTTACAGAAAACATAGCAATATGTCTATCAGGAAGTCCTCTAGACAGACAACCCAACATTTATTTGTGTTTTGGATTTATTTTAAGACGGTTAGATCAGTTCCAAGTAAAATCACCTTAAAAGGGAGCTCATATGCCAATCTCTGTCCATTATTGCCAAGTTCAAGTCTTTAGACATCAGTAATCAAATGCCATTGGCTCCTAAAACAGTCTGCATACAAAACATCTAGACAGAAGTAGCGGGGCCCTGTGGGTTGTTTTATAAATGGTAGTTTAGTGCTCTTCATTTATCTTTACAGCTGTGAACCTCTAGAGTTCAAAATACTAATGTTTACAACCAGACTAGCTATTAACTCGTTTTTTTTTAAACTCGGAAAGCTAACGCTCAAATGAGCATATGACTCTTGTTTTTGGCAGTCCAAGATGATCAGTAAAATCCCAGAAGTTGTCAACACTGTCCAAAGTGCCAGCAAGCCCTGAACCAAGAGCAACAGTTCATCTACCATTTTACAAGGTGCTCTTTGATCAGTGTTTTTTCCCAACAGCTACTAATAGCATCTCTGGAACAGTACAGCCTATGCACAAAATGAATAAGATTAATAAAATAGCTGTTAATTGCATTCAGGAATAAAGTTGCATCAAGATAAGAACAAAATGCCTTAGCTTCATTTGCACACTTAGCCAAGTGTGCTAACAATGCACAATGCATTTTTCTCATGCACAATTTACACTTAAAGGCAATGAAGATCTTAGAGAGTACTCTCAGCTTTACTGTTTCACTCACTCTCATCTTTCAGAGGCCACAACCTACTCCTAGGCCATCCACTTTCCTCATGTGATGCAGCGACAAAGGGTCTGAAAAAAATCAAACTGATTTACACAGAGATGAAGCAAGCAGCACAATTACACACTTTGTTTTTTCCTGCAAAGCAATCTCTCCTAATGCTTCAGTGTTTTAAGCACGGAACTGTGTCTCTGCTTGCAAAAGAAAACAAACAGTCCTAGCCTGACTTTAGGCCTGCACAAGGATGCTGCCCCACTCCCCATGTTTGTAACCATATTCCAAAACCAGACATCAGCCTCCCTCCCCTATGAAAATTTGCAGACATTATCCTCCCTCCCCCATCATTGCTGCATGCAGCCTAACAATCTCCCAAGCAAAGTTACCCTTTGAGGGCAAACACCTCCTCCTGAAAGGCCCTCCCATGTGTCTCCTGTCATCAGAATGAGAAATCCACATGCCCTGGTGACTGCTAGTTGGTGGCTATTCTGCCATGGGACACAGGATCTCATAAAGGAATTCAGGCCATTCAGGCTCTAGACAATCAATTCCTAGCTGCATACCGCAGCAAGTTGCCATGATAACATCACTTCTGCCTCCACGCCAAGACAGGACAGACACTTTCTCCCTGCAGTATCTCCCAAAATGTTTCAAAGGACAGGTCACACTTATGGAGATCCCCAGCAGGGCTAGAACACCACTTCATCCAGTTCTACATCAACGCAGGGACAAGAACACAACAGTGAAAGAGTTAATCCTCCCAGTGTGGTATTTTGCTTTATTTTACCTCAGCTTAAGTGAATGTAATTTTGCAGCACAGGTATACGCTAACCCAGGTCTACAAGGACTAAAGCCTTTTTATCTTCAAATCATCCATTCTACAAAATTTGTTTTTCCACACACTTACAGTTAAGGTGATTTGTTTCAGCTTAGGTTTTTTGGTTTGTTCTTGACATGAAAAATGCAAAATTGTAGAGCTGAATGTTTAGGAAGTCATTTATATGAAAAAAAGTATCCCACACTATTTTAATTTTCTTGCTGATACTCACATGAGTTAGTCACAGCACGTTTGTCAAACATTGCCCTTTACATTAAGGCTCTGGCAAGTATGATAAAGTAGAAGCACAAGCTCTATAAAATCATACTTACAACACAAATTTACCTTGATAGCACTTAATTATAGAGGACAGCAACAGTAGGGTGCGTATATTTGATGCTTTCTTAAATTGCCAAATTATAGCAGACGAACATGATTTTGAACATCTGAGGACAAAGATATAAACATTAGCCCCTTTTATACAGATAGGAGGAGGCTTGTACCTACTGAGCTCCTATTCAATAACATGTAAAATGAAGCAAGTAGCTCATTTTCTCAAAAAAAGAAGGATAACACTGTTCCCAAGCTTAGTGCCACTGACTAGCAGAATATACCCTCATTTACTGCTACTGTATAGTCTAGACATACACTGGCCCCAAGTTCCATAATTAGTGTCCTCTGTTACAAGAATAGAGTATTACATTCACATCAGAAAGGAGGGGAGAAGGAGAGGGCTGGGGGAAGATACTGTTCCATGTAAAAGAAGCTACTGTGTTTCCCTGGCTCTCTGCAGACGGGTTCTGTAGGTGGCCATTTAAACAACAAAGGAAGTTCAAGGGCTCAAAACAGATTTCTGCTCCTTAATACACAGAAATCTGCATTTTTAAGCTCAGTCTCCCTGCTGTGCAATTATGTATGAATTTAAGACTAGCCGTTTTCTTACAAGAGGCTGTGTTGTGCAAGTGGGAGACAAAATCAGGTCACCCAATCATAAGAAGTAAATTTCCCCCCACCAGCCACTGCACTCCTGAGAGAGACAAAGAGGAAAAGGCAGATTTTGTTACCTGCTCAGACTAGTCCAATTTCTAATCATATCCTTTGGAATTTTGAATACCTCTTCCATTTCCCTTCAGACCTAGGGACTAACATGGGAACCTAATTAAACTGTAAGTAGTGCTGGGTAAAAATCAACACTTGCTAAGATTTGATGGAAAGAAAAGATCAGCCAAGATTGATGCTGTAAAGTATACATCCCCTGTTTAAAACAAGGCACCTGTCCTTTCTGAGACTCCTGTGTCTATTCCAATATCATTCTCTTTCTCTTACTTGCCTTTGAACACTTCATTTAAAGTCGCTTCTTTCCTCAGAGACATTTTATTTATCCATTCACTGTGTTCACAATGGTCCAAATGCACTGAAGGTCATTCCCTTCCAGATCAAAAAGCCTAGAGAAGGACAGATTAGTCCCAATTGCTATGCTTCACCCCATTCCTCATCTTAGAACTTCTCAAACTGTCAGCAGAAATTCCTCCAATTTCACAGCAGCTTTGCACAGGCCAGGGAAGCCACGGCAGCAAAGCCTGACCCATGAAGAAGCCTCCCTCACCTGCCACTATGTGAATAATGTTCACACACAAAGAACATGAATATTTTACAACTCTCTGAAGGGAAAAAAAAAAAAAAAACCAACAAAACACAAACACACAATATCCCCTGGTGTAGGACCAGAAATCAGCATTAGTGAACATCTCTGAGACAAAATTTCTGTTGCTAAAACCAGCTGATTTCTTGTATGCTTTCACAGAGAAACCAGTAATTAGGGCTAAGGCTTTTTCCAGAAAGACATGGCAAAGGAAGTACATCAAGCCTAAACCATAGGACTGTGTCTGTCTCATGTGCTCCCAGATGTTACTTTCTGCATGATCATGAATACACAGATGTGTTTGGAAGAGCCAATCAGGGAAGGAACCACCTCCCTGACTACTTTGGAGGAGATTACTCTCAAAACATCCAGCAACAATTGCTTTTATAGGAAAGATGTGACCCAGTCCATCAGCTTAATTTATATATGGCAGTTCTGCTCTGCCAACAGTTCTGTTACACGGCACAAATTCAGGGTGTGCTGCACTGTAGATTGGCTGTTCCATGACTCCCAAACAGTGTCTTATATCCCTTAGGAGCAGTCATTCTTTAGTTTCTGTATTAAAAAATGAGTACTATCAGACATTTCTATTTATTAGGTATTTAAAAAAATATTTTGTTGACCAAATGTCAACAGTAAATACATCTTGTTATTCAAGGTTTATTTGAAAAAGAAATTGATGCTGTACACTAGAGATTACAAAGTTAATTCTGTTTAGTTTCAACACAGGCAATATAATGCACTGTATCGAAAAGGAAAAACAAATCAGAAAATGCTCTGATTCTCCAATATAGCCCCCAGTTCTAACCCTGACTCAGGGTAGTTCAGTGCTGAAGAGCTGTGGATTAATACGTGGTTAGTGTGTCAAGAAACAAAATCAGTCACTGGATCACAGTAGTACCCTTTATCTGTAAATAAGAAAAAGCCTGGGTTTTTGGCTTTTCTTTCCCTATACAATAAACTACAAATGGCTGCAAAGAATGTTGGAAAGGAATTTAAAATGTGTGAATTAATCTAATAATTGAAGATAATAAAATTTAAATATATGGATGGATAAATATTTAACCTGCATGTATGTATCTGTGGATGTTACAACTTACAGATAAGGTTGCCACCCTCGAACTGTGTTAAAGACCACAGTCAGACAAGCCGCATGTTTTCCCTTGCTGGGGTCACAAGACTACTTTTTGTGACAGTGGCGAAAGTAAAGGAAAGGACAATTTTGAAAACAATCTTTTTTTCAGTCCGATTTAGCACTTTTCTATCTGAAAGAGGCACCACTGCATGGTCTAGTGAGAACAACCTTTTTATCTATAATTTTCTTCCTAATTCATGGAGCAAATTTTTTTCTGCCTGCACAGACAAGGTATCATAGACTATGTTCACAGGGAAGAGAGACCTCAGGTAGCCCCAAATGAGTTACTACACATCTGTTTGTGCCTTGTACTGAAGAGTTCTCCTGAAATGAGAGTAAACTTCAACAGTACAAGCCTAGCTGCTGCTTCTTCAGCAAATGCCCCTCCAATGCTAGTTGAGGAACAATTTCTCTCTACAACCCTCATCCTCTAAGCACTTAGAAAGCCTCAGTTTTCTTTGAATGCATTTTCACAGGTCAGATGCAGGCATGGCATAAAGGAAGGGACTAAAAAATTAAGTTCTCCCAAACCTGTGCTAGCTTTGGGAGTGCAGCACAACATTCATCTCCAGACAAAACTGGCAACATCTAGCTGTGCGTATTAACGCTGTGGTGGAGCCAGCTCTGCAACAGCCAGAGGCAGGGACAGCCTGAAGGATAAGGAAACCTTCAGCTGTGTTAGAGGCAGCTCAAGGAAGGAAATGGTAAAGTGAGGTGAGAAGCTGGACTCAGCCAAGTCCAGGACCCACTCAAAGCTGTTTCACGTGAGGCATGTAAGTGCATAAAGCTTAGATGGAAAAATAAAAAGCAAGCCCAGCATTAAGAGTTCAGATGATAAATCCTTCCAGATGGGACCCATGCACCACTGTTCTTTCTGTCCGATCTCGTGTTACAAAGGACTGAAGCCACAAAACTATTCTCAGATCACACATATCTATGGTGAGCTAGATTCTCTTTGAATTCAATTTCAGCAGGTATTAAAAGCAAGGGATTTCTCTTTCAGCTCTTGTTAGCATTTTCATCCCATTCTGGAATTTGTCTATCATTTCTATCTTTTGATTTAGAAATGTTAATAAAGATTGATGGTCTCCCTGAGGAAAAACAGGTGAGGAGATAGCACAAGTTGGATTATATCATCCCAATAAATTTTCCTTTCAAAACAAACACAGCTTTCTCTTCTTGCAGAATACTGCTCTTTAAAGACTATACCTTGTTTTTTAATAAAGAAAAGTCTTTCAACTGTGTTAATGATTAGCAAATGATATGGCAGCTCACCAAGATGCTTAGGCCTGTAGCTTTAGTCACTTATCAGATTAATACACATAAATGAAGGATTCTGTATTCTTCACTTACAATGGCTGAAGTCATCGGGTTTAGTGGGGGAAGGCTACAGCACTGAGCCTGGAAAAATGGGGAGGATGGAGAGAGAAACTGAGGAGAAAGGAGCTCCCAGAACAGACTCATAAGGATACTGCTGTCTGCAGCCTCCTTCAACTTGTGAATGATACTGAGAAATAAAAGAGCTCCAGAAGCAGCTTATAAGAATAATTAGTGGCATGAAAAGATCTACAGATGGAAAGACACTGGAGAGGTCTAATGTATTTAATTTAGATATAAGGGCACAAGAAAGAGGTACACAAAGGAATGAATAGTACAGAGAGAGAATTCTGGGATTCTTTAATTATCCAGCTTTGTAATGCAAGAAGAAGTGGGTATTCAGAGAAATTAAACTCATTCCAGAGAGTTCCCAGGCAATACACAGGTAACCAGCAGAGCTGCTGGCCATGTTTCATCACTGAGGCCAAGAATTTAGGAAGAATTAAAAAAAAAAAACACACACACCCAGCTCAGTTAATAGTAGTATGTGCAATGACAACACACAGAGTGAACAAACAACACATAAGAAGCTCATGCTTCAAAGGACCTGTCAAAGCCAAGCCTTCCTTCTCTAGGATAAAGCTTCATGTGTGGGCAGTTGTTGCTACTTTTTACTACAGTACTTCTTACACTTTGCTTGAACCATCTGGTACCAGCCATTTTTCTTACCAGCCTTTTTTTGATTTTCAGATCAAAACTATTTTTCTGAGTATTTGAGGACTGCCATTAAGCTCATGGTAGAAAGAATATTCTTTTCCTCCCGTGAGCCCTTGCTCCATGCTACCTCAGCCTGCAGCAGCCCATGCCTGGGATGGGAGGGACCCTGAGCTGCTCCCTCCACCGTTACAGCAGAACACTATCATTGCCGTGTGTTTGTTTCCATGGCCCTGGAACACCTCACAGAAGCACTTCGTTTCCTCTCCAGCAGCAGCAAGGCTCAGTATAACTTCCCAAACTAGCTGTCATCCTCAGGTATTTTCACAGCCACTGAAGGGGATATGCATGGACACCACTCCACAGCTTTTCTTATCAGCTGATATAACGGGGACATTAATGTAAGTCTCCTGCCACTGACCATAGCTACAGGGTCCTCCTTAAGCTGTGGAAGCAGTTAAAAATGAGTCTGTGTGCACCCAGGACCAGTGCTCTGGGCTCATTTCCACAGTTGAAAAGAAAACCACGTTCTCCCCAGGGAAATGGTCAGAGGAGTGAATCCTGCACCACACCAGCACTTGGGGAGCACGGGGCAGAAGGGGCACCCTCAGTACACCTCAGACCATAAGCATGGGACAGCTTTTGCCTCCAGAGGGCAGAGAAACGTGAATAGGAACGATCCAGCTTGCTGTGACTGCTCCGTCCGTATGCCCGGTCTTTTCACTGAGTTCCCNAGGGCGGGAAGCTTTGTCTGCCTGAATAATGAACTAACGGCTGGCCCCGCCACAGCCCCGCGTCCGCTCACAATCGCGTCCCCCTGCGCTTTGTTCCCGGCCCGCTCAGCCATCAGCTGAGAAGTTCATCTGTCTCAGCAGTACGCGGTAATGATGGCAAGGGTTAAATACCACTTACATGGAGGTACAAAAGGCCAGTATAATTTTATATGAGGCCAGACAGCTGGTTTGTATAATTCCAGTTTTCACAGAGCGTTTTCTTTCCAGTGCGTCCCCTTAAAAAATCTTTTCCTCGTGAGTTAATTCTCTCACTGGAGAACGCCAGTGCAGCTCCAATTATCTCTGAGATAATCCAAAGCTAAATTCGCTGTCAAACTCAGACCTGGGATAGAGCTTCAAGAGAAAAACTCTTATAAAAGTCCTCACCATGAAATCATTTAAAGACAAGGTAGAGAGTTTGTTTTGTGTCTATCCTCTTGCGGTTTTTTTTCCCTAAAAAAAACCTAACCACTCTATGTTTCTAGGAGTTTCCAGATAAGAACATCTGTTTTTAAATAATCTCAGTGCTACTTTGGAGTTTCTACAGCTTACAATGACACAATCAGCTGCTTTTTATTAACTTATTTGTTTGTGCAACAGCATTGGTGAATGTTCATCCATTCATCGCTGCACATCAAGCAACTGGGGCAGATCCAGTAGCAGGAGTGGTCAGTGCTTGCCAATTCTGGAACATCAGCACTAACTAGTAGCTGAATCATGCTTGCCTTGCCTGAGCAGGCACCCACTGAAGGCAAACACATACACAGTTGCTTACTGAATCCTCTTTCCTCCACATTTTAACAGCTAAAAAGTGAACTAAAAGCACAAGGCAACAGCAAGGCATTCAAGGTGCAGCTGAATCCTCCTTCCTGTAACTCCGTGTCTCCAAGACTCTTTTAAATCATGGAAAAAATGCCCTTTTCCAGGGATATCCCTGCAACCATGAGTACAGGAAGGAGCTGATCCATGAGGACTCCTGTAAACAGATTTTACACTATCACGTACAGCTTTGCAAGGCTTTGGAACACCATCCTAGGAGCCCTTGGAATTTCTCACGGTGTGAGCTAAGAGTCTCTGACTGCCAAAAGCTTAGGGGAGGGGGCAGAGCAAAGCAGTCTCCTAATTTGATAACATGCTGTATGACCTTCACCTCAGCCCATTACTTACAGCCTTTGGCACATGACTCTCCTGCCAAGAACGGATGGAGGATACTGAGCATCACTCTTCAATTCACAGGAATTGAAGAGCAGGAGCAATAGTGAGACTCACAGGTGCAGGGTGTGCCACAGCAGCCCTCAGGGACCAAAAGTGAACAGTTTCACTTCAACAATGTGTTACCACAAAAGGGAGAAAGCCTCTTTACTGCACTCGGTCTGACTGACAGGCTATCTTCCCTACAAGTCTTCCTAATGGCCCAGAGCAGTGGACTTGATGCCTGTCCCTTTAGAGGGTGAAAGGCATGGTCCTGGAAGCTTTTATTCATGGCACCTCAAGCTCTTAAATGCTTCAAAGACTGGATTATAGAGGGGCACACGGAAGAACTAGAAAATCCCATAGAGTCCAGTCCAATTTCTGCAACTATATATATTCTGTAACCACCCCTCTGACAGCACCATTCTATCTGATCTGATTTTGACTTTTTACAGTGAGTGGAAGTGGACAAGCTTCTTGGCAGCTGTGAAGATGCTGTGCATGATGGAGCGAGGGGGTGTGTCACTGAAAGGCAGGTCTCAATTTGTCCTACAGTGCCTGATGATCTTACAAGAACAGACTGCAAGCAGTTTTGAAATGTCTTGACCAAAGAACAATTGCTGTCCCTGCTGGAAACAAAAGCACCTTGTAATCATGCTATAAACCAAGAAGTTTTATAACAAGCCCTCTCCTCTACCAAACTGCCACTGTAAATCGAAGAATGGAGATCTCCACCTCCACTAAAATGAACAAAGCTGTAGATCTGGGTTTAAAAGGTAATGGCGATCTGATTACACTTTACAAGCCACCTGCAGATCTTGAGTAAACTACTGTTTAATTGAATCACTCTTCTGAAATTTCCTTT
Organism: Machaerirhynchus nigripectus; assembly: GCA_013397975.1. Classification (NCBI taxonomy): domain Eukaryota; kingdom Metazoa; phylum Chordata; class Aves; order Passeriformes; family Dicruridae; genus Machaerirhynchus; species Machaerirhynchus nigripectus. The sequence goes on along the minus strand of VZRQ01000151.1, from coordinate 272,914 downwards.
AAACAGAAAGAAAGATACTGACTCATTATGGTTTCTTTAATCCTTCCTAACACAAGCAGCTATATGAAGCAAGTAATTTTCCTTCCCTGGGTCCTCCCCTGTTTGCTTCCTGAAGTGTCAGCCTGCTCCAGGAGACAGTCCCTGCTTGTGCCATAACACTGCTTATCCTGCTCATCATCTCTGTTAAAGATGCAGCAGTTCTGTTTAAACCACTAACGAGGTAGGTCTACTGCCATGGGTGGGTAAATCAAAATTATTTCTAATGTCTACCAAGGCACAGCAAAGAACGACCATATCAGGACACTGCTTGTGATTTTCATAGCCTCTACCAGCATTTTAGGAAAGGGCTGACTCCTAATACATCCTGCTCTGTCCATATCCCCTCAGGAATATCAAACAATCTAATGTTCCCCAAAATCCTTTTATGCTGGACCATCTCTTTCTTGAGAGCCTTCATACTTAAATGATCATTTAAATATTATTGTGCATGTGTGTGATATCTACACTCATTCTGTGCTTGTGAACTATGGAGGAAAAGCTAATAGTAGTTTAATAATACACTAAGGTGATAGTAACAAAAGCAAAGCTACAGCTTTCCATAACATTAGATTTACTATATTAAGCATTTAATACTGCAAGAGATTAACAGTGACAGATTCACTTGTAGACTAGCAAAAGCTATTGCAATTCTTGCAACTTTCACATTAATCACATTTAAACATGCTGCTAACAGATGGGCATCATGGAGTGCTAGGTCTCTCACAAGCCAGTACTAACAAAAAGCATGTCTAGGAGATCTTGTGGCTTCTACAGTTCAGAGGGATTGTATATCCAGGCACCTTGTTATTGTTTTTTTTGTATATTATCTAGGATTATTATAAAAGCTCAAGTTAAATAGATGACAGACTTCGGCATACGTGAGCGGGAAGGGAAAGGGAGGGGGGCAGAAAGAGTCAAAACAAGAACACCCACACAAAGTTCCTCTAAGTCCACATTTCACATGCATGATCATGATTTTTCCACTACACAGATAAAGCATTAGGTTCTGCTCTGCAACTTTTCCTCTGACACTACTACCTGCAAAAACCTTTCCCCAAAGCCCAGACACAAGCCCAAGCACTGAAAAATGAGCTGCTAGGCTCAAACCTGGCTGGACAGAGAATGACAGTCTGTCCTCCTTCCCCTTTCATTAGTGCAGATGTCAGGTTCAGCTGGCCCTTTTTGACTGAAGCTGGGAGAGCACCTGAAGAAAACCAGCATTAGTACTTGGCACCCAGACAGAACATAGATGTTTAATAAACTTCCCAGCACTGTTTTTTTTTTTAATTAAACCAAGTCCCAAGGTAAAACCTCATCTTTACATGACTGTAATTAACCAGGACACGCTGTCTGTAATGTAAGAAAGCTCAATCTCTTCTATGAGCCAGGCCTCAAAAGAAAGACTGGCAATTGCAAACTCAGCCCAATCTAATTAGTCCACACAGAGTAAGGCCTGCAGATCTCCTCAGTTCCAGCCTGCAAGGACTCCTGCTGGCTGAAAAGTAAGACTGGAGAATCCCACCTGGGGGTACTGCCTTCACACGGCACCTGAAAGCATTTGCCTGTGAAGAACAGAAGCTCTCGTGATGCAGAAGGGTCTCAGCCTTGCAGATGGCCTGTCATTTACAAAACAGGTCTGTGTGTCGTGGATCTATCACCCCACAACCCACCTCGCTCTCACTGCTTGTGTGGCTAACTCCTCTGAGAGGCAGGATGTGCTGTCACTCTGCCACAGATCTGAGAACAGAGTGCCAAAAAGCCTGTGGCAGTACCCACTTCACACCATGACATTCACAGAACCTAGGGGACTCATGTGAACTAGAAACTTTCTTGCTCAAGAGCGAAAGACAGGCTGCATCTTTGAACAGGATGGATGGCCCAAAGTTTAGAGTGCTAAAACTTGGTGATCTGAGTGCCACTAACAACCTTCCCTGGAAGTTCTCATGAAAAGTCAGCGGATAAACCCAGGTCTCCTAAGCAATAGTATTTTAACCACTGGGTCCTCCTCCTCAGTTCCAGCCTGCAAAACTAAACATTCTCAGCTCACTCAGGAGGAGATCAGCACCTGGATGGGTCTGAGTCTGCTCTACACACCTGCCAGCCATTGACAGATAGCAGCTGAGTCCACCTAAGAGCTACCTGCTATGTTTGCTCATAAACCACATTCCAGTGTCCACAACTTGCTTGTCCAGGACCACACTGGCATGGGGCTTCCAGGGAGCAGGATTCACATGATACTCACAACTGACCACCATGCCTCCAAAACATAGCAGAGAAAAGGCTGTACAGATATGAAAGGAAAATTCAGGTGAGCTTCCACAAGCTCTACAAATTTGTAAAATGTTCCCGTAGTGCTGTCAGGGCACAAAGCAATAGAGAGAACTCTGTATTATGTCAATGAAAATAATATTGGTATATAATTTAGCACCCTCATACTCAAGGAATACCATCTGAAAGAAAAAAAAACAAGAATTAGTTTGACACTTTGGAGATGTAACTTGGACAAAGAAATATTGTAGTATCAGCCAAAGTTTGTCTCAGTCAGCTCCAGCCTTCAATACTAGAGCACTTAATTATGCTATCTAGCATTTAGCTCTAGGGCTCTGTCCATCTGGCTCATGCCACTAGAATCAAGAAGCTACAGAAGAGCAGACTGTAGCAAACAAGGTCAGTATGTGCCAACTTCTGTAGACACATATTTAACAAGCCCAAGGTTGGACTGTCTCAAAAGGGAACAAAGGCATGGGAGACATCTCTTTGCAAAAATAAACACAACACATTCCTTCAGTGAATCTGCAAATGACACTGTAGACTTGCAGCACTTTACCTTTCACTTACCCATCTGTTTTCCTGGAAGATTTAATTTCATAAACTTGGTTTTTCTACATTTTAGTTTTACTTTTCAACCCTTGCTGTAATATAGCAGGGGCGGTTCATTCAAAAGCAAAGTCTTCACTCTTGCAATTAATCAAGTACCAAACAGCAGAATTCCCACATCCCTAAGCAAGATGTACCTCACTTCTGATCACCTATTATATCCAGCAGAAGAGTTTCCATCAATACCATCACAGTCTCTGAGTCCAAACTAATCTTCAATTGTGAGAGAGAGGGGATGGGAAGGAAGTGAACTCAACCATGAGATGCTTTTGAATGAAGATACAAAGTCAAAACAAGGAAAAAACAAAATACGTCGAATAACTTCAATTTTTACCTCTGTAATGAGAGCTGGAGTACTAAATATTTTCTCTCATTTGACCAGTTTACTGCTAATGTGGCTGTAAATTTCATCTCCCATTTATCAAGCTTTTCTAATCTCAGTGACCAGTATTATTTTGTCCAATCTTTCCACTGATTTTCTTCCGTTATCTAGATATGTGTTTCTGTGTGTATATACGTGTGTGTGTGTGTGTGTCTGTGTGTGTGTATACACAAAGGTGTTCCTCCTCTAGTGACACACAATTTTGAGGAAGAACCTCTTCTTGTTTTTCTTCCTCTTGGAGGAAAACCTATTTCACTTGTCATTTAAAAAGGTCTACACAAAAATGGGCACACTTACTTATTTTATGGTGACAGAACCTTTTAGTCTCACAGTCCAAGACGCTGCTTATCAAGACAGATCTAAAGCCAAACAGGATTCAGAAAAAAATATTCAGCCTGAGCTGTGATATTTTGCAGTTCTCTCTTATTTTCTTTAACTAATTGCCATTCTACTGGGTTCTTAGGAACAAGCAGATAAATTAAACATACTTTTAATCTACACTAATAATTTGTTTTAAGTTCCACTTGGACAATTTCATAAATGAATAGTCACATTATAGATGCTGAATGTAGCTGTAACCCATTCACTGATTTATAGACACAGCACCTCTCAAATACGGGTGTTCATTTCCATATGTACCCGTAGGCAAATGATTTTATTGTTGGATCTGAGAGAGAACTGCACTCTAAATTTTGCATGTATTGACAGAGGTCCCTAAAAACATATACAGCATAAACTGGGTAAATACCCTGGGTCATCCTTCAATCTGGACACTGATTCACATCAGCTAACAGCAACAGATAATTAATGACAAACCTTCAGGTGAGTTTCCTAGACTCCCTTAGGAGGGTTTTGTCCAGAGCACAGTTTATCCAACCTCTGTCTGGGCACCAAAGCCATATCAAGCCTGTAGCAGCTGTAACAGAGGCCTAAAAATACTACTGAAGTAATGAAGTAGTGATACTTATTTTAAGCTATTAGCAGAGTAATGATTGCCACAAAATAGACTTCAGCTAGAGTGCAATTTGAAAGTACAGGAACTTAAACCAGTGCTTTTAATGTGCCAGCCACAGTGAGTGCATTTACAACATCTATTAAAAGCAGGTTATGTTTGGGGGAGGGGGATAATTACATCTTAGCAGGTAGTTTATTAACTGAACAAGACAGCATCACATTAAAGATAATCAATGGAGAATAAACCACAGTTGTAAAAATTAATAGTGTTCATTCACACCGTGAAGGAAGTGAGGGGGGGTTATCTTTGCTGTTAAGACAGAAGTAAAAGTATAGCCCTTGTGAAACCACCATGAGAAGAGGAGTAAAGGATAGGACGGCACAAAATGAAAAGTCATTCAAGGCATAAGTTTCAAAAAAACAATATTGAAATTGAAAAGAAATAATCAGTAATTCTAGAGGCGAAAGAGGAATACGAACAACCAGTTTTGCAAGCAGCGGAACTAATGAAGCCTGGTTTTCTCCAGCTTTTATGTCATGCAAAGACTGACTTTCACATTGAAGTAAATGTGAGCTCCAACTGGAGCACTTGTTTTTATTAGGTTGGGACATTTATATGGGATTTTTTCCCCAGTGGATTTTCTAGTTTCTAATAAAGAACAAGACCTTCCTCCAAATGCAGTAGGAATAATGTGTCCTCTCCTTTACGTGGCAGCCTCTTTTATGATTTCTACATTGTGGCAACGTAGTTGAAATTGTAGCTGAGTAACAAATACAAAATTTCTGAATGGCTGGTGTGAGACACCCAGGCACACCCACCCCCTTCCCTGCTATACACACAGCGTGCGCTCTTCCTTAATACATGTTTTGATAAGAAACAAGGCTAAAAAACAGTGCTGCCAGGATAATCCAACTTATGGGGAAAATTTGTCTTTGGCATGCTAACTGTGTGCAAGGCTTCAGGCGATTTTCTGCAGAGACCAAGACCTCAGGTTCCTGCAGCAATACTTGTTGCAGGGAACAGTCAACACAGGAGGGGAGGTGAGATCTCCTCAGTGTGCTGAGATAGGAGCTTCTGTGATGACTTTAACTGCTGGGGTACAGGAAGGCCAGGGGAGCTGTGTTTAGCACAGCCTGAAGCAGCTGAAGCAGCCAGAAGGGGTTTCAGATAAGTATGAGAAAGTCATCAAAACAAAACAAAACAAAAAAAAGCTTGCATTCGAAATCTGGGATTTGCAGAGCTATGTAGCTTCCAGGGTTAAGGCTGGGCATGTGAAAGTCAGTGGTCAACACATGACACATGATTTCTTTTTTTTAGAAATTAATTAAGATACGTCTCTTGACTCTTCTCCTGTGCACAACACTTCACCAAAAACCACCTAAGAAAAGACCATGCCTATGACAAGAACTGACCCTCTTTTTCCTGCAAGTAAATAAACCTTAGAGTGAGAAAAAAATGGAGCTGCACAGTATCCATTATTTGGACCCAGTCTGATTTGCATGGTAAGCATTAAATCATAATTAATCTCTTGTTTCACTTAAAATTAAATCACCCCTTATCATATCTCACTAAGCACTGGATGCAGTGAAACATGTATAACATCTTTAAAAAGTTTGCCTCTGAGCATCACACAGAGTTACTGCTGCCTATCTTGAATTTCATCATCCAGAAGATCTGATTTCTGCAGTCATGGACAGTCTGAAGAGAACAATGGTTGATAATGCCTTTTGGGGGGGAAAAAAACTCAGGCAAAATTAAGCATGCACAGAGAGCCCAGTTTTGCCTTTAAAGAAATCCAAGGCTTCTGGACACTGGAATTTTTCAAAGCACCTTGCATATTCTGCTCCTAAAAATGACCCAATTCTGTAGCCACTGATACACACATCTTCAAGAAGAATTAGCACCTTTTCCTCCCTAGTGCACCCTCTGTCAATTTAAAAGTCAGGTCAACTTAAAAGTCTGTTCAAACATTGTCAAGATGACAAAAAACACTTTGAGAAGGCAGGAGGAAAAGCTGTGGAGGCCTGAAGACTCTGTGCATATTTATAGCACAAACACACCGCCCCATGCTCATTCCCCTTAATCACATGCACACACTCGCAAGACATCTCCTCTGAACTTTCTCAGGGACTCAGTCTGAGTGGCTGTAGTTCAAAGTCCAACTGCCTTGGCAGCTGAAAAGAGAGAGAAAACCATGGTGGCTTTGTAAGAATTACAGTGGTCCTATTAAAAAAAAAAAAATGTCACTCTCTGCTGGGACTTAACATGGCAGTGCCACGCAGCACTCATTGAATTGAGCAGCATTTCAAGCACACAGCTCCTGGTGTAATAAGACTACAGGCTTAATTGGGTTCCTATCAGTATTGCTTTTTTCCTGCCTTCAGCCAAGAAGGTATAAGAAAAGATTGTCCAATACAGATACTGCAATTTAAAATCTCGAGTTAAGAACACAGTGGGTATATATCTACTATAAAATCTACCCGAAAAACATGCCAGTTGTTAAGCTAAGCAGTGCATTAGAAGCAGTTAGATATAATGAGAATGTAAATGGAAAGTATTCTAGGGAGATATTTCAGCTAAAAACAGCATACACTGTATGCTATCTTTTATTTTAATCATGCTCTAAGCCCTGCCTTTTTGAACTTTTTATAAATTCTGCTATCTCCCTTTGCAGTTACTTACATATTGGTATATAAATTCAAAGACGAGAAGCAATTAGGAATGAAACGAAGACTCCCTCTCTTGATGCTAATACATCAAAGGAAGTGAAAAAAGCCTTCCCCCCTCATACACACTGGGTAACACAGAGAGTTTCTGCTCTTCACAGACTAATAGCTCAAGTAGTTCCAATCGAGAGTCTGATGTCAGCCTCTGATTACATGGAGATGCCAAGCGATTGGAAAGAGCAGCTTTTGAAAAATGCCAGCTCTCTGACTCCGGTGACCACACAACCCTGCAACAATGCTTTCAAAACACATATGTGTATTACTCACATGAGCTGGTCCTATTTTTTTCCCCACTTTGGACATCATAACATTACTATTAAGAGTTCCATGAGGCTCTCTGCTAGATTTAGGTACAACATGTGTGAAGGAAACGTGTCAGATCAGGGGCTTTTTTAAACAGCTCATCGCTCCTGTTCACCTGATCTCTTTTGCTCTCCAGTTTGGAGAGAGGAAGAGCCAGGTGCTGCCTTTAAACAGACACATTTGAGAAGTCTGCTTTTGCCTGAATGGAGAAGGAAGGCTGGGACTGGCTCATGACAGGGATCAGTAAGGACTGGCTCCCATTCCTTTTCTGCACCTATGCACATCTCTGCCAGACCAGCCTAATCTGATCCTCAGAGGTGAAGCCTCAGAACAGGTAAACCTATGTAAGAAATGCCAACAAAACCTGATTCTGCTGGTCCAGAACAGCAGCTGAGTGGCACCCTTAAACTGGGCATTTATATTTCCTTCCTGCAAGTCCTGCCCTCAATCCAAACACATTTGAGAACTGTGCAAGAGATTTTGGAAACACTCCAGGCCCTTCATCTTTCATAAAGGAAAACGACCGTCTCTTATGCATCTGAATCAACAGGTGAATAACCTCCCCATGCCCTCAGTATGTTATCAGAGTCCGTTTATTTCCTAATCACCATATCTCTCCTGTATGAGCAGGGGAACTAACCAAAAGTAGGAATGACTCCATTGATTTTGCTGGAACATTCATCTTACGTTTCTGTATGAACACACACATTATGCTATTAAGGCTTTTAATTTTTATTTTTAAAGGGGTTATAGAAATAATTTTTGTTAAACCACTAGATCCACAGTAAGTCTATGTCTCTTAGGGGTCTGGTTCTACCCTCTCTGCAGTTGTGCTCCTGTGTAAAGGAGACCTTATTGGTCCTAAAGGAGCTAAAACATTTTCAGTAGAATTTCTAATAGACCCACTGGAGACCCTTGCTTGGCTCTTGAGCATGAGCCAGAAAGAAGTTCCACCAGTTACTATGATATTACACAGCTGTGTAGCTGCAGTGAGATGGAAATCAAGCACTGAATGTTTTTTGATATCATGCTTTTTAACTGGCAGGCTCTCCATCTAGCAACAAAACCCCCAAACATCCAAACCTGGTACATTAGCTTAAGTACTATTTGTGGAATGACAAGCAAGGAGTTATAGAACAAAGGCTTTCTGAGCTACACGAATGGAAGACCAAGTAAATGACATTCAGCAAAACTCTAGACGATTTACTCCTTTATAACAGGGAATGGCTTCGGAGGAAAACCTCTGCTGTCTGCTCTTCATCTGTTACCAGGCTGTGCCAGATAGTCTAGTGAGTCTACCTGAGCACTGAGCTCTCAGAGCCTTTCTACTGAGCGTCTCACTGGCCTTGGCAGGACAAAGGATTTTACACTATGCTTTTATCTGCAAAGAGACCAGAGTCTGCGTTCCACAAGCTAACATGACTGAAGGTGACAACCCCAGCTTTCAAAAAGTTACATCCCTGCCAAAGCCACCTGACAAATTCTAACCCATTACCTTCTATCACATACTAAATGCATGAGAAAAAAATACCTCCAGTCAAGCCTCTGAACAGTCGTGCTCCTGTGTTAAAGGACTTCTATCACTGTTCTGTAAACAAAGATAAGGCATTTTTCTCCTAAATGACAGTACTCTAGCTAATGGTGCTCTAGCGAATGTTACAGTAAAGGGGGGATGGGATTCTTAAGTGAGCAGATTTCTCTTCCTCTGTCACTTTGTTGTTCTGACAGCAGTAAAGGTAAGAAGGAAAGCCCATGCTTTGGCCTCCCTCTCCTTTCCACTCTGCTAATGTGCCGTCAATCCTCTGCATTTAGAAGAAACCATGCACTGAGGAAATTCTCCCACTTTCCCACACCCACAGCTTGGGTTATTTGCATTCATGGGCAAACTACTGACAAGTGCACCAGAGAGGTGAGTTCTCTGACACAAATGACTACACAGTGACCAGCACAACACAAAGAAATCAAACCTGGCAAGTAAAGCCAAAAGCCTTTCTCCTTTTCCAAAAGGACAAGTGAAGAGGTTGTGTCATTCCATTCAGGCAGGTAGAGGACACAAAGCTGAGAGTGATGGATTATACAGCTGCTTTCCTTTGGAGGTTTTATTCTGCACCCAACAAGGACTTGCCAATTAATATAATTTCAGTGAACAAAGGGAGCTCTGAATACATCCTCTTGCTTCATGTCCCCCAGGTTACCTTAGTGTGTGCCTATTAAAGTGTAACTATCCTTACACATAGATAGGCTAATTAGCAATAAAGGGCTATAATACAAAGGTAAAGGAATCTAGGAATCTCTTCTGGTTTTTCTCCAGCAGTATCTGAGTTATTTTTGCATAAGTGTATCTAACCCATGGAGACCTACAGCTGTGCCTCAGCACCACAGAAAATCCATACAATGAAAACTGCACTTTAAATCTCAAGGATCTTGAGAAGCTGAGATAAAGTGCAACAACTTGGACTTTTTCCTTCAAGATGCATCTACTTTTAAGGTCTTAGGTACCTCCCTGAAGATCTCTGCAAGGATGCTCAATGACCCTAAGCCTGGGATGGCCTTGTGATGCAAATGAATTCTGAGATGGAAGCATGACAGTTTCTTGATTCCATTTCAACAGCATTTGAGACTTCAGCACAGTAAGTCAAGGAGTAGGAGGTGCATTATCTGATGAGCTTTGGGTCCAATATAAGTTTTGTAAAAGTGGTAGGATCATGACAGAAAACACATGAAAACCTCATAGTGGATTAAACATGTCCCTGCAGTGCTCAAAACCCAAACAGAAAAGCATTATATCAGTGTGGTTAAAAGCCACACTAACAAAAACCCCAAACCAAACTAAATCAAAACAAAGCCACCTAAAAAGCACAAGGAAAGAGACTAAAAACAAGAGTGAAACTCGCCATGTTGTTTTCAGTACCCAACTTCAATCAAACAGAATAAATTAATGCAGAGACTAAAATTATAAAGAATCAGTTCAGAGCTGTCTTTTTTATCTCAATACTGACACTTCAGAAAAGAAGAAAATCCTATAGGGGAGCTCACTGTAGAGATCCAGAGGCCTCTGAAGAGCAGAGTAACACGGGAGATCCCCACAGTTGTAAGAAGCTGCATCACTGTTAGCACATAGCAAAAGCAGGAACAGAAAAGTAGAGCCATGAAGATACAGCAGGCAACTTCTGGAAACGATACAGCTTTTAGAAAGATTGGCTACTGGTAACACATTGATGCTTTTGAAAAAAGTCTGGAATGTGTGGAATTCTCTGGGATGCCAGGGTGCAAAAAGGATCTCATTAGCTAGGGCTTTCAAAATCTGCTGCTAGGTTGTTGCCGATTATTCAGAAAGCAAGATGGCTTACATCATCAGTTTCTGTAAACTACTATATTCCACTTAAACTGCCAGATCTCTAGTCCCCTAGACTGAGAAATCACCTTTCCAAATAACCACGGAGGCATTGATTCCCAAGTCTACACACTAGTCCAGCACTTCGCCCACGTTTCCGTATTACCAAGATAATCAAGCATCTAATAGTAAAACTGGGCAGTACCACACTCTCTTGCTGGCAACAAGAAAACTCTAAGCAACGGCCAAAATGACAACTATCATGTTATTCCCACATGGTTCTGCTTTAGAAGCAGACCCTGGAGCTGCTCATGATGAAAAGCAGTTCAGTACTTGGAGTGGCAGAAGGGCAAAGCAGTTAGTTCAGGCGCTAAGCAGAAAAACATTTCTCACCCTTGCTTCTCTTACAGTCAGAGGATGGGAAAGGAGTCATATTTGCAAGATGCTGGCTGGCCAGAGGCTTAAAAGGAAGATGAAAGGACAAACAGCATCTGAGGAGGCAGAGGCGAGGGACCTTGAGTTTTTGAAGATGACCCTCTTGTGACCACCCAGAATCAGTCCTTTATTGTGCCTAACAAGATTTTCCAATCACACTGAAGAGTGACAAAAACAAAGGGCAACACATAGGTAAATACCTTTACCAGTAGCTTAGCAGAGGAGTTTAAGTACTTTTCTTAAAGCAAAGTATACACGTACTTGCAAATGTTCACTATTGCAACAGCAACAGAGCTGAGAATGTTAAGGCCTTGTGAAAATGACAGCAGTAGTGAGAAGCATTACTGGAAAATGCCAGTTTTAATTAATTTTAACTCTTTGATAATATTCCCTGAATCCAACATAGATGTTTTAATATAATAATACATAATTTTCAATATAATATACAACATTATTATGTAAAACTGTATTATATGCTATTTTCAAAAGAACTCCTTTCTTTTTCCCCTTCCCCTTGGTATCATCTCTGCAATTGCCAAGGAATGGCATTCTGGGCAAGGAATGCCCCTCTAACCGCTAGCTCAAATAGCTCTTGAGACGGCATTAGCCCATCATTTCCTTTTCCTAATGCAGCCTGTGTGTTCACAGGGGAATCTCAGAATCCAGCTGGTTTATGAGGCATGGAGAAAAAGGCCTTCCACTGTCACAGCTCAGTATCTAGGGCATGTCCAGCAGCATTATTCTCAAATCACTGTGTTGCACTTGAAGTTGGAACATGTAGAATGTCTCACTGTGGCAAGATAGGCTAGTAGTTTTAAACAGAATCCTTGAAAAAGTGTGGTTGGGCTGCACTGTCCTGGTGTTAACATCCCAGTACATGGTGTCTTGGTCAATGCACCAAGAAGACCAGCCCCTCCAGACTTATAATATGCAATAAATTCAATGCAGCCATTACAGTTGTACCATGGGTGGGGTAGATGCATGCGTGTCGCCAACTTGTTCCTTGTGGTTGTGAGTCCAAACCTCCAGCCAGTTCTGAATCATTCTTAGATGTGTCATTTGGGCTGGACAGCCAAAAGACAGCCTTGAGGCCATCCCATAATTTCCATGCTTGCCACAGGAGATAGAAGTCAGTATGCCTTAATGTTAAACTGGTTAGGTCCTGGGCTGATCTGTGACCACCTGTGATTGCTCTCTTGGTTTCAAAAAAACAACTGGGTGTAGTAACTCGAGTGTAATACTTTCAGGAGTGAATTATGTAGGCACTTCATGCATAAAACAAACATTAGCATAGTCTTGCTGAAAGTAATAATGAAGGAGGAGGCGTCAGCCCAGAGAGGAGAAAGCACACTATCATTATACACTGCAGGGAGATGGGCAGTTTCCTGCCAGGCAGTTTTATCTGTCCCTTGGGAACAGTGGGCAGTCTGGAGGCCAAGGGGAGGTATTGCTGTGGGTGTGTACAGATTTGGGGGAATGTGAGGAGATGATGTGTAGAGTGGTGCTGTTCAGCCCTGGGTCTCAGCTGAGATGTTCAGATGCAGCACTATGCAAATGCTGCTCTGCTGATCCAGTGCTGGAGGGGGAGTAAAAGCAGCCAGAGCAGGCAAAGAAGTTGACTGTTCATGTATGTTGGATTGGTATTGACGTTTTCACCTTTAGGGAACATGTGGCACAGCGCTGCACGGCGAGAAGTGACGAGGACTGGGAAGTGTGCTTTGAGCAGCTGTACAGCTGCAGGCAGGACACAAACCTACTGGAGGATGGGTGGTGGCAAAGCCCAGCATTGTGGAGGATCCCTCGACTGACCAGACCTAGGGACATCTGCAGCTCTATCAGTGGCACTGCGCTATATACAAGGGGAAAGGAGGAATAGCTGGCAAACAGGGAAGACCATGATCAAAATTTTCTCCCCTCTTAAAGAGAGAAGGATTTAAAAGGAAACAGAACACCAAAAAAATGGATTCTGCATTTATCATTGCAGGGACAAAGCCAGACTCTCTAATTAAGCAGATGACATAACTGTGCTGTAATATCAAGATTTTGCTCTGTGATTTGCAAACAAGCTGCACTTGCACAATCCAGAAAGAAAAAAAAACATACAGATTAGAACAGCTAAGCTCTGCTCTTACTTACATTAGTATATACCGACAGTTACTCAGCTCAAAAGACCTACAGATGAGAATGTGATACGAGGAGTTTCATTTCCTCAGACAGTTCCCTCACTAGCTCAGCCAAGCCTCCTTCTCACTGCAGTTTCCAATCACAGCCCAGCACTCTGCTCTGATTACACACTCATTCTGAAACCACAAAAAACCTCCCTCGGTCTCATCTACGGCTGATGTATATTAATACATCACCAGCAAAGTCACTGTACAGCTGCTGAGTATGTAGCTTAAATACAGTTGAATACTTAAGGCTTGATTCTGTTAATCAGGACAGCTTCATTGATCCTAGAAGACTTATGTATATTCCACAGTGCTTCAAAGGGAAGGAAATCCAGAGCACAATTTTTTAAATTGCATATTCATTAAAAACACCTAGAAGAGAGCATGGTCTTGTTTACCCTAGTGTAAACTCACTTTGCTGTACTTGGTGGAGGTACTCAGGATTTAGAGGGGTACAGCAGAAGGCAAAAACTAAGCCAAATTCTCCTTTCAAGCCACTGCCTTTCCTAAAACAGATACTAAGAGGTCAGAACTAACACCAATCTGTTACTCCAGACTTCCAATCCACAGCTCTATTTATCAAAAAAAATACATATCCACAAGTGCTTGGGAAGCGTATGCGCCAGTGAGAGTACAAAACCATTCCCCTGCTGTGAACACGAGCCATATTCAGCAGAAATCAGCAGCTGTTAGGACGACAGAGCTTGTCACTGCTTTTATAGTTTGGGTGGAGAAGAAACAGGATTCAAGCACTGCTCATAACACCAATTCCATANACTTCCTTATTTTGTGGCCCCGAAAGTTAGGTAACGACGAAGCAGTTTTATTATTTCTACTTAAGAGCGTAACATTTCGGTCAAGATTTCAGAGACACTTCTAAGGGGAAGGGAGACATGCCAGCAAAGGGAGAAAACGCAAAGGTGTCCGAGTGAGGTGGATCATCTCCATCAGCCCCGGCGCCCCGCTGACAGACCTCGTCCCCCTCCCTGGCCAAACCCTTGGCTGCAGAAGATGCGTCCCGAGAGCACCGCCAGCCAGCTCCTTACGTAAGGCACAAACCACTGACATCATCCCTCCCGCCGGCATCGCCGCGGCGCCCAGCGGCGCCCACAGACCCGACCCGACCCGCGCCCGCCCGTTCACTTCCCACTCTGCTGCCCCGCCAGGGCTCCTTTCCCACCGATTCTGGCCCCAAACTTTGCACGGCAGGTTGCCAGGGGATGGCTTTCTTCGCCGGGCGCCCCGTGCTGCGGTGCGCTCCATCCATCCCGCGGTGCGCCCCATCCATCCCGCATTCCGTGGTACTTACGCACTGCCTCCTGCTTGGGGTCGAGGCCGCGCACGGCTCCCTGGAGGCCGGCGATGCGGCCGTGCAGCGCCCGTACGCGGCGGTGGGTGCCCTGGATGTCAGCCTCAACCTCCTGAAAAAGGGTGCAGGCGTGCCGGGCCACGTCGGAGAGCTGTCGGAGGATCCGCGACAGGGCTACGTTGCTGACCGAGCAGAGGTCCAGCACCATCAGCACCGCCGCCTCCCTCTCCCCGCCGCCGGCCGCCTCGGCGCCCTCGCTCGCCGTCCCCGGCTCCTCCGGCGGCGGGTCCCGTGGCGGCGGTGGCGGCTCCGCGCCCCAGCTCTCCTCCAGCACGGAGGCGGCGGGCTGCCG